>SJYA01000795.1:5861175-5918672 GCA_006410615.1 Neotragus moschatus | reverse complement strand
TTTTGGGGGGCTCCAAAATCACTGCAGATGGTGACTCCAGCCATGAAATTAAAAGACACTCCTTGGAAGAAAAGTTATGACCAACCTAGATGGCATATTGAAAAGCAGAGACATTACTTTGCCAACAAAGGTCCATCTAGTCAAGGCTATGGTTTTTCCAGCGGTCATGTTTGGATGTGAGAGTTGGACTGTGAAGAAAGCTGAGTGCCAAAGAATTGATGCTTTTGAACTGTGGTGTTGGAGAAGGCTCTTGAGAGTCCCTTGGACTGCAAGGAGATCCAACCAGTCCATCCTAAGGAGATCAGTCCTGGGTGTTCTTTGGAAGGAATGATGCTGAAGCTGAAACTCCAGTACTCTGGCCACCTCATGCGAAGAATTGACTCATTGGAAAAGACTCTGATGCTGGGAGGGATTGGGGGCAGGAGGAAAAGGAGACGACAGAGGATGAGATGGCTGGATGGCATCACCGACTCAACGGATGTGAGTTTGAGTGAATTCCGGAAGATGGTGATGGACAGGAAGGCCTGGCGTGCTGCGATTCATGGGGTCACAAAGAGTCAGACACGACTGAGTGACTGAACTGAACTGAACTGAATTTTCCATTACAGGATGTTACAATTTATCCCATTCTTTAATTTTCTGGATCTGCCCTTATGTTATAAGTACACTTACATTACATAACAACAGATTTACAAAGAAAAAATTAATATCTTCTTAGCCAACATTACATTTTCTAAGAAAAAATAGTTTGTTTCAAATTATATAAGACATTTGATAACTTTTTAAGATTATAACTGCCTGCAATCACTGATATTAATGTAACAGTAATGCTACAAGGATAAACACAAAGACAAAAAGTGCAATAAAGATTCTACCATGTCAGCTCCAAAATATTATTGGGAATTACTCATTCCACAGATAAACTGAAACTCTTATAACTGTTTAGAGAGAAGGTCTAGCATTGAATCTATGTACTAGGGAAAGGATGTGCCTGAATTTGGTACATTATGAAACCCCATAGAAACATTCTTCCTTATTCAACCTCTTGTTGAATTTCCTTCTTGTGTCATTCTCAACTTATTTTCCCCTACACCAGATAATTCCTTCTTCCTCTTACTGAACAATCACTGTTTGTCTCTGTCTTCTTCTCTCTCTTACACTCACAGACACACACACACACACACACTTAGTTTCTCAAATACACACGTACATGAACACACAGGTTTATTGAGAGTTTGACTTTTTATCCTATCAACAAAATAAGTGCTGCTTTCTTACATGGTTCACCATACACAGGAGAGCAAAAAGCAGTTATTATTTATACTTTTAGATATGTAATACTCAGGGGAACTTCAGCCTAGTAAAAAAAAATGATGTCATAGTTGAAATATTGAATGGTATTTATGGTAACTCACCTGTCTAAATTACAAAGTATGAAACCTTGGAATCTGAAGGTACTATTAATATCATTAAACCCAAACTTCTCATTTAAAGATAGTAAAGCTGAAGCCCATAAAGGTCATATAACACAACCAGGGTGATGATATTTTATTATATATTGTAGAGAGATTCGAATTCTGCCATATTCCTTTAGCAAAGGATTAATTGCATGCCCTTGAGTCATCTCTTATGGATGGCTCAGGCCAAGAAAGACTATCTTTTTGGATTCTCAGTGCTATTAGAGTTATTCTTTGGATTGGGTTAATACATCTTCCAAATTGTGGTTCCTGGAGCAAGAAATTCCCAAATCACTATAATGATATCACCATAAGTAACACACTAAGTTCTGCTCAGCTATATTTGGATCTGGATTTGTGGAAATTTTCAAGAAGAATAATTAGTTGGGATAGTATTAGCACATCTCAAAGAGTTTGTGTATGAAACAAATCATTGGGAGTACACAGTTGTAAAGCTTGTACAGCCTTTACAGTTACCGGAACAGGTTGGACCTTTCTTTACATTTAAAAAATTTTTCAATCATAAGCATGACACTAGAGGAGTGTGCAACCTTTTCCACTTCCCCACTGTGGGTAAGAGAAAGGATATGCAAATATTTCAAGAATAGAATAATATTGTAAAGAAATATTTTAAATTAGATTGGAAAATATAAACTCCAGGCCTGTTTATTTGGATAATTGTTTTAAATTAATATATATCTTACCAATATAAAAATAAAAATAATATAGAGCCTAAGAAAAGCTGGACAGGTAATGGCCAGGGTCTCAAGTTTGAGAGAAAAAACCTTGCCTCAAAGCAGACAGATGGTTCAGAACCCTGGACAGTTGCCCAGTTGCTGCTCCCCCTGCTGCTGCTGCTGCTGCTGCTGCTGCTGCAGCTATAGCTGTACCTTTTCTTTCAGACCCCACCCCTACCCCTCACTCTTACCAACATGGTTCCCTTGGCTGAACAAATACTTGGCAGTTTACAGCACATTAAGATGGCTATAAATCTCACCTTAGTGGTCCCAATAGAGACAAGACATACTGTCAAATGTGTGTTAACTTTACAAACATTCCAAAAACCAAGATTTGGACATTTGTATACTCTCTTGTTTCTAGTTCCATAATATTTTATATGAGAGCCTAAAGAGAGAGAAATTGGCTATATTTTCAGAGTACATAACAGCAGCACCAGAAAAATATAATTGTTAAAAGGACTGAAACTTCTCCTCTCCATAGAAAAACAGTATTCTTAATTGAAATAATCCAACAGTTTCTCATCTTTATACTTCCTCTGCAAAGTCTGCAAGAAGCATTTCATAACAGCCAGCATTGAACTCTTAATTGAAAGGTGAAAAATATTCAAATATATTTGTTTAAATTACATATTATAGACTATTTTAGGAAAACCTATATCTTCTTTTTGGGAATATATGAGAAACCACTTCAGTTTGCCAACTGGTTTTGGTGGTAACAGTACAGATTACATTCATGACAGACCTTGAACTTTGAAAGCAATAAAAGATTTCAGTAATCTCAGGTAACATTTATAAATCTTTTGAAAAATTCAGCAACTAAACACGTCAGGAGCTATATTTTCTTTTTCTGTTTTAAAAACAGGATGCCTTGTATACTTAACTAACAAATACAAGATATGAATGACCTCTGAACATACAGCTTCAATCATAATAGAACTGCTATTTCAGTCAATATGTCCCTTATCTCTGCATATCTGAAAATGCCTGGAAAAAATAAAATCACAGAATATAAGCCTTGTAAACAGAAAAATTACTGTCTTTTAATTCTGTGCTATATGAATATTGTTACAACAGATTTCTTTTGGTTAATTCAACTTAATATACTATTTTAGTCAAATAATACTGGATGTACATTTATTCTTGCTAAAATATTTTAAACAATTAAAAATATACTCTTCATTTAAAAATGAAAAGTCAATATAATCTCTTTTCCTTTCATTAACTTTCTGAATATCTGGCAGCCCATTTACTGAATTTAAAAAAAAATCGGTAAAAAGGTTAAAGGTTTTCCACAAGTTTTGGGGTACAGCATTAAATGAATAAGTCTATCCTAACTTCTCTGCCTCAATATAATTCTAGCCTCTTCAGCATTACCCAATCTACCCTAAACTGGAACAAGTCAGAACCAGAGTAAGAGTAAATCTGGAGAGTCCACTCCAGATTGACAGTCTCTCCAAGATCACTCCCCAGTGAGCACTGGTCTGAGCATTCCCAAAGAACTTTCAAAGTTATGCCAGTTTCCAGGATCAGCTTAAGTTATAACTCCATTTCTCTATAAGAAAACCTGGAGTTAATGATTGCTCTCCAGCCAAAGGGGACATTATTTAGAAACACGGTGATATTTTCTGATATTTCTGGTAGTTTGGGCTCAACCTGAAGCTTCAGAGAGTTTATTCAGGAATGGCTTGATTTGAGTAAACATGAACATTTTCACTCAGTTGTGTCGCATGACACAAACTGCAGAAGCTTCACGTCATCTTTACACTTTTGTCTTTTGTTGATGAGAACTACTGAACTCTTTTATAGTATATGAGTTTCTTTCAAGCCAGAGACAAGTGATGGGTTAGAGCAGGTGGAAAAGTTCATGTTTCCTAAACAGGACACATCATCACTCTTCCTTTTCTTTTGCTCTGTTGGGATAAGAGTAATAGCTTCTATCTGATGCTCTGTGCATTCTATAAAGATTCCTAATTTTTCAACTGGATGATACTACTAAGATAGCCATCCAGTGGCAGGGAAGATCCAAAACCACTTTTTATATAAGAAAACTGATTGCGAATGCAGCTCAGTGCATTGGCCAAGGTTCATCAGTTGGTAAAACATCAGAGTCAGAACCTGAGCCCAATGTAAAGAAAGATTTGTATTATATATATCCACTCATATTAAAGTTTGTTAGGTATTCTGAAACCTGGGAGACTGTGGCAAACTAGAGAGTTGTATAACTTTAATTATATGCATATTTTTAAAAGGTATAAATACTGAGTAAATATTTATAGTGTGCACTAGTGTAACAGTAAAAATATAACGTGCAGAGACCTCCTAGACCTGCTAACATGTGAATTACATAGCAGTAAATACAAAGTTTAATTTGGAGGGGTTGGCATATGGTGTTAGTGAGAACAAATATGTAGGTTTCTCAGTTGGGCCACTTAATGCAATTCAAGGAAAGGGCGTGTTCCAGAGCTGCATGACAATCCCAGTCAGTCGGTTTTAAAGATATGTGACCACAAAGGAATTTAGGTTACAGAATACTACTAAGTCAATGGAGAAGAGGACAGAAGTCAGCCATTCTGCAGATCAACTTCTAAGTGTCAGTATTCTCTTTTGTTTTTTCTAAAAGTTTACAGATTACTTTGGTAATTACCTGTAGGTATTAGAATAATTTTATGATGCAAATTTAAGCACTTGCCGATTTCTACTTCTTGAATTCCAAGTTCCATGATTAATGGTGACATCACCAAATTCACACTAGATCTCTTCCTCAATGAATGAGCATCAGAATCCTGAAGATAAAATGAATCATGGTTTATAGCTTGTTTCTAACATCACATTTTGCATGTTTCTTGAAAATTCATAGTTAAGTATGACAACATTACAGATAAAAATGTCTTTAATCATGAAAAATTAATGCCAGAAAATTTGGAAAGAAGAAACTGCCACTAATTCTTGACCTAACGTTAATCTTAGTTTCTCAGATGAATTGCGATAATTCACTTATCTCTTCACAGCCTTCAATTATCTAACTCAGCTTTTGCTCTGAACCATGCTTATTCATATAGCTCTTGCAAACTATTCTGCCCTGGGCTTGAAAGAGGTCACATTTCTGTACTTGATATATCAACCAGAAAGGTCAGGAAAATACAATTCTGGACACTGGGATAATAGGCCTTCTATAACTTTAAAGGTTTTATTACTTATATCTTGTCCTTCTGTAGGGAACCTCTTCTTAAATCTAGTAATTCTTATACTCTTACTTATGTAATTCTTCCTGCTGTTGGATATCAAGGAATCTCAAATCTTTTCATCTCCTACCTTGTATGAACATATAGGCTTCCTGCTATCTACCAATTTCTAAGACTCTGAGCACCTTCTGAATATGTCACTGTGTTTTGTGGAAATCTATGCTCAGCTTAACTGTACCTACAGGAAAAACTTCCTTTGTAACTGATATCCTTGGTACCACAATCAAATGTTTAAATCCTTTATGCCTTGGGGATGACTGAGCTATCCATAGAAAAACCCCTGATGCTGTCTTTCCAAGAATTACCTTGGACTTCCATGGACAGAGGAGCCTGGTGGGCCACTGTCCATGGGGTCGCTGAGTCAGACACAACTGAGTGACGTCACTTTCACTTTTCACTTTCATGCATTGAAGAGATAAATGGCAACCCACTCCAGTGTTCTTGCCTGGAGAATCCCAGGGACGCGAGAGCCTGGTGGGCTGCCGTCTATGGGGTCGCACAGAGTCGGACACGACTGAAGCGACTTAGCAGCAGCAGCAGCAGCAATCAGCTAGTAGTATCAAGTGAAACCAAAGAAAAGAGAAGCAAAGTTTTTTTTTTTTTTAATGCCTTCTATATTATTCAGTATTCTGAGAGAAATCTGTGCAGTCCTTTATTATCTAAACTTGGCTAATATTAATTTAAGACTTTATCACTTTATCACTTAGCTCCATTTCTGAAATACAGAATTCACATAAAGATGGTTTCTGTGTAAAGAACACTTGCCTTTCCAAAACAAAAAACGGAAATGTTGCTTTTGGTTAGTAAATAAATTTGCTTATTCATGTGAGCCGTATCATCTTTCAAAACATCAGAGCAACACTCCCCAGTTTCTGTTTTAGAATAATGTTTGTTTTTTTCCCCTTTGACACCTCATACCATGGCTTTATGACACAACAGGGTATGCTTGGTTGGTGTGTTAATATCACAGTCTGAATGCAGTAAGCTATGAATTCAAAGGAGAGAAACTACAAAGGACCAAAAAGTGTATTACTGGTTGAATAAAGCACATCCTGAAGTGGTAATTCAAGTTTTATTTTGTCACTTTATTAATGATACTCATTATATTATAAGGTATTATATTACATAAAAGGAATCATATGCCCCCAACTGTATATGGATAATGCTGTAATTCCATCAAAGCATTCCAGCGACGTTGTAAACTACCTGAGCAAAGCCTGAATAGCTTGTTTATCAGCACCAGAACCCAGAATGGAATAATAGCTCTGATTTTATATACTTTGGGGATACATTACATACCACAATATGTATTTATATCAGCCAGGTATATGAAATGAACACAATTAAAGTGAAATTACATGATGAAATAATCAATCATAACCTTATGAAGAGAATTACTACACATCCCTTTGGAGCTCCAAATCCCTTCCCATTTCTGTCCATCAAAGAATCAGGAATGCCAGAAAGAAAAAGAAAAAAAAAATATTTTGCCCAAATGAGAAGAGAAGAGAAATTCAGCAATCTAAATGGCTGCTAGAGCTTATAATTTTCCCTGCTGCTTGGAGAAAACACCCAGGAGTGTGCTGGGTCTCTGCATGCTTGCTATGATGCCCAGTCAAGGGGCTTGGCACAGTGTGTCTTTATTTCCTTCTGGGAACCATGGACACTTTACTAGTTTCTCCATGAAAATATGAGACAATTTTACCATGTTGAAAAATAAATCACAGGACACATTAGCAAGGACTGAGAAATAGCAAAACCTTCTTTTGGTCTGGTCACAGTCTGCGTTAATGCATGGAAAGTCACAGAAATAAAAGTTAACATTTATCAAATACATACAATGTCCCACACTAGGCTGAGTGCTCCATATGCCTCATCAGATTTAATCCTACGCCTCTGTGAGTAGGCACTGTTACTAACGCCATTTGCCCGAAGAACCAGCTAGAGTTCACAGTGATCAAGTAGCCTGACCAGGGTTACAATGCCTGTAAGGATCAGAGCCTCATTTTCTAAGTCAGGNATGACTGAGCTATCCATAGAAAAACCCCTGATGCTGTCTTTCCAAGAATTACCTTGGACTTCCATGGACAGAGGAGCCTGGTGGGCCACTGTCCATGGGGTCGCTGAGTCAGACACAACTGAGTGACGTCACTTTCACTTTTCACTTTCATGCATTGAAGAGATAAATGGCAACCCACTCCAGTGTTCTTGCCTGGAGAATCCCAGGGACGCGAGAGCCTGGTGGGCTGCCGTCTATGGGGTCGCACAGAGTCGGACACGACTGAAGCGACTTAGCAGCAGCAGCAGCAGCAATCAGCTAGTAGTATCAAGTGAAACCAAAGAAAAGAGAAGCAAAGTTTTTTTTTTTTTTAATGCCTTCTATATTATTCAGTATTCTGAGAGAAATCTGTGCAGTCCTTTATTATCTAAACTTGGCTAATATTAATTTAAGACTTTATCACTTTATCACTTAGCTCCATTTCTGAAATACAGAATTCACATAAAGATGGTTTCTGTGTAAAGAACACTTGCCTTTCCAAAACAAAAAACGGAAATGTTGCTTTTGGTTAGTAAATAAATTTGCTTATTCATGTGAGCCGTATCATCTTTCAAAACATCAGAGCAACACTCCCCAGTTTCTGTTTTAGAATAATGTTTGTTTTTTTCCCCTTTGACACCTCATACCATGGCTTTATGACACAACAGGGTATGCTTGGTTGGTGTGTTAATATCACAGTCTGAATGCAGTAAGCTATGAATTCAAAGGAGAGAAACTACAAAGGACCAAAAAGTGTATTACTGGTTGAATAAAGCACATCCTGAAGTGGTAATTCAAGTTTTATTTTGTCACTTTATTAATGATACTCATTATATTATAAGGTATTATATTACATAAAAGGAATCATATGCCCCCAACTGTATATGGATAATGCTGTAATTCCATCAAAGCATTCCAGCGACGTTGTAAACTACCTGAGCAAAGCCTGAATAGCTTGTTTATCAGCACCAGAACCCAGAATGGAATAATAGCTCTGATTTTATATACTTTGGGGATACATTACATACCACAATATGTATTTATATCAGCCAGGTATATGAAATGAACACAATTAAAGTGAAATTACATGATGAAATAATCAATCATAACCTTATGAAGAGAATTACTACACATCCCTTTGGAGCTCCAAATCCCTTCCCATTTCTGTCCATCAAAGAATCAGGAATGCCAGAAAGAAAAAGAAAAAAAAAATATTTTGCCCAAATGAGAAGAGAAGAGAAATTCAGCAATCTAAATGGCTGCTAGAGCTTATAATTTTCCCTGCTGCTTGGAGAAAACACCCAGGAGTGTGCTGGGTCTCTGCATGCTTGCTATGATGCCCAGTCAAGGGGCTTGGCACAGTGTGTCTTTATTTCCTTCTGGGAACCATGGACACTTTACTAGTTTCTCCATGAAAATATGAGACAATTTTACCATGTTGAAAAATAAATCACAGGACACATTAGCAAGGACTGAGAAATAGCAAAACCTTCTTTTGGTCTGGTCACAGTCTGCGTTAATGCATGGAAAGTCACAGAAATAAAAGTTAACATTTATCAAATACATACAATGTCCCACACTAGGCTGAGTGCTCCATATGCCTCATCAGATTTAATCCTACGCCTCTGTGAGTAGGCACTGTTACTAACGCCATTTGCCCGAAGAACCAGCTAGAGTTCACAGTGATCAAGTAGCCTGACCAGGGTTACAATGCCTGTAAGGATCAGAGCCTCATTTTCTAAGTCAGGCTGGCTCCAAAATCACTGCACACAACCATGTCTACAAAAACACTCCATGGCAGTAACATTTCCTCCACTTTTCCGGAGTATTCACACCAGGAGAAGGTGCTATATACTTTCATACCCCTACTTCCGGGTTTCCCTGGTGGCTCAGATGGTAAAGAACCTGCCTGCAATGTGGAAGACCTGGATTCATTTCCTGGGTTGGGAAGATCCCCTGGAGAAGGGCATATGGCAACCCATTCCAATATTAAGGCCTGGAGAATTCCATGAGATTTCCTGGAGAAAGGAAAGGCAACCCATTCCAGTATTCTGGCCTGGAGAACTCCATGGACAAAGAAGCCTAGGAGGCTACAATACATGAGGTCACAAAGAGTCAGACACTACCAAGCAACTTTCACTTTCAATTTTCACCCCTACTTCTAAGTTTTCCCCCTCATACTTGAATGGAAGGGAAATATTATCATGGCATTATGTTTTACTCTGTCCCATGTTCTCAGAATTCTTGGTTCTTCAGAGAAGCTAACCCCTAGTCTTACAAAACTGAAAACCAACAATCCCTTATGGCCTCTTTCTAGATATATTTGAAGGGAAAGAATGCATACTCTGACTTGGAAAATGGGGAAGAAGATCTGGAGTACAGAAGTAAAATCCAAGTGGTGAAATTCAAAATCTGTGCTGAAATTTCTGAAGTTTTCAGGGAACTTAACTAAGAAGGAATAACACAGTGCTTTACCCAAACAAAGATGGGTTTTAAGATACATAAACTGGAATTTAAACCAACTTCAACAAACACTAGTTATGTGGCTTTAGGAGTAGTATTTAATAGTTCCAAATCTTAGTTTTCTAATATGCAAACATTACTGATTTCACAATAGTTTTATGAATATTATACAGTATACTTTAAAAAAGTAATCTGTATGTATTTAGCATGCTAAGTTGCAATTCATTTAAGTATACCAATGGAAATATAACTGTCATAAGTGTGCCTTTTATAATCACTTTTTGGTCTATAAAAATCCAAGTTGTTTATGCTGTATTACAAAGTGGTGAGTTTAGCAAGGACTCCAAGAGTAAGGACGCAGCCCTTTGTTCAACAGGGCTTAACTTCAGTACTAAGTTTGGTTTTGGTGCTTATCTCCTTGGGACATAGAGTGAATTCTGATACTCCCTTGGTTTTCCTCTAGCTGTCAAGTAATAATATCCTGGGCAGTAGATTTGCTGCTGGCCATCACATGGAGGGAGATGACAAGCTTGGAAGGAAAGAAGGGGGAAAAGCCACAGAAATAGAAAGATACCAGCAAACTTGGAGAGCAAGAAGATTTATTACTAAATCAGGTTATCTACATTGGTGCTGTCAAATAGAAATGTAAAGTGAGTCAAAAATCTGAGTCACATATGTTATTTTTAATTTCTTAGTAGCCATATTTCTAAAAAAGGAAACAATTTCAAAAGCACATTTCACTTAGACCAATAAATCCAAGAGTATCATTCCCACATGCAAAATATAAAAATTATTAATACGGTATTTTACATTCTTTTTTTAGACTGTGTCTTTGAAATTCAGTGTCTTACGCTTACATCACCGCTTAATTCAGACTAGCCACATTTCAAATGCTCAACAGCCACATGTAGCAGCACAGAAATAGATAATATGTGCTCACTCACCTCTTTTTACCAGTAGCCTCGTAATATCTACCTGCGGTAGGATCCACCTTTCAGGTTAGGTCACAAGATAAGAGCACCCTCACAAACTCTCACTGACTGGTTTTGAAGTAGTGTTACCGAGGAAGCTGTGTCCCCTGAGGCCAGTGAGATGCTGCTGCTACTCAATCAGGGAGAAAGTCCTAAGGGAAAGTGAATGTCAAAGTAAAATCTTAGATCCAGGGACCACAAGACTCCTTCCCATTGGGAGATTCTTCCTCTAGAACTCTCCTGTGGAGTGGAGAGCAGTCTGAGTTCTTTTTTGGCTAAAAAACGTATGTTTCTACAGAGAAACGTATGTTTCTTTCATTTTGTGTAATAAAAATAATAATCTTTCCATACGGCTACTTACATGTTAAGCATTGTTATACATGCACTGAATATTTCAGGTCAGTTAAAATGTTACCTTACAAACACTTTGCTGATGGTGAAACCGAATTACAGTGAGTTCCAGGATCTTGCTCAAGATCTTTTAACTAGTGAGAAGACGTTGAGATGGAACCCAGTCAGTCTGGCTCCTAAACATGGCTTTATTGCCCCAGTAACTCAGTCACGTACATTAGTCCCTAATTAATGGCAGTGAGCACAAAACTATCAACTGTATATGTGATTTTAAATTGAAGATCTTCTCAGCAGCCTGGGGTTCTAGCATGTGTATTAACTTAAATGAAACCCTAGATGTTTACTGCATCAGCACTTTTAAAAACAACACATTTAATTTAAAAAGAACAGGGTTCCTAAATGTCTCTGCACATATTCAAGAACACAATTATACATCTGGATCTTACTTGACAGCTAATGGACAATTTCATTTGAAAACACTGGCTGAGGTGAAACCTCTTTTGTTCCTTTTCCCCTTCACTCTTTTTCATTGCCTCTTCTTTTCCTATACATCCTATACTTTTCCTATGTTATATAACTAAAATTTTGGCAGAATAGCTCCAAAAGCATAGAGACTAGAAACAACTTTAGTCAAAATTTTAGGGTTCCTCAAAACTGAACCAGTGAGTATGTGCATGCATGCTAAGTCACCTCAGTTGTGCTGAACTCTCTGCGACCACATGGACTCCAGCCTGCCAGGCACCTCTGCACACAGGATTCTCCAAGGAAGAATGCTGGAGTGGGTTGCCATGCTCTTCTCCAGGGGATCTTCCCAACCCAAGGATCAAACCTGTGTTTCTTATGGCTCCTTCATTGGCAGGCTGGTTCTTTAACCACTAGCACCACCTGGGACTGGGGAGTAAGGCAAGGAGTAAATGAGAAGGATCCCCATTCCCAGCCTCAATGAGGCCCTGAGAAATTCATATGCAATTAACATGTGACTTTCACTTTTGTCTCCTCCTTATCCAAAACATTCACCAGTGCCAACGTTTGGTGGGGGAAGGAACTACAGAGAAAAGAACCTCTTCCTATCTGTCTACCTAACTTTCTAGATCCTTAGTGCCAATCATGCTATTTTTCCTCTCCAAAGCTCTTCACAAGGCTCAGGTAAGTGGAAAAGGAGAGGATTTAGGACCAGTCAGTCACACCTGATTTGAGTCACTGTCACTTACTAATTTTGTGACTTTAGGGGCTTCTCGGAAACATTCTTTGGTTCAGTATGTATTGGCTAAATATGTATAACAACACCTATTTCTTAAGAGGTACTGCAAAAATCAAACATGTATAAAATGCCTAGCACGGTGCCTTAGCTACTCTTTAAATGATAACCACTATTAACATTTTAAGGAGGATGAGATGGAACATTCCTCTCATAAAGATTCTTGTGGTCCAGGACTGGTCTTTTAAATAAACAGACTCTAAGTATTATAGGCACCAAGAGATCAGAACAGATGCTGACCTTAGGACAGCCCTGCTGGATCATACCCACTGAACAGTGTTGCTGACTTCAGAGATGCAGTCATATGGCCTTTCAATTAAGGTAGAAGACAGAGCAGGAAAGAAAATACAAAACCATGCATCAGAGCCAATAAAGAGAGTTGAGCAAGTCAGCTTCTATTCCCAGTATTCTTCCACTCCTTTCTAAGCAGATAAGAAACCCCTTTTCGGGACGACCTAAAATAAGTACACGGAAGATACAGAAACAATTTTGTTCTATCACCCCTTTCCACTCCAACAGGGTGTGCTAATTGCCTGACAGGCTACAGCCAAGCCATCATCTCTCCTGTCCAGGTCTTTGGGCCCATAAATTATGTCCAGTTCTATCCCAGAACTGCTGAGTCATAGTGAACAATGCACACAGGCCTGCAGACCACACAGTCCTCCGATAAATTAGAATAGAAATGGTAAAGCAGGGAACTAGGGGTCATCACCCTTGCTTGAGCAAAAGCAAGAACAGTGTCCTGCACTTTGCTGCCTCCATGAGTCACAGGAGTAAAGCAGCCATTTAGAGAACTGGGTCCTCCTCCAAGCTGAGGGTTGTGAGGGTTGTCAGGCCTCTTGCCTCACTTCTACAGGCAGAGTCTCATGGGCCCAGATGCTGGGAAGAATTAAGCTCTAAATATTTTTCACAGTAAATTTTATACAGCTTTCAATTACCTACAGTACTAGATGGTGGCTCTGTGGAAAAGAAATTGCCTGCCAATGCAGGAGACACGGGTTCCATCCCTGCTTCAGGAAGATCCTAAAGAAGGAAGTGGCAATCCACTCCAGTATTCTTGCCTGGAAAATTCCATGGAGAGAGGAGCCTAGCAGGCTACAGTCCACAGAGTCACAAAAGAGTCAGATACAACTGAGTCAGCACAACAGAACAACTGGATGGACACATCGGCATACACAATATAAGATGCCCACACCAGAGCATGGAAGCCTGTTGATGAAATACTGAGGACTAAGGGGACATAATATTGGGTTCATGTTTAAATTCCAGAGTGAGATATTATACAGTGCACTTATTTTTTCCCCCTCCACTTCGCCATGTATCCTAAATAAGTCGATTATAAAAGCCCTTAATATAAACCAGAGTAAAGAGATTAAATTTTAAAAACCTTTTGGTCACTCAACAAATGCTGATTAAGGACCATCTATAAGCCAAGAAGTGTTCTTGCCTGGGGAATCCCAGGGACGGGAGAGCCTGGTGGGCTGCCGTCTATGGGGTCGCACAGAGTCGGACACGACTGAAGCAACTCCGCAGCAGCAGCATAAGCCAAGAATGGAAATATAACATGAGCATCTTTTTTGAGTACCTACTGGTAGAGGTGAGCGCCTCTATAATAATCACAGTAAGAAACGACATCTGCTCTCATGAGGCAACTGCAAGGAGCTCTAGGTTCGGTTATTTAGTGAGAGTGTGGACTCGGCAAATACCACAGATTACGGAGTGGGTAGTCAAAGAAAATCCGTCAGCAAAACAACAACAAAATACACTGCCAAAGGAAACTCCTCAAGTGTCCTAGTGCATGTGCGATAAATCGCCTTCTCCTCTACTTCTCTGAGAAGACGGAAACCCAAGATGACGCCCATCTGCCTCTTCTCCGTACAAACAAGCTTACTATCAGGCTCATACAGCTCTTCTGCTCTCCACCGACCTCAAAGGATGCGGTCATCCTCCCCCCTTCAGAACTACTGTCCTGACTTCTGCTTTGAGCCCTTCTGTCTCCTCAGAAACTCAGTTTAACCAGTTATCCCTTTTCTCTTCTCTGCTCCACCCTCCTTCCCAGCCGTTTCCCACAGCTTATACGATTGCTCAAGATTCTCATCTACTAGCTCTCCCTTGTAGTCACACATTCCTTTCTTCACCTATTTTCACCCAACATACCCAAACTCAAAAGGTTAGCCTACCCTGCCGACTCACCCCCTCACTGGAAGCTACCTTCCGTTTGCACCACTTGACTAAAAATAGTCTTACCAGGCTCGCCAAAGGCAAGGGGCATTTCACAATCACTGTCTTATTAAATCTCGGCTGTGATGGCACTTTTAGCCTTCCCTTGGTGGAATTCTCTCTCTATTCTCTTAAAAGTCCATGGCTTTAAAACTGCTGTGGTTGCCTTCATGCCCCTCTGGCTATGTGCCCTCAGTTTCCCTTCCTGGGCTCTCTTCATACATCCGCCACTTAAGTGTCCATGTTCCCCAGGGTTTTGGCTGTGCTTCTAGCTGCCTGGCCTCTTCCTGCTACTGCCCATTTTCTAAATTCCAGATTTCCAGATGCATCTGTGAGTTACACACCACCTTTCAACAACTACTTTTATTTTCTAACTAAATTAGCCAGAGTCAGTTTCTGTTGCTAGGAGCTGAGCGTGGAGAGGATCTGGCCTAACAATAGAGGCTGGCAAAAAAGAACAGGGAATGCAGTTGTGTATGAGTTCAATATGAGTAACCTGGAGCCACAGTACAAACAAGCAAATGATAAAACAAATAAATAAGCATCTCAGTCGACACAGGGTTCAGATTGACTGACATGATACTTCCAACTTACTCTGAAACGGGAGTACTGTGTCCAACTAGGGGTACCACGCTTGAAAAAAAATTTATACATTTAAAAATATTCATTGAATTTTACATGAAGAATCATACTTTACAACAGAAACACAAGGATGAATAAGATCATTTTTTAGCAGAAAAAAATAAATATAAGGCTATAACATAAGTGTAAAACAAGTGCTGGTAGTACAAAACAGGTGTGATCAAAGCTGCCTTGAGGAACAAGATTGGCTAACATTTGAGGTGCGTACAGAGTGATGAACAAGATGTCAATAAGAATGAAAACGTGACCATTCCAGGAAAGGTGAAAGGCAGTCGGAGGAAGCAGATGAGAGGTGGGTCTGGAGTACAGGGTAAAGAGCAAGAGTCTCCAAAATGAGAACACAGATGAAGGGTGTTGTCTGATCAAGAAAGGCCTGTCTGTAACTCAGTCCCTAAACCTTCACAGTCTGGATATCTCAAGGCCTTGAAACCATGCTTTATGGGGGTCAAATGAAAGAAATGAGTTTGTTTTATCCTGAAAAGAAGGAGAGCAGACCCAGAATGTCTCTATACAATTGAAGAGCTGCATTTTGACAATACAAGTATGCAAACTTTCTGCCTAACTGTTTACACAATTCAAGGAAGAAATTATTATCAGTGAATCAGCTCCACAAGAGAATGAACTGCCTTGAGAGGCAAGAGAGTTCTGGGCTACTTGTGGTATTCAAGCTGATCAGGAAAATTATCAATCAAATTAATTGGGTAGGAAATTAGTTTATATAAGCTTTGAAGGTACTACTATTTTCTGCGCTTTTTTGCTGCCAACTTATTTGTGTCTTTGGCCAGAATTTTCCAGGGAAAAACCACTGTGCACTTGTTGATTGCTCTTAAGGTGCTAGGACAGTAACAGTAGCCAGTGAAACCTACCACTCTTCTCTCCTTTAAGGAAACAATCTTTAGTCCTCAGAACAGAACACGGACTTCCACTCAGGGTTTCAGATGAAATTGTACTCTTACCTTTTGTACTTTTACCTTCATTGTACTTTTACCTTCATTCCACTTTAATACTCAACTATTTGCAATTTTGGCATCTTCCATCATTGTTCCACCTTTGAAAGAATAAGATTAATGGATGGCCATAAATGGTCTTCCATCTCAATGTAAGTTCCTTTATCCCCTTCTTCAATTTTTCTCCTGTATACTCTGACTTGTTTCCTTTCTTATTCAATCTATTCCTCATTTTCAGAACTGGAATTTTTACTTATCCCCATCTTCAATTTTTGGGTAAAATTACCCTTCAACAGGGCTCATCTGATATATACCCAAATCTGTATATATATCTTACTTTCTATACTCCTATATCCTGACTATAAAAAGAGAGAGAGAGAGAGAGAGAGAGAGAGAATTTTCTTTTCATAACAACAACAACTGAGGCCACAACGCTTTTTGTGGCTGTCACTCTTAGCTAGAGCCCTCTGAAAGGTAATTATTTAATTTTCCTTGGCCAGTTAGTATTTCCCTCAAGACCCAATGCCACATCATAGCAGATGATCTTGCCTTGTACTCCACAGGCAATGTGAGGGCAATTAGTCCTCATGTTCTTTCCTCAATCTTCAAAATTACGTACCTGCATCTTCATCATTACCGTTTTGCTTTTTCACCAAGGCTTTTTCCTTTAGATCATGCTGTTAATTCCCCCACGTTATTATTGATCTCATAACACTAATTAATATCTTCTTATTGTATCTTATCTTTCCTTTGGACAAGAAATTCTGGCGTATTTTTTATTTTATATCAATCACTCAATAGACTATAGGTTATATACAGAATACATCTGAGGATATAAGATGACAATTAAGAGCCTTTCATACTAGTTCAGGAGGAGATTATAAAGATATGAACTAGAAAATGGTTATAGTGATGGGGAGGCTAAAAAGGTTCAATAAATAATTAAGTGATAAACACAATACTGTAACTAATATTATTACACATTACAAGACTATTCTGTCACTGCCACCAGCACTGAATCGACCTGTGGAAACTACAGACGCCCTCTGTTATAGATATCACCATTGCCTGCAGGATGAATTCTCTACTACCTTTCCTTCCTGAGTCGCTAACTTCACATTCAAAGCCCTGGACTAGCACATCTGACTGGCCAAGACAAGCTGCTTGGGAACACTGCCCCAGGATAGCAAGCAAGCCTCTGAGTTTATGGTTGGAGGAAAACTACCTCAACTTTGGAAGAGAGATTAACTCCTGGAGAGGAAATACAAGTGTGACTTGTGCCAGGGATTTTTTAACACAAAGACAAATTTTTCTATCAATTCCTATTTAGTAAATTTGTCAGTCTTTTAACCCCAATTTTAACCTTTTTATTTTTATGGACCTTGAATGTGTCCCAATATTTTAGCTATTCTTTCAAGCTTTAAACCACCTACATAGTAAATAAAATTGCTTGCCCCCAACATAAGCCCTTGTAAAATTGTACAGGGCAAAGACAAGAAGAAAGCTCTGTCAAATAAAGATAAAGACTTTCAAGTTTGCAGTTGACCTTAATCAACCCCCACCCGAGAGCTCTTCAATGAGCTGTAAAGATAACTAACTATACTATTACCCAGTCATCTATTTTAATATTTTCTCTTATTCTTAAATAAGTATCTAGGACTTCTCTGACATAGATAGTGCCCAACAACTAAAATCCAGGTGCACCAAGCTGACAATATTCTCTTGAGTTAGCAAGATGGTAAAACTATCCAAAATTGGGGAGGGTGTTGGTAATTGTAGCATGGTATTTTTTCATCTTGTTAACTAAGGATGGAAAATGAGAATGAAAAGATGGGGAAATGTTTCCTGAGGGAAATGGAAATTAGGAATAATTCCACTATACCTTGATAAAGAACACTGAACCCTGGAAGAAACTGGACAATCCACCAACAGATGAGCAAAAAGAGACTACATCATCAAATAATCTATCACTCTATCCTATCCGTTGGCATAAAGTGCCATGAAAGAGGATGTGTCAAATATTAAGTGTGACCAGATGCCCTGGAACAAAATGTTCCCCAAAATGATTTGCCACAAACTTACTGCTTTGAAAACCAACAGGTGTCAACTAATTCATAACTTCGGAGGAGAACCCAGAACTGCTGGCAAATGGCCCTATACCTTTAGACTCACAATTTGTCCCAACCGGTGTCCCCTGCAGCTTCAGAACTGGCACACCAGGCGATGGCTCTGTAGCAAAAGCCTTTTTCGAACTGCATCTTTTTTTCAGCAGTTAAATCTGAGCTGTAACATTTGGCAGGTTTCCTTGCTAACATTTGGCAATAATTGTTTATCAAATGCTAACAAGGAATGCTGCCAAATGTAACAGCTCTGACTGAACCATCTAAAATATAATATTGAGGCAAAACTCTGCAGACATGTGCTCAATCCTTTCTGACTAATCCTAGAAATAGGATCCTGTGCCCTTGGTCAGCAGACCATGCTGCACCACAGCAGGGATGCACAAAGGACCAGATTCTCTTTCCTCAGCACGGTGTATTATTTCTCTTGATTTCTAAGGGAGCTCATGAGAAAGAGATGCCTGAAAAACAGAGTTGGAAATTTACAACAGGCTAGAGACCACATACACTATAACTTCATCAATTTGAATGCAAATTTGTGGAAGATCAGGCAGCAAAACCAAGGCTGAATTACCTTTGATGGGCAAAGCATTTTTCAGTCATACTTAATTCCCCTGGCTGGTCCTTGATATCTCTTGGAAGGCCTCATGCTTGTGCACATTCGGTCCTTTTCTTCCAGCTTTCTATGCAGTGTAGGTTTAACCTCTCTTGTCTTCGCTAATCCACATCTTTAAAAGATCTGAGGCTTCCCTGGTGGCTCAGTGGGAAAGAATCTGCTTGCCAATATTTGCCGAGGCAGGAGACACAGGTTCAATCCCTGCATCAGGAAGATCCCCTGGAGAAAGAAATGACAACCCACTCCAGTATTCTTGCCTGGAAATTCCCATGGACAGAGGAGCCTGCTGGGCTCCATGGCCTCACAAAGAGGCGGATACAACCTAGTGACTAAACAACAACAATCTCTAAAGATCTAGATCAAATTCTGCCTCCTCTGGGAAGCCTTCCTTACTCCATCCACATTATTCTTTTCCTGCCTTCTATTTTCTTATGTTTTAAACCTTTATTGACTGGAGCCTTATTTGGCATGGATATTATTCCTCATTATCAGCATTCTCTGTAGGTAGATCAAGGATCTTAAATCTTACTTCCCTTCCCCAGTCAGGCTACCAAATCCTTGAGGGCAGAATCTGACTGCTTCACTCTTACATTTCTAGCATAGAGCTGTATAAAATTCTGTACTTATGACTCTGTAGCTAGAGTACAAGTTTAGAACAAATGCTTTTCAAGTGGTTTGGAAGTACTCATTTACATCCTGATATCTGATATGCTAACTCTAAAGTATGCTTAGCTATTCATCAAAATAGATCTTTTTAGAAACTTTCTCCAGTAATTTTAGCTTATGTTAGCTAAATTTAGGTAGCTAGGTATATTTGAAAGAAATCAGATTGCTTTCCTTCAGAAGAATTCTATGACTCAAACTTTTAAACATTTAGTTATCCTTTATTGCTACTTTGCTAGGCCCTTGAAATACAAAAATAGGAAAGATATTGTCCCATTTTTGCTATCCTACTCTCACACCCTCAAAAATATGCTTGACAGTGTCAAAATATTATTTTGATAATAAAAAAAATTAGTTGAGGGATAGAAATAAATAAGTCACTGTTTTTTTCAAACTGTGGAAGAAAAATTTCATTTAAGATCTTCCTGAAGATTTTGAGATTATTTCCCATTTCATGCAAATATACAATCACATCACATACATGCAAATACACAATCACATCAAACATACACATACTACACATAGTATTACAAACCAAATTACCCCATGGGATAGGTGGTTAGAAGAAATGAAATCAAAGTTCTCATCTCATCTATAGATATATGATAAAAATACTTCCAAAGGCAAGCTCTTGGTTTTGCATGAAAGCCATCTAGACTCTAAGCACTCCTTCTTTTGCCACTTAGTAGCTAAGGGTTATTAGATAATTTAAGTTCTCAGACATCTGGATCCCTCATACATAAAATGAGGACAGTAATGCCTTCTCTGATTTATGTCCAAGACCTCTGTCAGATATTCTTTCAAGTTTACCTATAAGACCAACAAATATCTTACTTAGAAAATGAAATAAGATGACAAGAGTTATAAGCAATTTAAGAGTCAACTAAGGACACAAATGATAATTTTTAAATTCTAGGTGCTTCACTTAAATGTGTGTTTCTGCTCCAGTCTTAAATTGTGCCCAAGAATAAGAGCAGTTTCCCCTCATCTACATATAAGGAGACGCAGAGAGCTCTCTTCATAATATGCTAAACTATTACTGGACAGGAGTCATTCCATCCAGAGTTGCCAGCCACACAGACACGTGTCCTACGCCTTCTTCAATCTTGACTCTCTGAAGACCCAATATACAAATGGTAACCGGGCAAAGAAGTGAGCCTTCACATAAAGGTTTTCAGCCCAATAAAGCACCTAAATTAGGTAAGGCTGTTTGGATCAGGGCCAACAGAGACAGATTTGTGGTCTTATCAAGACTTGGACCTATGTGTCGGTTAAATCTTTCTAGCTATGCTTTTCTCCTGAACGCAACAAAGTCCAGCTGCCATTCAGGTTATAGGAAGCCATGTCGTCATTCTGGTCAAGGAAAGTGGAGTTTATGTTAGCCAGAGGATGTTTGGGAATTGCCCTTTTTTTGCTATAAGAAGAGGCCATCACAGCTTACACAGTGCCTCTGCTCTGAAGAACACCTTCTCATTATTTTTTCAACAGATGTCTTACTGAAGCATATTTTACTATTTATGTTGGTCTCCTGTAAAACATCTGAGAAAATTCAGAATAACAATGAAAAATGATTGTGTTCACAAAATCAAGTAAATCCAATAATATTTCTGACAGAATTGATTACAATAATGTCAAACGCCCCTCTCCACTCTCTTTGAAAGTTATTTCAAACATAAAGATAATGAAATATGTTGCCTGTCACTTGTAAATTGTGTGCTGAAAGTCAAAAGAGATAATTTAAAGATTCCCAGGTAGAACAACACACTTGCTTTATTTTATTTGTCAAGGAAATATGTTAGTTAGGAACTTTCTGCTCTGGAAGTTGGAAACCTCAACCCTCAAAAAAAGGATCAGACATTTGAATTGGTATCTGAATGTCTTCGTGGGTCATAATTCCTGAATTGTAGAAGTTTTTTATACATGTAATAGGAATGAACAGGGAGGTATTTAGGTAACACTTCCATAGAATTTAGATTTCTTTGCTGTTTTTGTTATGGTGGTATAGCACAGTGGGTACAAGCATGAGTATTATTGTCTGTTGTTTAGTTGCTAACTCGCGTCTGACTCTTTTGTGACCCCATGGACTGTAGCCCACCAGACTCATCTACTCATGGGATTACCCAGGCAAGATTATTGGAATGGGCAGCCACTTCCTTCTCCAGGGCGTCTTCCTGACCTAGAGATCAGCCGATGTCTCTTGCATTGGCAGGCAGATTCTTTACCAGTGAGCCACCAGGGAAGCCCACAAGCATGAATGTCCAGCCATAAAAACACCTGGGATCAGACTGTTAACTCCATTACTCACTAAGTGTGAGGCTTGAGAAAGTCATCTAACTAGATTACATTAAAAGAAACAATAATAATTACCTCATTGGTGTGTAAAGTGAATAAAGTGTATATAACACTTTCATGGTATCTGGCGCATAATAATATTCAATAATGATAGCTATTATTGGGCTTCTCTGATAGCTCAGTAGGTAAAGAATCTGCCTGCAATGCAGAAGACCCCAGTTCAATTCCTGGGTCGGGAAGATCTGCTAGAGAAGGGATAAGCTACCCATTCCAGTTTTCTTGTGCTTCCCTTGTGGCTCAGCTGGTAAAGAATCTGCCTGCAATGCAGGCTCAATTCCTGGGTTGGGAAAATCCCCTGGAGAACGGAAAGGCAATAATTACTTCCTTGGTGTGTAAAGTGGATAAAATGTATGTAACACATGCAAATTACTTTCATGGTATGTAGTGGATAGTAATATTCAATAATGATAGCTAATAATATTATTATTGAATTCACTGGTAGTTACTATCATCAGATAGAGTCCTCTAAACATAACCTTCCAAATCTCTTTTCTGCTTATCTCCATCATTTATTACTTTAATCTCATAATTATAATACTTCTCACATTCTATTGTTCTTCCACTTTGATTCCTCACTAAATTTTGTGAAGAAGAGCTTATTACTTCGTTAAACTCTTCATTTCCACTTCCCCATGATATGTAAACTGCACATGGGCATATTTTGATCACTGGCCCCTCAAAACCCAGCATCTATGTGTCACAGAACAAGTGCTCAGTACACAGGAGTTAAATAGATGAATGTACCATCTTGCTTTTTACTAGACAAGCAAACTGAGCAAAATAATTTAAAGATTGCTTAAAACCAGTCATTTCAGTGAGTAAGAAGAGGAGCTAAGATTTGAACACTCGTTATAATGAGAGCTCCCACTCATTTCCTAGTACCCAGCAGCCTTGTTGAACCTAGAGTCATATGTGGTAGAGCTCTAGAAACCTAGCTCAGTTTTTTTCTAACAATTTTTCAAAGCACACACTCTCTCTACACTATCCTTAATGGAATATCAAAGGGGGAAACCAGTAAATCTCAGTTAGTGGAGTCCTTTTGTACACCAACCACTGACATTCAAGCAGTTAGGCAATTATTACTGCTGGAAATCCAAAAGTGCAACCTGCATGTTACCAGCACTTCCATCTCCAGTGAATTTACCACCAGGGACAATAAAAAGGAAAGTAGTGAAATGGTAAAGTCAGTGTCTGGTGCTTAAATGTCACAATAACAGATTTCTACAGCTTAATTTTTATAGGGGGTGAAAGGGAATGTTCCTTGGTAAACAGTAGGGAACAGTTGGTAAGAAAACCAATTTATGCTTGTATATTTTACTGTCATCAATAAAAGACATTGCCTTGATTGTCATATCAAGTATACAATAAATATACAAGGTATTTTTTGTATACTTCTTTTAGATCGCATTAGATCTTCATTTTAACAGCTTTATCTCTGGATGATTGTAATAATAATAATAATAATGACTTCCCTGATGGTCCAGTGGCTAAGACTCCATGCTCCCAACGCAGGGGGCCCAGGTTCAATCTCTGACCAGGGAACTAGATCCCACATGCTGTGACTAAAAGTCCCGTACACCACAACTACGACCTGGTGCAGCCAAGTAGATGCATTTTAAAAATAATAAGGCCTATCTTATAGCACTAAGACATGTCTCTCACTGCCAGTATGTGGATTACACTGTTTGATATTCATCCCCACACAGCCAGAGAGGGGTCTATTTCCCCCATTTTCCAGATGAGGTTATTGAAACAAAAGATGACAAGACTTCCCCCAGATTGGAAAGACTGTGACTGAGCCAGGATGGGGCCCATTTCCCAATCTGAAGCTCTTCCTCCTTCTTAGCCCCTCCAAGTCAAGTTCATACAAATAAGATTAGTAGCTCAGTTTAAATTTTGACTTGGTTCCAAGCCAGTTCCAATAATGTCAAACATTTGGTGCTCTTCAAAGAGTAAAGATACCAGACAGAATGCTGATTTTGCACTAGCTCTTTTTTCTGCAGTAAATTCTACCGTTAATATCAGGAGACAGGCCACTTAATAGATTCCTCGCGTTTATTTGGTAGTTTCAATATTTCTCACTTTTAATAAAATTTTATAGATTTTTAAAAGAAAAACACAATACAAAACAATTCACAAAACTGTGAATACTTTGGGGTCAGTCTCCAAATCTGATTAGCATCCCCAAATGAATACTTAAACTTATTTCACAGCCCAGTCTTAATTGTATTTAGCATTTTCAGAGCCAGAGTGTCAAAATCACTCAGGTTGTTGATATGTGGGGTCTGCTATGCAATCACAATGGACCCGTGGGGCACTGTCGGTATGATCTGCCATTTATAATGAACTGGAAAATTCTGAAAGAGATGGGAATATCAGACCACCTGATCTGCCTCTTGTGAAAGGTGTATGCAGGTCAGGAAGCAACAGTTAGAACTAGACATGGAACAACACACTGGTTCCAAACAGGAAAAGGAGTCTGTCAAGGCTGTATATTGTAACCCTGCTTATTTAACTTATATGCAGAGTACATCATGAGAAACACTGGGCTGGAGGAAGCACAAGCTGGAATCAAGATTTCCAGGAGAAATATCAATAACCTCAGATATGCAGATGACACCACATTTATGGCAGAAGGTGAAGAAGAACTAGAGAGCTTCTTGATGACAGTGAAAGAGGAGAATGAAAAAGTTGGCTTAAAGCTCAACATTCAGAAAACAAAGATCAGGCATCTGGTCCCATCACTTCATGGGAAATAGATGGGGAAACAGTGGAAACAGTGTCAGACCTTATTTGGGGGGGCTCCAAAATCACTGCAGATGGTGATTGCAGCCATGAAATTAAAAGACGCTTACTTCTTGGGAGGAAAGTTATGACCAACTGAGATAGCATATTACAAAGCAGAGACATTACTTTGCCAACAAAGGTCCATCTAGTCAAGGGTATGGTTTTTCCAGTGGTCATGTATGGATGTGAGAGCTGGATTATAAAGAAAGCTGAGCGCCTAAAAATTGATGCCTTTGAACTGTGGTGTTGGAGAAGACTCTTGAGAGTCCCTTGGACTGCAAGGAGATCCAACCAGTCCATTCTGAAGGAGATCAGTCCTGGGTGTTCATTGGAAAGACTGATGCTGAAGCTGAAACTCCAATACTTTGGCCACCTGATGCGAAGAGCTGACTCATTGGAAAAGACCCTGATGCTGGGAAAGATTGAGGGCAAGAGGAGAAGGGGACGACAGAGGATGAAATGGTTAGATGGCATCACNAGTGGTCATGTATGGATGTGAGAGCTGGATTATAAAGAAAGCTGAGCGCCTAAAAATTGATGCCTTTGAACTGTGGTGTTGGAGAAGACTCTTGAGAGTCCCTTGGACTGCAAGGAGATCCAACCAGTCCATTCTGAAGGAGATCAGTCCTGGGTGTTCATTGGAAAGACTGATGCTGAAGCTGAAACTCCAATACTTTGGCCACCTGATGCGAAGAGCTGACTCATTGGAAAAGACCCTGATGCTGGGAAAGATTGAGGGCAAGAGGAGAAGGGGACGACAGAGGATGAAATGGTTAGATGGCATCACCGACTCGATGGACACGGGTTTGGGTGAACTCTGGGAGTTGGTGAGGGACAGGGAGGCCTGGCGTGCTGCAGTTCATGGGGTCGCAAAGAGTTGGACACAACTGAGCAACTGAACTGACTGACTGACAATATTTTGACACTGACCAGACCATATAAAATAATTCCTGATAAAAACAGCTTTTTTCTTATGGCTCTTTGTTACTTAAATTTAGGAGGGGGCTTCCTAAAGAAATATCTGGTTTGTCAAAATCTCTATAATTTATAATCAAAAAGATAATATAATAAGCTTGTGAATTTTAAAATACAATAAAAGCAATGTTTATGAAATTTAGTAAATAAGTCACCTTTCTGAGAAAGAAGAGTTCTATTTGGACCTCTTTGTTCCATTCAAAATAGGGCAACTACATGTTAACACAATGCTTCCCCATGTTACCACAACACTTCCCTGTGTTACCAATACTTGCGAGGTACTAACATGGGGAAACAAGACTAGAGTTAAAAGTCTTGGCCTGACAGAAATTGTAATGTCACTGAGAAGAAAACATTGAAACACAGAGTTCACTCAGGTGTGCTCAAGGGAGGATCCATTTGATGAAATGTCTAGAATGCTGCTTTGTCCCTGGTCCCCCTGACCTCTGACCCAACAAAATGTTTAGTATTTCACAGTGGTAAGTTGCTCAGTTGTCTGACTCTTTGTGACCCTATGAACTAGGGCCTGCTGGACTCCTCCGTCCATGCGATGCTTCAGGCAAGAATAATGGAGAGGGCTGTCATTTCCTCCTCGAGGGAATGTTCCTGACCCAGGAATCGAACTTGCACATCTTATAGTCTCCCACATTGGTAGGCAGGTTCTTCACTGCTAGTGCCAGCCAGGAGGCCCACAGTACCTTCTATTAATAAGCACTGCCTTCTTGCAACCTGTAATTCTTTTAAGGAAGCCAGTATAACCCAAAAGGAAGATCCTAGGTTTTAGAGTTTGATAGCTCTAGGTTTAAATTCTACATTTTCCACTATACAGGGTGAGGAATATTGGGCAAGTTATTTAAACTCTCTGTGTTCAGGCTTTCTCTTTAAAAAGTTGTTGCAAAGATATACATGGGAGAGTAGCATGCCTGATAAATGCAAACCATAGGTCCCCACCGAATGTGTACCTCCTACTTTTAACTATAACATTGTATTTCTGCATTCCCAAATTATTTTTCACCCTATTTTTGTAGTTGCTGATCCTGGTATAAAGTGTAAGGACAAGAATGCCATTAGGCATCCACAAGAGTTAAGTGGCAATTTTAACCCAAGGGAGAGACCCTAATTAGATTAACCTGCAGATCTGAATATAGGCCATTCTCGAGATAGTCAATTATTTTAAAAGAAGGTCTTCCTTTGCAGAAGGACAGAACCTTACCAGAAAACAAATTCCCTTTCATGTTGTTCTTAGCCAAGAGCAGATGTCTGGCAATATGAAAACGGAGCGGTTATTTTCACAAATGAGATCTTTCTTTCTGCAGGAAGCATTGCAAAGCTGCCTCTGGCTCCTGCAAGGCTTAATGGTTACTATCTGTGCAGTGTTTTTAGCCGTGTTCTTACTGTTGCATTAAAAGACACTGTGACCTCTTTAAGTGCATGGAGGATCTTCCTCAACATGCAGTTAAGAGCTCAGAATTATTCATGGCTCTTTAACCCAGGGGGTTCTCAGCTCTACTCCTTTGGGAAGTCCAATAAGTTTCTATTAATAACTGTTTGCACATGTGTACCTGTGGCTGATTCATGTTGATGTATGGCAAAACCCACCACAATATTCTAAAGGAATTATCTTCCAGTTAAATAATTTTTTTAAAAAATATAGAAAAAACACTCATGTGAAAAAAAATTATTTGCATATTGGTGATTCCTCCTCCCATCTTTCTCTCTTTCTCACTCTCTCTTTTAACCTCATAGCATTAGTCTACTAATGTGAAACATACTGAGCTTTCAGGCCATTTTCCTCCAATGTTTTATATTAATATTTGGAAAAGGCTCCAGGTTAGCCATACCTACCTGCTCTTTATGGTAGTGAAGAGTTATTTTACCTGGCACTGAATATATAGTCATTTCAGTACTATTGGAGACTATGTTATGCGGTATTGTCTTTCTCATTATTTTTCATTCCAGATTATCTAGTGCCTGGGCAGAGTAAAGCAGTTCAAAGGGGCCAGTTCTGACTCACAACCTAGGGTGTAGCTCAAACAAGCTCATCAACCTCCTCTTCATACACTGACTGCTGGTAGACAAAAGGCAAAGTTCTCTGTTTTTGCTATTTCCCTCACTGGGCCTAGTCTTTGTCACAGTTCAGTTTATTTTTAGAGATGCTAAATAGCTGTGAAAGAGACCAATCTTGATAAAAGGAACCAGGTCATTTAGACCTAAAAGCTAAATAAACGTGAAGTAAAATCCAATTTTTACAGTCTACCCATATTTTATTACAGTTCTGGGCCCCTCAGTTTTATACATTTGGACTAATAAGTACTTTAGCCATTAAAACTACAGACTCAATCCCAACTCCCCAATTTCCCACTACCTTTTTTTTTTCCTATTTCTATGTGTGAGTTGTGAAATGTTTAGATTTTTAAATATTCTGTGTGTTTCGTCTTTAGAACACTGAAAAGCAAAACAGTCTAAGGTGCAGACCCTGAAGGTAGAGCTAATAAATTTAAAAAGATGCCACCTCTGCCTAAAAATATCTTTCCTAAATTGCATAAAATGTTGACTTAATTTTTTATGCTGCCTGAAAGTCCAACATTCATTCATTCACTCAACAAATAATATTGAAGGCTTAGCATATGCCAAGTATATGAAAGTATATGAAAGCTTCACATATGTGAAGTACTCTCATTCCTTCACAGATCAAATTAATTTGGATTAATAAACCTTTTTTAAAGATGCAAGTATTAGATTTACAGCAGGGATAAACAATTTAAACTATTTCCAGCTGTCTAAACGTTGGTGTGAATTAATTCAATCAGAACACTTTCTGCTATCTCCAACTTAGATTAGTGAGTGGTGCAGATGTGAACTGCGGTTATGAACAGGGGAGGTGAATCAGGAATGCAGAAAACTGAAAAGAAGGCTGGGCTCGGGACTTGAAAAACTAATAGTATACTGCGTATACTGGGTATTTACTGGGTAAATAGGTGCCTGAGCACAAGGAGACAGGAGAAATGTAACAAAAGAAAAAGGAGGAGGCTGAAGTATACCAAAGACAAGCTGCTACTTATACACTCTCCCTAACTCAGTCTCTCTCTCTCTTTAGTCGCTAAGTTGTGTCCCTCTCTTGTGACCCCATGGACTGTAGCGAGGCTCCTCTGTTCACGGGATTCTCCAGGCAAGAATACTGGAGTGGGGTGCCATTTCCTTCTCCAGCGGATCTTTCCAACTCAGGAATCAAACCCAGGTCTCTTGCATTGCAGGCAGATTCCAACTCAGTCTAGGAAAAAGAATAAAAAAGAAAAAAAACTCTTCTATCCATGCCATATGTTCCTCTCTTCTTAGTATTCAGATTACAGGCTAGTACTTGTAGAGACATAATTGAGTTCCTCTAGGGCATCATTGACTCGATGGAAGTGACTCTGAGGGAACTCCGGGAGTTGGTGATGGACAGGGAGGCCTGGCATGCTGCGATTCATGGGGTCGCAAAGAGTCAGACACGACTGAGCGACTGAACTGAACTGAACTGAACTGAAGCCTAGCCTAGATACCTGATCATTGTTTAATTAAGAATAATTAATTAAATGCTGTTTAATTAATTAAACAATTAATAACATTTACCTCTTCACTTTTTCACTCGGTAGGTCTATGAGGCTATCATGATAACATCAAACTTCCCTGGTAGTCCAGAGGTTAAGAATCTGCCTGCCAAAGCAGGGGGCACAGGTTCGAGGCACGGTCAGGGAAGATTTCACATGTGGCATGGCAACTAAACCCATGCACGACTGAAGCCTGTACACTCTAGAGCCCATGCTCTGCAATGAGAGGCTGCTGCAGTAAGTCCACACACCACACATATAGAGTAGTCTCCAGTCACCTCAGCCAGAGAAAGCCCGCATGCAACAACAGGTCCCAGTGCAGCCAAAAATTAAGAAATATATAACTTAAAAAAAAGTTTTTTTAAGATAAGATTTACAATCAAGGGCATAAAAAACAATCAGTTCATTTGTTACTTAGAGGCCTCTCTATTGATCACTCACCCTTAATTTATATGTGCAAGTCAATAATGCCTATCAGTGAAGGATAACACATTCAAATGTCTATTTATTCTGCTTTGTGAATATTTATTTGAGTAACGGGACTTTATTTTGGAAGTTTCATCTTGGATACCAAGATACCATAAAGGATATATTACAAAGAAACTGCCAGACCATATGCAAAACTGAGAAAGGAATGGTTGAAAAGTAGTTACAGGATGCTTGAAAACTCTCTCTCACCAAGGATGTAAAATGGTGAAGGTTTTTGAAGAGAAACTGAAATAGGATTTACGAGGAAGATCCTTTTTCAGAGATAGCCCTCAGTGTTCTGGGGGTAGGGATGGGAGAGATCCATTCCCCTAAGCTTAAGCTTGGAGAGAAGGGCTAAAGCATGTGCTCTGGTATGTATCACCAGGAGCTCAGGAGGCACAGTGGACAGTTACGTAGCATATGCCTAAGGAATCTAAAGCAAAGAGGCTCCGTTGTCAATCCGAGGTGGCGAGTGGTAAAAGAGATCAATGTGGGCCACACCACTGTGGCTCCATTCTACTGTTTATGACAGCAAGGATTCACTGGCTCCGACAGATGAGTGGGAGCCAGCCTGGAGTCTGCGAAAACATGACTAGAGAGGACAGTCTGCAGAGGCAAGGTAATCCCAACTGGGGTAGTCTGATGAGCAGCTGAGGAGGGCACAGAAGAATGCATTGGCTGAGTCCCCAGTTATCCACACCTTAGAAGGCGCAGTAAGAGGCTCCCAGTAGGTTTCTCTGAAGAACCTAACAAAGAGCCCATGAGCAGAAGAACAATACTGAAACCCTCAATGACACCTTACAGCAGTGTCAGCCAAAAAGAGACCTTCTTGGCTCTTCCTGACCCTTTCTTCCAGAACTCCAACTCTAACAGCATCAATATAACCACTAGTGAGGGAGAAAGAGGTAAGAACTCGAAGTGCTATCTGCAGCCAGCTCTTGTGAGGACAAGGTACCCCTCTAACCGTGAATATAGTGTGAAGTTCTGATTATTACAGGGGACCCTAGGCATTTCTAATTATTCAAGGAGACTGTGTTTGTGACTTCAAGTGGCTGCAGGGCTTTTTATTACCTACGAGTGTATAGAACATCTTTGGACTGCAAGATTTTTTATCTGGGGTCAGAGGAGGAACTTCTCCCTGCTGAATAAATTTTATTAGAATAGTGGGAGACAAAATAAAGTTGCTTTTGATTACATCCCATGAGTGTTGCTCATTGAATATATCAGTTATACTTACTTTTAAGGCAGAGGGAATTGCTTAAGGGAATACATGAGGATTCTCAATAACTTATAAACAGACTCTAATTCACAAATTTGCTAATGGTTCTTTCCTGCTAGCCATTAACAGAGGGGAAAAAAAATCTCTGCTTGGCCATTAGCTTTAATTTAGATATAGCCTTAGAGTTACAAGGAACATCTTGAGAACAAGCAAATGGCTCTAGACTTTATTAAAACCATACTCCAATGAAACACTCTTGAAGCAGTGCCCTTTAGAAATACATGCTGGAAATATACAAACTGCAATTCTTTCAAAATTCCTCCAACTCTAGTTGACACTTTTTCCCCCAGCTTATTTGCATGATCTGATTCTTTCTACCCATCACCAATAGTCACAAATCCCCATGAGACAGATTCAAAGCTAGCCACCCCAGGAGCCTAATGTTTATTCTCTGATATTTGCCTCTACCCACTGTACCCTCAAAAGACTTACTAAACATATATGTTTTAAATAACAAGTATAGACCAGGCTCTGGGCAGTGATACCAAGATGACTAGAACCTGCATCCCCAGAACTATCAATTTGGGAATGGAGCTATATATTTAAACAAGTAAATCACTAACAAAGACCAAAGAAAAACAGGACGGGAGCAGAGAAGCAGAGGTGATTAACTCCACAGGAGAGGTGAGGGAAGCCATCTCAAAAGAGGTGACATTTGACCTGAGTCTCAGCAAGCAAGGGTTCAGGCCGAGCAGGCAGGGTGGCATTTTAAGTACTGCATGAGGGGAAAACACTGAGAAACAGCATGAGTTTTCTGGGACTGAGAGTGTTGAGAAAGTAATGAGGACAGGGGATAAGTAAGTTTGGGAGATGGCAGGAGTAAGATGAAATGACCTCTATTTTACATTCTCATCGGTGGATCCTCTACCCAGTAAATGAAAGGAAACCACTAAAGAATGTTCAAGCTACCAGATGCCAGATTGGAAGAAGAAAAGAAAGTGAATGAGGAAAATCACAACCACTTTCGATATCTGGACAATACCCAAGGCTTTCTCTTGCTCTCTGGAACTCTCAGATGTGCACGTATCAAAGTATCTAGGTATTTTAGTGAAACTATGCAATGGCATCTATCTCAACGATAACTCAAAAAATATTCTTCCAGTTTTTTACAAAAATGTAGAAGAAAATTTGGTTACTGTGCATCATGTCTTTAGAAGAACAAATTCATAAAAGGTAAACATGGTGTTACTCTTTATAGTTCTTATGACTTTGAAACAAAGTACAGAATCAGAAACATAAAAACGCTGAAAACTTCCTGCGTGTGATGATAATCTGTCTTAAGATATTGAGGGACTTATGTCACATGCTTCTCTTTTTCAATGTGTTTCTGCTGTACATCTCTCATCATACCTCCTGCACCTTGACACTGTGATCTGTACTTCACTAGCTGTTCTGTGTATGTCAGTTCTTGCCAATAAACTCAAGATTATATTCCATCCTGGGTTTACAAACGTATTATTTATTCTCACACTGTTTCCTCTAGAGGACCAAAGAATACGGTTTTAAAAATGAAAGTTAATATGTATAATTCTTTCATGAAACTTTTAAGAGATCACCAAAGAAAAACTTACAAGTGTTTGAGTTTTATTTTTAAGTTTTCTAAAACTGTGAATGAGTTTATTTAAGAATGAGTTAAATTAAGAAAAAGGTAAGCTATTTTTACTACATATTTAGTATCATAAAATATTGATTTTTTTCAGTTCCGTTCAAGTCATTCAGTCGTGTCCGACTCTTTGCAAACCCGTGAATCACAGCACGCCAGGCCTCCCTGTCCATCACAAACTCCTGAAGTTCACTCAGACTCACGTCCATTGAGTCCGTGATGCCATCCAGCCATCTCATCCTCTGTCGTCCCCTTCTCCTCCTGCCCCCAATCCCTCCCAGCATCAGAGTCTTTTCCAATGAGTCAACTCTTTGCATGAGGTGGCCAAAATACTGGAGTTTCAGCTTTAGCATCATTCCTTCCAAAAAAATCCCAGGGCTGATCTCCTTCAGAATGGACTGGTTGGATCTCCCTGCAGTCCAAGGGACTCTCAAGAGTCTTCTCCAACACCGCAGTTCAAAAGCATCAATTCTTCGGCGCTTAGCTTTCTTTATAGTTCAGTTCCCACATCCATATGTGACCACAGGAAAAACCATAGCCTTGACTAGACAGACCTTAGTCAGCAAAGTAATGTCTCTGCTTTTCAATATGCTATCTAGGTTGGTCATAACTTTTAAGTCCTGATATATAATACTTAAAGGATATTTTATTCTTTGATTCTTGACAAATTATTTTCAATAGTACTAACATAATTCATAATTACAATGACCAAAAAGTTATATGAATGAATAAAAATAAAAGTTTATCCTAGTATTTTATTTATAGCCCATAGCTCATTCCCTCAGTATAGAACATTGTTTCTACTCACAGACAACATTTTACCTATTGTAACACCTCATATAATCAGAAGGATCTCTTTTCTTCAAAAGATTACAGGCANAACAGTATAATATATAATTCAAATATAATATGCCTCAAATCAACTTCTGATTTTCCTTCCACACCCAAACTTTCCACATATCATGAAGTGAAAATGACATCCTTTCAATTGCTTAGGGGAAAAACTATTGAGATCACCCTCAAATTCTCGGTCTCTCAAATATCCTACAAACTGTCATCAAATCCTTTTGGACCTATTTTTAAAACAAATCCAGAATGCAACTACTTCTCTTCACTTCTATGTATGACTTTACATTAAGTTACTACCATTTCTAGACTGATTTTTACAGTAGCCTCTTGAATGGTCTTTCTCCTTCCACCATTGCCAATCTGGAATATATTTTCAGCGTAGCAGCCAAAATAAATCCAGTGTGTATCCTCTCTGCCCAAATCCATGCAATAATTCCCATCACATTCTGAGCAGCCAAATCCTTCCCATGGCCTGTGAAGTGCTAAACCATAGGAATCCCCACCCCCTTCCTTATTCATCTTTGACCATATCTCTTACTCCTTCTCACTTAGTTGCTTCTGCTCCATTGGCCATTTTTCCCCTACAATCTCAGAATTGTATTTTTTTAATATAAATTTATTTATTTTACTTGGAGGCTAATTACTTTACGATATTGTATTGGTTTTGCCATACGTCAACATGAATCCACCACAGATGTACATGTGTTCCCCATCCTGAACCCCCCTCCCTCCTCCCTCCCCGTACCATCCCTCTGGGTCATGCCAGTGCACCAACCCCAAGCATTCTATATCCTGCATCAAACCTGGACTGGCGATTCGTTTCTTATATGATATTATACATGTTTCAATGCCATTCTCCCAAATCATCCCACCCTCTCCCTCTCCCACAGAGTCCAAAAGACTGTTTTATACATCTGTGTCTCTTTTGCTATCTTGCATACAGGGTTATCATTATCATCTTTCTAAATTCCATATATTGCATTAGTATACTGTATTGGTGTTTTTCTTTCTGGCTTACTTCACTTTGTATAATAGGCTCCAGTTTCATCCACCTCATTAGAACTGATTCAAATGTATCCTTTTTAATGGTGGAGTAATACTCCATTGTGTATATGTACCACAGCTTTCTTATCCATTCATCTGCAGATGGACATCTAGGTTGCTTCCATGTGCTGGCTATTATAAACAGTGCTGTGATGAACATTGGGGTACACGTCTCTCTTTCAATTCCGGTTTCCTCAGTGTGTATGCCCAGTATGGGACTGCCGGGTCATAAGGCAATTCTATTTTCACAAATGCAATCTTAGGCCCTTTTAACTTGTTGTTTTCTCTGTTTTCAGTATTCTCCTTCACTCCCACTTCTACCCACCCAAATGGTCAGATCACTTGTTCCATTACTTTCCACAATTCTCTGCCCAAATATCATCTTATCTGACATTCTGAGACACCACTCAATAGAAATAGCTACTCCCACCCTCAGCACATTCTACCCTTTATATTACTTCATTTTTATCCTTAGTATCTATCATTACTATACACATACTATTGTATGTTTTCCCTATGTAAGCAATATAATAGAATAGCAGGGGATTTTATTTTCTCCAATAAAGCGTACATAAAATCTAGAACAGTTCCTACCATAAAATGTGTGATCATTAAATATGTGTGGAATGAGTACAGTATTTTTAGAATTCTATCCCCAAGAAACCTTGCAAAGTAATGAACAGTGACACCATTCTATAGATGAAGATGTTAAAACTTAATAAAGCTAAATAATTTGCCAAAAACCACTGTAAATGAGAGTGTCTGAGTATGAACCTAGGCCTACCTGATGAATCCAGCTAAAAAAGAAAAGTGGAAAAAGTGATAGTTACAAAGAAAGGTATTTTAACAATATCTATGGTGAGCAAAACTGTTAACAATCTAACATGAGGAAATATTTAAATAAGCAAACATGAACTTGACTGACTAATAGGTTCATTGAAATGAGCATCATAAGTCTATATGGCAACAGGGACAATTCTGATACATTGTTAAATTTTGTACCTATATTATGATTATGAATGATTATATAATTAAAATAGTATTTTTTGGTGAGAAAGATTAACAGTGAATTTCTCCTTTATATTTGATTTCAGTGATTATAAAGTGATGCTTCTAGACATATATTAAGAAAACAGCAAAATCTTTAAGTCTGATATAAATACATTCATATTAAGATAAGACAGTCTTCTGAATAATTATACTCTTAAAAATCTTTAATTTTGAAGGAAAGAATAAAGGTTGAAATAAAAATATAAACAAAACATGTTATTGTATATATTGTTACAGTAAATGTTTAGCAGATATTGGCTTAGAGTTACCTGGCAATTAACAACCTTAAATTGTAGGTCACATCCTATAAAAAATTTTAATGAATAATCACAATGTTATGTAATAATTTCCCTTGCTATCAAAAACAGATTTTTTGCCTTCATGGTTTCATTTAAACTAGCTTTAATTTGGCATCATTTTCTTCATCCTTTAATAGAATTCTCCATAAAGTGTTATATTTCCAAGAACATAAAATAGAGCTTCAGTTGTTATTTAACTTAAAACTCTAAAGTTTTCTAAACTAGCAAAAAACATCTAGTTATCTAGAAATTAGTGATGATATCTGTTGTAAATCCACAATTTTATATGGATATCTCTGTTCATATTGTTGTTAAAATATAGCAGAGTGCAGATGGTGATAACCAAACTGATATTATCTGACATATATATATTTGTCAGACAAATGTGCTATCTCAAACTGTATTCTATGAAATAGAGAAATAAACTACAGAGATTTTAATCCAATCAGCAAATGTTTCTAGAGTTATTAATCTCCAGTAGAGAATCAAAAAATTCAAATATTTAAACAAGTCTGAAATCAGCATGTTTATATGTTCCAAAATGAATCCAATAAAACTGAGGAGAATGCTACTTTTCCAGAACTTGGCTTTTGAATGACACATGAAGGCAACAAACACAAAAACTTAGACAAAAATTGACCCTGGCCAAATATCGCCAAACTTCTCTTCTTTATTTTGTGTCTCAGATAATAACAGAAAAGACTATGGTAACAGAACACAGAAAGAGCCTAATAACTAAGGTAAAGACTACGGGTGAATGTAACTCAGATGACCATTATATCTACTACCGCAGGCAGGAATCCCTCAGAAGAAATGGAGTAGCCATCATGGTCAACTATTGCATAGTCCGAAATGCAATACTCAGATGCAGTCTCAAAAACGACAGAATGATCTCTGTTCATCTCCAAGGCAAGCATTTAATATCACAGTTATCCAAGTCTATGCCCCAACCAGTAACGCTGAAGAAACTGAAGTTGAATGGTTTTATGAAGACCTAGAAGACCTTTTAGAACTAACACCCAAAAGAGTTGTCCTTTTCATTATATGGGACTGGAATGCTAAAGTAGGAAGTCAAGAAACACCTGGAATAACAGGCAAATTTGGCCTTGGAATGCAGAATGAAGCAGGGCAAAGACTAATAGAGTTTTGTCAAGAGAATGCACTGGTCATAGCAAACACCCTCTTTCAGCAACACAAGAGAAGACTCTACACATGGACATCACCAGATGGTCAACACCGAAATCAGACTGATTATATTCTTTGCAGTGGAAGATGGAGAAGCTCTATACAGTCAACAAAAACAAGACCAGGAGCTGACTGTGGCTCAGAACATGAGCTCCTTATTACCAAATTCAGACTCAAATTGAAGAAAGTAGGGAAAACCGCTAGACCATTCAGGTATGACCTAAATCAAATCCCTGGAGAATCGCACGGACAGAGGAGTGTGGCAGGCTATAGTCTGTGGAGCTGCAAAGAGTCAGACATGACTGAAGTGACTTAGCAGGCCCACATACACACCTCTTTAAATACACTTCACTTTCCTTTATAAAAAGAATGCTCTTCTGGCTGTCTTCCCATATATATATATTTTTTTTTTGGAGTTCTAGTTCAAGATTACTTTCATTACTCTTTTTTCAGCTTTATCTATGGGCAGATGCTTCCTAAAATTTATCACTCTTTTCCCCTAAGCATCTTCTCTTGTGGAGAACTCATCCAGTCTCAAAGATTCTCACTACCAATTCACTCTATGAACACTATAATGTTTACTCTATTCATGTGATGTTCTAGGCAGTGGGTTCAAAAGTATGTCTGTGGCAATGTTCTTGTCCTCGAGGAGCTTAGAACTGAGTTGAGGAAAAGAAAAAAAAAAAAAAACACACACACACAGGCACAGTTAGGACAGTGAGTCTAGCAGAGGAGATACTGGGAAACCTGAGGCATAAGTCAGTAAGAAATAGTCAAATGTTTAAAGGTACACACACATACATACACACAAATATATGATATATCTGCTGCTGCTGCTAAGTTGCTTCAGTCGTGTCCGACTCTGTGCGATCCCATAGACGGCAGTCTACCAGGCTCCCCCATCCCTGGGATTCTCCAGGCAAGAACACTGGAGTGGGTTGCCATTTTCTTCTCCAATCCGTGAAAGTGAAAAGTGAAAGTGAAGTTGCTCAGTCGTGTCCAACTCTTAGCGACCCCATGGATTGCAGCCTACCAGGCTCCTCCATCCATGGGATTTTCCAGGCAAGAGTACTGGAGTGGGGTGCCATTGCCTTCTCTGATGATATATCTAGTATATGATAAATAATGTAAGGGCATTTCAGAGCACAGAAGCAACACACAGATAAGAAAATTCTTAATTCTCCATAAGCAAAGTAGATTTCTTACACAAACTTAAACCTTTTCAATTTTCCCTAAGATTCCACTTAACTGTCTTTTCACCACATTAAACTCAACAAGCCTAAACATACTCAAAAGCAGTGCTGCCTAACAGAAGCGTAATGACAATCACATCCAAAATTTAAAAACATTCAGTATCCACAATTTAAAAGCAAAAAGAATCATGTAAATTTAACTTGAAAGTATATTTTACTTAAACCAATATATTCAAAATATTATTTCAAAGTATAATCAGTGTAAAATTATCAAAGGGATATTTTAAATTCCTTGCTTAAACTAACTTTTTAAAATCCAGTGTGTACTCCTCAATTATTTTGTTGTTGTTGTTGTTGTTCCGTCGCCCAGCCACGTCCTACTCCTTGCAACCCCATGGACTGTAGCATGCCAGGCCTCCCTTTCCCTCATTCAATTATAGCACAACTCATTTTATACTAACCCAATTTTGACTGCTCCATAGCCACATGTGGTTAGTGGCTATCCTACTGGATAGCACAGCTCCAAGGAACAAGTAGAACATTAAAGTTTTGGCACATGAATAAACAGACAGATGAAATAAAAGCAACCACAAAAAGCACAAATATAGACCCAAAGAAGAAAGGTCACATTGCCATACTATTAACAGTTATCTCAAATCAGTGAGGTAGAATGAAATTTCTAACAAGTGATACTGAAACAAATAAATAGGTATCAAAAGACAGCTTAGAACCCGACCAGATAATCTGTAAATTGATTAAAGATGTAAATGTACAAGTAAGATCATAAAGTTATTAGGAGAAAATGTGAACAAACTTCTTTATAAGCGTGGAGGAGTAAATTCTCTATAATTCTGACTCAAAAAATCCAGAACCAAGAAAAAATTAATATGCCATATTTCATTTTTTAAAAAGCACCATAAATAAGCACACACAAAAAAGGATAAAATGGGAGCAAAAATGTCAACTGACATCACAAACAAAGAACTAATCCCTTAATAAGTAAATGGCTTCAAGACACAGAGAAGAAAAACAACCAGTAACACTATAAAAACTAGGCAAGTGGTGTGAAAAGAGAGACCTCAGGAACAGGAACAGAGGCAGTTGTTGAGCATATTAAATTTTCTTATCTATCATTTCCGACCTATCATGTTAACAAAAATGCTTAAGTATGATGATGAATTCTGTTGTCAAAGCTACAGGAAAACAGGCATAACTCTCATAAACTACTGATAGGAATATAAAGTGGTACAGGCCTCTGGAGGGTAATTTAACAATACCTCTCAAAATTACTAATGCTTTACTCTTTAACCCACTTATGGAACTGACTCAGTTACCCTTTTACACGAACAAAATGGGCAACACACTAAGATATCACTGCAGCATTGCTTGTAGTAACATAAAGGTGGATTCAGACAAAAGTCCTTCAATAAAGAACTGTTAACATAAATGATGGTACATACATTCAACAGCATGCTAAGCAACTACCAGAAAAAGCAAATAAGCAAACCAAAAGGATGACAATTTCTGTAGAGAGACATGAAGAGAAAGCTGAAACATATTTTGAGTAAAAACTCAATATGCAGAACAAACATATGTATATGTATATGCATGTGTATCTTCCAGGAGAATCCTCTTTCTCTCCAAAAATATTACATATAGGTATATGCAAACATATATATGCATGTACATATATATATATATATACAAATATAGATATACAGATATATATAATGTTAATTCTTTGTATAAGAAAAGGAGACAAAATATTGGCTTTTATTCACATATTACTGCATAAAGAAACCCTGGAAGAATGTCTACCTAGAGTGAGTAGAGGGAACGGGGCAGATGAGGAAGGAGTTTTGAGTTTTACTTGAAACAAGATTGCTAGGAGAAATATCAATAACCTCAGATATGCAGATGACACCACCCTTATGGCAGAAAGTGAAGAGGAACTAAAGAGCCTCTTGATGAAAGTAAAAGAGGAGAGTGAAAAAGTTGGCTTAACCCTCAACGTTCAGAAAATGAAGATCATGGCATCCGGTCCCATCACTCCATGGGAAATAGATGGGGAAACAGTGGAAACAGTGTCAGACTTTATTTTTGTGGGGCTCCAAAATCACTGCAGATGGTGACTGCAGCCATGAAATTAAAGACGCTTACTCCTTGGAAGAAAAGTTATGACCAACCTAGACAGCATATTCAAAAGCAGAGACATTACTTTGCTGACTAAGGTCCATCTAGTCAAGGCTATGGTTTTTCCTGTGGTGATGTATGGATGTGAGTGTTGGACTGTGAAGAAGGCTAAGTGCCGAAGAATTGATGCTTTTGAACTGTGGTGTTGGAGAAGACTCTTGAGAGTCCCTTGGACTGCAAGGAGATCCAACCAGTCCATTCTGAAGGAGATCAGCCCTGGGATTTCTTTGGAAGGAATGATGCTANAAGATGTGTATAAGAGACAGGAATTGATGCTTTTGAACTGTGGTGTTGGAGAAGACTCTTGAGAGTCCCTTGGACTGCAAGGAGATCCAACCAGTCCATTCTGAAGGAGATCAGCCCTGGGATTTCTTTGGAAGGAATGATGCTAAAGCTGAAACTCCAGTATTTTGGCCACCTCATGCGAAGAGTTGACTCATTGGAAAAAGACTCTGATGCTGGGAGGGATTGGGGGCAGGAGGAGAAGGGGACGACAGAGGATGAGATGGCTGGATGGCATCACTAACGCAATGGACATGAATCTGAGTGAACTCTGGAAGTTTGTGATGGACAGGGAGGCCTGGCGTGCTGCGATTCATGGGGTCGCAAAGAGTCAGACACGACTGAGCGACTGAACTGAACTGATGTCAATGTATCATCTATTCACATAAAATAACAAAATGTCAAATATATATGTGCTTGTACATATTTGTACATGTGTCTGTGTATGTGTATTTGAGATAGTAAGGAAATAGAAATAACTTTTAACAACAAGGAAAGTTTTGCTGCAAGCCTGGCTCCTCTGCGATTTGCTATGTTATATTGCCTCCAACTTTTATTCTTGATTCTATTAATATAAATATATATCTTTTAACATTGTTATTACAGTAAGGTTATAACATTTTGTGTGATTATAACTTAAGATAAAATTAGAAATTTTAGAGTAAATGTAGGTAGAGAAAAAATGAGAATAAAGACATAAAGGAAGTAGAGGGTATTTGAAAGCCCTGATGTGAACAAAGGGAGAGGGTGTTCAAAAGCAAAAGAGTATATTTCTCAAAAATATTGGGGTCCATTTCAAGTTGGTGACCATGAATTTGCCTAGTTGTGTGGTTTCCACTGTATTCGAGAAAGTGTATAGATAAAGTTTCCATTGCTGTCTTTGCTAGTCAGAAAAAAAGGAACAGGGAAATGGAGTATAGAATTTGATTAGAGACTGGCTGAAGTTTTTTCTCTAGGGAAAGTAAGCTGAATGGAGGAGGATGTACAGTGAAAATCAGGATTAGTAGAAAGCAAGAAAGGAGAGGGCCAGTGATGTCACTGAGTGAATTAGTTGTAAAAATAAAGGTTAGCATAAAGAATAGGTATGGAAATTTTTCTTCAATAACATATCAAACATAATGAGTTTTCCATTCTCCAAATTTCTACACTTCCTACATTCTACACTCCAAAAGTCAGGCTTGATTTGCTAATCCCAGACATTCTTGCTGCTCCGGCTTCCTTGGTTGAAATTCTGGGGCTACCTTGATGGCACTGGAAAAGCTGGTTAAACTTCTGTGTTTCAGTTACATCACCCATAAAAGAGAAAAATACTGAGCCACCTGCTTGAGCTTGTTTTCATCTTTATCATTTTGAATCAAGGACCATTAAACAGTTAAAACATGATAAAATGCTTTCTTACTAGTTGTAAGACAACTTCTGATTTCAGAGATGTCATGTGAAAAGAAATACACACCTTGGATTTCATTCTTGAGCTGGTTTGTTCCTTTTCACAATGGAACCTAAGACTTCTAAATTAATCTTTTTAAAGTCAGAGTAAAAATTTAGTATAACAAAATTATAGCCCATTAATGTTCATTACCAATCCACATTCCTCTCAGAAGTTATTTTGAAACAGTGATATAAATTGACCAAATTGTATTCTCTGAAAAGATATTTTCATGGTTTCTTTAGACAATACTTATTGATAAATATTTTTAGTAGAAAAATTACCAGTTACAATGTGCACTGCATTCTTTGTTTTTATTAAATAATTGTAGCTTGTTATGCCTGGTTATTATGACCCTTACAACACTGCAGGAAAATTAGGGATAATGATGTTAATATTCCTCAAATCAAAATAATGTGTGTAACAGAAAAACAAAATAAGGATTTGAAATCAAGCTTCTCTGTATTCTTATCTTTTGTTATTTTATGTCTGTACAAATTTGGATAAATTACTAACCTCAAACTCTCAGTTTTCTAATTTGCAAAATGGGTATAATCGTACTGTTTAATAGAATTGTTGTAAGGATTAAATAACATTTTTATTTATTAAACATCTAAACACATTAGGCTTGGATATTTGTCCCTGTCTGTCTATATTGCTTTCTGCTCTGGCATCTCTAACAGCAGAAGGTTAAATAACAAAGGAATGCTTAGAAAGTTGGGCCCATTACAAAACAGCTCTACAATTACTAAGATGACTCTCCCCTTCTTCCTCCCTAGCCCCATACAACTTAGTCACTTCCTCTTTTTTCAATATTCCATTAAAAATAGCCTTATTCTCTTTAGTTTATCATTGATTATCTGGGAAAGGGCTGGTAATGCTCTTTGTGAATAAGCTACATATTGAATTGAGAACAAAATAGCTGAAAACAGTCTGAGGCAGTTCTAGTTGGCACACGGATCAATTATAGATCATCATTTAACAGAAACCAAAACACAGACACTCACTAGAGAATTAATTTTGCCCTCAAACTCTTCCTGAGAAAAATAAGAAATATATATATATTTATAAGAATGTCAATCTACCCCACTAACTTGTAGTAAGGGAAAAAATATCTTTAAAATACTAATATTGTCATTATTTTGAGTCAGAAAAAGGTTGTCTTTACCCTATGTAACCATACAAGTTCTCAGTAAAACAAAAATAAAATAGAAATTAGATTCTCTGTATGGCAAAGTATTATTTCATGCAAAATATAAGTGAAAGATAATGCTAAGAACTTTTGGCATATACAGTAACCCATAGACTGTAGCCCCACCAGGCTCCTCTGTCCATGGAATTCTCTAGGCAAGAATACTGAAGCAGGTAGCCATTTCCTTCCCGAGGGGATCGTCCCAACCCAGTGATCAAACCTAGGTCTCCATCATTGCAAGCAGATTTTTTACCATCTGAGCCACCAGAGGAGCCCAGTAACACAGGTTGCAAAAAAAAAAAAAAAAAAGGAATGGTGCATAAATGCCTCCTGTTTCTATGCACATGCCTCTTTGCAGTATCACTTTGCTGTTCCTTCCAGCAAAAGGTAGGGTCAATTTCTCTCCCTGCTTATGGGCCTTGTGACTCATCTTGATCAGAAAAATGTGATGAGCTTTATGTTATAGGGAGTTCCAAGTCTATGCCTCAGGAGCGCTTACAGCTTCCATTGTCACCTCTTTGGAAACCAACCACCATAAAAAGAACCCTGAGCTAGACTTGACATTTACAGGCTACGAGGACAGGAGTGGAAGGAGTCCTATCAGCAGCCAGCTGTAAGACCATCTTAGGTCATTTCTTCTATTAAGCCTCCATATTATTTCATTCACAAGAATGACCTCAAGTGAGACCCACAGAAAAGCCACCCAGCTGATCCCAGCTAAAATTTCTGAAGAAGACAACAAAGAGCAAATAAAATGATTATTTCAGGCTAGTAAGGTTTTTGCTTTAAGTTTTTCTGGGAAAAAAAAGTGGCATATTTTAATGATTCTCAAAAAAAATTCTCCCAAAGATTAATAATACAAGTTTAATATACATTATGAGCAATTATAACTTTTAGACACAAGGAAAGCCAGGCTGTATGAAAATGAGTTAGCATCTTCTGATTCATCATCCATAATCAACTGTACATCTTCTACTTCTGCTAGGGCATGTTTTGAATTCTATTTTTCTGAGTAATGATTGGACAAGGGTAACTAGCAAAGAACTTTGGCATTTCGGGTGTACAATGCCTTCTTCAAATTTTCTAGAGGTACTTCTCCCTCTTCTTACAGAGTTTGCCATATGCTAGTTTCTAACAATTCCTTATTGTGGTCATAACTTCATGTCTTATTTTGTTCTGTTTTTTTCTGATCCTACTTCAGAAGAGTCTTCTTCATAAAAGACAAAAGAAGCCCCAAACTGTTCCTAAATATCTGGTTTCTTTCAATTCCAGTCTACATCTTTACTTTCATTTGTGAAAGCAATCAAATATGAACAAAAGAAAATATTTCTGATTCCTTTAATGCTAAATATCTGCTTTACCAGACAGGAATAAAATGCCACAGCTGGTGTAGGAAAACATAAGGTCCTTCTCTCTAAAACTGGTTTTAATAACTTCAAATCGGTAGGGTTCAGGGTATTTTATGTTTGAATAAGCATATTTGATATGTAGTTCCAGCTAATTAATGTTGAATCATTTACTTGGTGAAACAGAAATTGAAACTTACGAATCATACATTTTACTTATTTGCTGTTGTTCAGTCCCTAAGTCTTGTCTGACTCTTTGTGATCCCATGAACGGCAGCGTACCAGGCTCTCCTGTCCTTCACTATCTCCCTGAGTTGGTTAAAATTAATGTGTCTCCTAGTGACTTAGAAACTAGGAAGACAACTAGAAAAGAAGTCTTTATACAAACTGAAAAAGTTTTTTCCCATTGGTATGCAAACTTATTATGGTGACAGAATCACTGACATAGCCTACAACAATGGGCACAGCTTCCTCAAGCCACCATCATATTGGGTGATGTGTTATATAGCAAGAGACAACTGATATTAATGCATCAAGATGGAGTCACCAGATTTCAGAGAAAGAATGTTAAATAGAAAGACAGTACTCTGGCTTCAAGTCCTGGTTGCACCATGGATTAACCGTGTAAAACTGGATGAGCCTCTTAACCTCTCCAGACCACAGGGTCTTCTTGTGCAAACAGATTTCATTAGCTTTATCTTTTAAGTCACCTCAGCTATAAAGTTTATGCTTCTAAATTACTATAGCGGACAGCAATTCTACAATTCAGCAATTACAAATTAACGGAAGCTTTGGTTTCAAAATACTGCTCATAACTGACTAGAGAGCCCAGATTCTCACCTGCTAAAGGAAGATGACATCTGTTATCTCTTTGAAAGCAATGATTCTGCCAAAAATCTACGGGAATTTTCTATTTGGGGAGATAGTTCTCTTTTATGAGTTGAATAAATGTAGTCTGATCAGGTGAATAGTACTCACCTGTATCTACAAACCTAACACGAAATGTGAACTTACAGAACTTTGTAAATTTCCCCTATTTCAAAGCAAAGTTTTTTCTAAAAATCCTTAGCCACAGCAATAAATCTTAGCTAGAGGAATCTTCAGAAATACAGAAATATTAGACTGAAAAATGCTGCACCAAATTTTCAGCGTTCTCATTTCTTAACGTTCTCATATCATTTATGTAGCAAGAATCAAAAATGAAAATTTTGTACTATCCAAAATTCAATTCAACTCTAGACAGACATCATTGAATCCACTTATCATAGCCAGCTAAACATGAATCTAGTATTTTAAGTGTAAACATTTCTCACATAGACAAAATATTTGTAATTAGCCTCAGGAAAGGCTACAGTATCAGTAAAAGCGTGCCCTTAATCTGGAGCCAGATAGTCACAGTTCAGCCTACAATCTGTCTCTTAGTTGCGTAACCCTGGACAAACCACTAACTTCTCTGAAGTATAGTTTCTGGATCTACACAAAAGCAATGATGATACACTCAAATTGACCATTTCATAAAGATACTGTGAGAACCAAATCAGAAGCTTCAATGAAAAGGTTTTTCAAAATGCTCCATGGCTAATACCCAGAGGAAAGGAAAAGTGAGAGGCCTAGGCAATTCTCGATTCAGTGCAATCCCTGAGGTCTGCTGTGTGTACACAAAACTGTAAGGTTTTGGATAGAAATGATTAACACCAGAAAGAGACTCTGTTTTCTTTTTTACGATCATTTTCTTTTGTCAATTGATTTTTTCCCATTTTCATTTTCTGCCCTTTTGCTTTTCATACGATGTGGCCTTCTCACTAGCATTCAGTAACTCAACCAACAAACATTTACTGAGCTCCTAGGGAACATGGAAGGCAAAGATGGTCAAGATTCAACCCCTAATTTCGAGAAGCTGACATTCAAATGGAATGTCATACAAACAACTCATCTCAAGGCACTAAAAACTGTAATAACAAATACATGTCCTAAACGCTAAGAGAGTGCAGAGGAAGAACAGGTGTCCTTTCTGAGGTGTAGAGAAAGGACACTCTGGACAGAAAGGATAGAAAGGATACTCTCAAGGGAAGTGGCATTTGAGTCATATCTGAAAAGAAGAGAATTTTTCTAGGCAGACAAGGGACATTTGAGGTAAATCATAATATCATAGCATATGATAAGAGCTGAAATTAATTATGACAAAAAAAGTAATTTGGAGAGCTAACATCTATCAAGCATTTGTTACATACTAAGGAAGGAGTTTAGACTCTATATTTTAAAGGAAAGGGAAGATAACTGCTCATACTGTTTAGAGTATTTCACACATCAAATATTCAATTCCTGATTTTTTATTTACATAATATTTTGGCAAATTAATGCCTCTAATTGGCACCTCAGTACCATAAAGCCCTCCAATAAAAAGCTACCTCAAGGCTAAGATGCATTAATAGTTTTTAAAATGCATCCTTTAGTGCAATGCAAAAAAGAACATAAGTGATGATTAATTATTAACAAACAGAAGTCATAATTAAATAATAATACATTCTAAGAATCTAGTCTTTCTGTTTATAAGGTGTTTAATCTTTCAAAAAATTGCAAATAAAACTAGCTGTTGGAACCATATCAATTTAACTTGCTCTTTCTCTGACATCAGTGAAAGGGTATTATTTATCACACTAAGTATATATTATAATCTTCTGTTGATAGTAAAAGATCAAAGATTACCTTGCATCAAACAGAATTATGATGCCATAACATTTTATCTTGTTACAGCTGATATCAATCACTAGGTGACAGTGAGCCGCAGAGCAGAGTTTTCAGTCAATATCCCTGACATGCTCAAACATCTAAAATACAGCAACCAACTTCCATGTGCTTTGGTTGCGAAAGCGAAAAATGGAGCATAAACAAAACAAGGGCCTGATTGTAAATATCATATATGCTGCTCAATACCACTTGGCTTCTGAGCACTTAACTGGTATTTTTACCTAGAATGTCATCAAAGGAGAGAAAAGTCAGCGTCAATAAGAGAAAGTGGAGCATTGTTTTAAATGGAGACGTAAGAGTGGTAACATCTTCAATCACAAGATTAGGGCAAAGACTCCTCCTGGTGTAACTCTCTGGAGACACATATATTCCCACTGTTTCATCAGAGAGCTATACAAGGCCCTGGCTGAAGTCACAAATCTCCCAAGTAAATCCTCTTTCTCAGGAAGGGTCACAGCCTCTTTCCTGCATCTATTTTGAGTTATATCATGTGCTCACGCAATGGGTAATCTGGGCCAACTTTTCCCATTCCTTGTGGTTTCATAACTGTAGAAGACCATTCCTCCCTTCTCATTATGTTGGTGGCTTTGCTTTTTTAGAAAAAGATAATGCAGGGTCCTTGAGTTTTCTCAACGCTCAGTGTGCATTCAGTGTTATCAAATACTTAAGTTACAGAAAGGAAAACACCACAGTTGTAAAATCTTTGTTCATCTTCATGTGTAAATTTTGTAGCATGCTGATTCGTGTCAAAACTCAATACTATATTCATTCATTAGTCATACCAGCTTCTTAATATTTCTTTAACTGAAATGGCAGAATAAGAAGATAAATACCAAACTTTAATCTTCCCAAGAACCAACTATATAGTTTACTACATTCTTTAGAATTTAGTATTTTTATATTATTTAACACAGCAGTTGTTTACTCTGTGAATTATAAAATCATTTGCTTGAAATTTTTCTTTTCTCTTTTCTCCTGTGTTGAGATGGTCACACACTACATCACAGAGAATACAGCAAAATCCTCCCAAACTTACAAAATTACTGGATGGGGCATTCATTTTTATTCAAGCTATATGCATCTTCATACAAAACAGTCTGAAAAATGTATCTGATATAATTAGCATGTTTATGAATCTATTTGCTCTGCTATTAAGTAACAAATTTGTAGTAACCATGGCAACTGCAACATCACAAGCATAAGTTCTATTTTTGTAATAATATGACTACCTTACTTAAAGCAACATTCATGCTCAAGCTTCACATTTTAAAATTTTAAAAGAACAGCTTTTAAAATATCACTTCATTTTTCATTACATAACAACACATTTTGATTTTATTTTAAATTAAAAGCTGTTTCTTTTTTGTTGTGTGTGTTTGTGTGAGCACCAATAATACCTTTTAAGTGTAAAGGGAAAAACATGGAATATCAGGGGCACGTTAACACACGTTATTATAAGATCATTAACTTTTAAAAATTCTACTTCATTTGAAACAGTAAAAGCATAATAGTGTTCCAAATTTTTAAACATCATATGTGGATTTCTTATTTGATTTTTATTTAAATTTTTGCCAGTACCTGGTGGTCTAGTGTTTAGGACTCAGCACTCTCATCTCTGCGGCCTGGGTTTGATTCTCGGTCACACCTTTCTTCTTCCTCTGCCCCTGCCACCTACCAACCTCTGACATGACCATACCACCCTTCAGGCTTCCCTGGTAGCTGAGCTGGTAAAGAATCAGCCCACAATGCAGGAGACCCCGCTTCGAATCCTGGGTCAGGAAGATACGCTATCCACCCTAGTATTCTTGGGCTTCCCTGGTGGCTCAGATGGTAAAGAATCTGCCCACAATGCAGGAGTCCTGGGTTCAGTCTCTGGGTTGGGAAGATCCCCTGGAGAAGGGAACAGCAACCCACTCCAGTATTTTGGCCTGGAGAATTCCATGGACAGAGGAGCCTGGCCCATGGGGCCATGGAGTTGGACACAACTGACCGACTAACACTTTTATTCAATCTTAATAATTATGTTTTCAAAATGTAAGCAGTAACATTTTTCTCTCTAGTCAATTTGGGGAGGTGTTTGAGTTAACATTTTTGCTCAAAGTAATTAACTGAACTATTATTCGTTTTTATCATCTAAGTACTAACATTTCTAGAAATGTCACCTTGGGCCTTTTATGTGACCATTTCAAACCTCATTTTGCTTCCCTATAAAATGGAAACAATAATAATACAAACTTTACTGGATTCTTGAGAAGGTAAAATCTGAAAATGCCAGTATGATGAACATTCTCTGCTGTTCTTTTGAAATTACAATTTCATATTCAGGTATTTTGTCATAAAAATCAAATTTAATCCTGAAATGAACAGTTTCAAATAATACAAACCCTACAAACACTGGATTTCTGCATTTTCTCAAAAAGTGGCAAACATATAACTGATGTCTGAAGACTTGGGATGGTGGGATTGGGTATAGGGATTGTGTAAAAGCAACTCTTTCCTTTTTAAAAAATTTCTGGCATGGGTGTTTGAGCCCCAAGTCAAACCTCACCAAGCGTCATTTCTCTCAACTATATATGGAAGAGTAATATCTATTTCTTTGTATTTGTACCTGCATAAATATAACATAAAGTGACCATCAATGAAAGTTGTTTTCTTACTCCACATTTCCTTTTAAGATTGTATAGACTCGAGAAAATTTAGAGTGCTAAAGAGAAACTAAGAGTTGAGCCTTTCTAAAAAAAAAAAAATGGAAGGGAATTTCTCTCCACAAACCCTAGTGGAGCTAGGACTCAGTTGGCTTTGAGAAGAATGTCTACAATCTGAGCTGAAAAAGTAACACTGTTGCAGGGATGGAAAGGTCCTGCTCACCCCTGAGACAGGGGAGGGGACTCAGAGTCAAACTAGAAGGTTAAGAGGTAAGAGCAAACTGGAAACACAGGTCAGTGATTTAGAACTCTGGCTAGAAAGGGAAAGGAGAGCCCCGCACAGAGAGAGCCTGTGCGTCTTACCTGGCCTCCATCACGACCATTCAGTTTAGCGATTTCGTCCCCTAGCTAACAATCCTGTTTCTCTTTACTCTCGTTTTCTTCATAGGACTTACCAAATTGAAACAAGCTCTAAAATCATACTCAGTGTCCATCTCCACCCTCTGAGATGTACACTCCAGAGACTTGCAGTTCTTTCTTCACTACTGTGTGCTCAGTACCTGTCAGACCCTCAGAAGATATTTGCTGAACGATTGTTTAGCATGATGTTTGGCACCTTGTCAGCACAGTCAAATCACAGAATAAAGATTTGTCATTACTACTATACTGGTGTGTGTGCTAAGTCACTTCAGTCCTGTCTGGTTCTTTGTGACACTATGGACTGTAGCCCTCCAGGCTCCTCTGTCCATGGGATTCCCCAGGCAAGAATACTGGAGTGGGTTGCCATGTCCTTCTCCAGGGGATCTTCCTGAATCAGGGATTGAACCCACGTCCCTTGTGTCTCCTACGTTGGCAGGCAGGTTCTTTACCACAAGCACCACCTGGGAAACCGACTACTATATTTATTGTTTTTTTTTTTTTTTTCTCAAAATGCCTAAAAATAGTCTTCCTAAAGCTAAAGATATTGGAAATAATGAAGATCTACCTTATCCTTTTTATGACAAAGAAACTAATTTTGGTTAGATAAATCACTAACAAAAGATTCTAACATAAGTAATAGCCTAATCTTTGAAAAGACTATAGTCCATAGCAGATTGACAACATATTAATCCATTAGATTATCTGATCAATTTACTTTGTTAAATCAAAAAATTATACCTGATTATCCAAAATGGATGATAATTTGCTAAGATGAATGTTATATTTGCTATTTGCTTGGATACCATACACATTTTATCTCTTTATGTGTTCTTTATTCACAAAAAATAAATAACTTGAAGTTTATCCCTTTTGTTGTATAATAACTTCAAGGCTCAGTTGCTTACTCAAGAGTAGGTATACATTTTAACTGATTTGTTATCATTTAGAAATTTAGGGAGAAAATTAATGATGATGGTAAGTGTGATTAAGTCTAATTTATCTCAGCCAATGCAGTAGACATAAATTCTCTCTAGTCAAAGTCAACATTTGTCAAGCTGACCTACCTTGTCTTATTTTCTGTGTGTATTTCAGAGGCATAGAAATAGAAGTAATTTGCTGAGCAATAATGTAGTTAGTGATGTACTAAACAGGACTTATTATCTTCTTAACGACAGAAGATGCAGGCTGTGAATAAAAGGGGGGAAGGAGCATTGTCTGTATCTCATGAAGAACTGGAAAAGTGATCCTGTGGCAGGGTGCACTCCTAGCAGTTGGTGACACAGTTGAGATCCGATTGTAAGGTCCGTAAAACAACAGGACCATAAACCAACTGGTTGTATTTTAGTAGACTCCTTATAGGAAATTTAGAAAATAAAGTTGTTTTCTCTCTCTCTCTCTCTCTCTCTATATATATATATATATATATATATAAAATACAGATAGATAGATATAGATATAGATACAGCAAAGGGAATGGGAAATGTCTGGATGCTTACAGAACTATTTCAATTCAGACAACTCAGTTCAGTCTCAACAGAGTTAGGCATTGGCTACAAACCATTTATCATGATGGTTGAAAAGAATTATGTTTGGTTATACTGTATAGTCAACTATTCTGATAAAAAGTGTATTTCAAATGCATCATGTCTCCATTTAATGTTTATTCCCTCCTTTTAGAAAAAAAATGTGTTGGTTAAGGTTAAATTAGATAGCAATAATATAAATTATAAACAATCAATGGTTTCAAAAATAAAGTTAACAAATGAAAAACCAGAGTGTGAAGGGCCTTATAGATAAGGTAGAAAAATTAGTTTTGATTCCTTCTCATGCTGTGTTGAAGGCTGTCCTTAAAAATTTCTACCCTAGTAACTCCATTTTATCCTTCCTCTCCCTTGCCTTTAAATGTGACTGTGTCATTTTCTCCTCCATAGAATGTCAGCAAAAGTTATTGCTGTGAATAAGATATGCTACTTCCAAGCTTCATCCTTGAAGTTCCCTACACCAGCCCTCTAAGTTCTTCCCTCCATCCTATGGGTAGGAATGACAATGACCTCAGATATCATGCATTTAAGATGGTATCGTTGTTAACAGCCTGGATCCTCAAATGATATTCATTCATTCAACAAATATATATTGAGATATATTGAGTACTTCATATGTGCTCTATGCTATATTTTTCTAATAATTTAAGATTATATTAATCAAGACGATAAAAATATTTCAATAATTGAATGTCATCCAAAAATGTGATTTTATAACATACTTAAGATGTGAGAAATGAGTGTGATGAAATTTAAACTTAAAAAAGATACAAGACACAAAGTTGTCTATATAGTGTAATTCTAATTTTGTCTGATATTAATAAGAGTTGTATAGGCCTTCTCAATACCCACTCCCTTCAGTGACAGAGGTTCAAAACCTAAAAATGACCTACTCTGTATCTTCTTGTAGCTTGGTTTCTCTTTCACTTGAAAGGGAGCTATGAAGTCAGAGGGAGAGGTAGGGTGTGAGGCACCCCTTCTGGCTGCAGGTGTGCATCAAGGTAGTAGCAGGGAGATGGTAGAGCCAGCAGCCAAGAGGAAAGCTTGCTTAATGTGCAGTTTCCTGAAGATGACACATACAGCAGTTCTCTTGGCTCGCCTCTGGTTTCAAGTCACTTCTGAAAGCTTAGACTAGAGGCTTTTTTTTAGCCTTCCAAAAATTGTGTGATCTTCCTATACAAAATGTCAAAGTGTGTCTGACTCTTTGTCACCCCACGGACTGTAGCCTGGCAGGCTCCTCTGTCCACAGGATTTTCCAGGTAAGAATAATGGAGTGGGTTGTCATTTCCTCCTCCAGGGCACCTTCCAGATCCAGGGACTGAACTCATGTCTTGTGCATTGCAGGTAGATTCTTCACCAGGAAGATCTTCCTGTGTTCTCTAATAAAGTATTTCCTGCTTAAGCTAGCTAAAATGGCACAAGTGTGAGTGTGTGTGTGTGTGTGTGTGTGTGTGTGTAGAGTTATTTGTGAATTCTTGGATTAAGGATTTCTTAAAACAATTTTTTAGCCTAATCCATAAACTCTTGGCATTTATCATTATTTTGATTACATACAAAAGGCTCATTCTAGGTATGTTAACTACAAATTCATGTCTTCATTGCTTCTGAAATTATTCTTTTACCATATTGTAGTCTTATAGCACTATTTTGATAATATGGAATTATTGAAAGTCTAACTTCACAGAAAATGTAGTAACATAAAACATTTATATTCACAACATTATATTCACTCCAAAAACATGTAGCTATATGCTTTACACTTTGAAAGTCCTTAACAAAAAGCATTAACACTAACTGTAAACTCCAAAGACTGGGTCTGGCATTGGTCCAGTGAAGTCAAATAAATTGAACACTCTATAAATAAGTTTATTTTTTATTAAAATGATAATTCTAATAACAATTATCCAGAAACTTTTCCAATCATATGTTTAGATATTATATGTGCATGGTTTTATAATAAAATTTATTCTTATTAAACAGACATTTGTGGCGCCTAGGTCGTTTCTACTGTCAATCTAAACTGAAAATGGACTGGCTATCCTACCACAATTATAGGCAGACTTCTGAATTGACACTTACGTCACGCTAATAATATACTCAATTGTTATTTTCCTATTAAAAATTGACAGGTGCCCCAAAGGGTAAATAATAATAACAATAATAACGATGAGGACCAATTTCTTTTGAATAAGAAACAAAACCTCTGAACTATTTTTAGTCCCATAATTCTATCACCAGCTTAAAAGAACTGATGTTTTAGCGGGGAAATGTTATAATTCATGATTATATAAAATACTGTATAACTAGAGTTACAACCATTCTATGTACATTAATTAGAATAACTATCATTTGTTTAATCACTGAATATGCATTGACTGTTTATTCTGAACCTGTCATTTTGCCCTGTATAGGTTATACAGTGGTGAAGAAGACAGATACAGATTCATGGAGCTAACAGGCTAGACGGTGAGATGATAAACATGTAATAGGTGAATAAGTATCTACTTGCAAGCTCAGAAAATGTAGACATGATGCTGTGATAAAAGGTAACAGGTCAGGATCTACTTAGACAGGGCGGGAAAGAGCCTCTGGGGAGATGAGACATTAGCCTAATGAAGACCTGAAGGATGGGTAGGAGCCAACAATACAAATACGGGAGGAAATCCTGCAAAGGGAATTGACCTTATGGATTCTCAAGAATGAGTTAGCTTGAAGGGTTTGAAGAAATAAAATGCTATGTTATTAAATTATAAAAACAGGTATGGTTATTGTTGTTGTTGCTGCACTCAGTCATGTTCAACTCTTTTGTGACCCCACAACTGTAGCCCGCCAGGCGCTGCTATCCATGGAATTTCTCAGGCAAGAATACTGGAGTGGGTTGCCATTTTCTACTCTTGGGAATCTTTCCGATCAAAGGAAAGATTTGATCTGCACTAGCAGGTGGATTCTTTAAGACTGGGCCACCAGGAAAGCCCCTATATGGCTATATATGTACACATAATACACATCATATAATATGAAATGTTTGACCTTTGGTGCAAAGTTTCCACCAACTCCAAAATGCTAAACTTGCACGAAGAATGTAACTTTCTTTGCCTATAGGCTTACAGGATAGGTTACTACTGTAGTTACAAACAAAATCTCAGAGTTAACTGCTCACTCTACCTGTCATGTATATGTGTGAGAGATGGCAATGGAGGGAGCTGAGGGCCTTGCTCTTCATCTCCCTCACTCCAAGACCTAGGGGAGGAGACACGTTTCTCAGGCAAAAAGTGGGGTGCATTGCACTCTGGCTCTGAATATTTTCACGGTGAAGGACACACAGCACTTTTGCTCACGTTTCCTTGACCAACATAGATATCATGGTCACAACTACTCCATGTGCCCAAGCAGAATAAGAGATGCTTGGTACACAGCATTGGTAAGTCTGAATAACAGAGAGAAAAAGGCTGGAAAAAAGATTGATTTTGATCATGTTATCAGAAAGCTCATACTTAAGAATAAAACATTAGGCTTTTCCATTTAAGGAGAAATATGTAGCTCTGAAATGAGATGAACAAAAATTCTCAGTAATATAAATTTACAGTCTTACATTATCAAATTTTCTAATGGTCAGCTGTTTAATTGTGAATTTGCTAATATTATTTCACTTTAATTCTCTAGAACTCTAAAAAAGCTCAGAACTCTTAAAACACCAGCAAATCAAAACTGATAGCACCTGGAGGATATCCCCTTTCTTATTTGCTTTCAATTTACTTTCATCATGCTCTTTTGAGGGAGAACAATGTCATAATTCTTGTGACACATTTGGAGTAATTATCCAAACATTCTAAACGTGTTTGTAGTCATTGTTGTCAAATATTTTGCAATATAAAGCTATCTATCTTCAATGAATTTTATTTTCTTTCTTCCATAAACATTTCCTTTTCTTTGATCGAAAATGCTTAGAAAAAGAAGAAGGTCACTGATTACTACAAATGGTTGTGATGTACACCCTTTATTGCTCAAACAGGAACTGCTTCATCCAGACACACAAAATCAAAAGGAAAGAGATAAAGTGCATAAGACCAGTAACAGTAGTCTTGGGAAAGCACCACTTCTAGAAGTAAAGAGGTCCCCCTGGAGCTTGAGGGTGTTGCAAAAGAAGCAAGCAAGAAATGGAAGTTAAAGGGCCTGAACAAAGTTACAAAATCAGAAGACAGATCATCCACCTCTTCAAGAAAAAAAAAAAAATGAAACCAATGAAAGAAAATTGTTACCATATCAGAAGAAGGAAGTACTCTTGAACTAACAGGTTACCTATCTCCTTTGTCTGCATAAAACTTACCTCTGGTGTAAGAAAATCAAACACATTTAAAAATGTCCAACAACATTCATACAAAACTACTGTACAGTACAAGGAAATGGAAAGTTCAAATCAAAGTAATTCAATTTACATTCTCCTTAATGAAGTACAATAAAGCAGAAAGAAACTGAATTAAATAACCTTAAACAAATTTACAAAACTTTTAAAAATTTAAATCATAGTTTATAAATTTTAAAACAGACAAAAAAAGTATGAAATATGAACTAAAAACTGACAAACTCAAAGAAATGATACTTTCAAAGTTACAAAAATCATCTTACGAATAAAAAATAAATTGCAAGGTTCATAAGGGAAAATGGACAAAACAATAATAATAATCATAAATGATACTAAAGAAATGCAAACATAAAGCCACATCAAGGAAAACAAAAGAAATCAGAAAAAATGAAGAAAATGTAATGATATATAAAATACAGAATATTTAACATAGAAATAATCTGATATCCTGGAGAAGGCACTGGCACTCCACTCCAGTACTCTTGCCTGGAAAATCCCATGGGGTCGCTAAGAGTCGGGCACGACTGAGCGACTTCACTTTCACTTTTCACTTTCATGCATTGGAGAAGGAAATGGCAACCCACTCCAGTGTTCTTGCCTGGAGAATCCCAGAGGCAGGGGAGCCTGGTGGGCTGCCGTCTATGGGGTCGCACAGAGTCGGACACGACTGAAGAGACTTAGCAGTAGCAGCAATCTGATATCCAGAGCATTTTAAAAAATAATGAAATATATAAAGTGACAATCAAAGGAAGAAATTCTGGTAATAAAAAAAAAGACCTGACTCTCATATTAAAAGGACCCATTGTAACTGGGAAAACTGACTCAGATAAACTCTAATAAAACTAGTATTTTTTAGACTTTATACTCTAAAGGTGAAGAAAACTCCTCTGGGCCTAAGAAACACACACATATAACACCCACTCACCCACCCAGCCCCCC
>SJYA01000795.1:5812194-5860877 GCA_006410615.1 Neotragus moschatus | reverse complement strand
CACACACACCTATCTCTCCATCAATCTAAATAGAAACAGAAAAGTAAATAAACAAAACATTACATGGAACATCCCTGGTGATCCATTGGCTAAGACTCTGCGCTCCCAATGCACGGGGCTTGAGTTCACTCCCTGATCAGGGAACTAGATCCCACATGCTGCAACTAAGATCTGACACAGCCAAATAAATAAATAAATATTAAAAACAAGAAAATGTTTACAAAATGTTAATAATCAGTGAACCAAAACCAAAAATATATGAGTGTCCACTGAATTATTCTTTCAAATTCTCTTTAGGTTTAACTTAAAAAAAAGAGAAAGAGAAACCATCACTAGTAACAGAAAAAAGACAATGAATCGTTTTTATACAAGTAATTTCCTAATTTCCTATATAATATCATTATTTTAATGGCTGCATAATATTTTATAAGAATTATTACACTGCTTTTTATAAACCAATAACCCTTGGTTGGCATTTAGGATTTTTTTCAATTGCTGCAAATCTTCAAATTTTGAACATCAATTAAAAATTTTTAACAAATTAAAGAGACCAAAAAGTGAAGACTAGTAGGAAGTAATAAGAATGACTTTTAAAACAATTCCAGAGGACATGATCCTAAAAAGTGTTTTAATGATGTCAGCATAAACAAGATAAATATGATCATCCTGAGAGATAAAATTATATTTGCTGTGCAAATTTCATAGTTTTTTAAATATTTAAGTAAGAAAAGAACAAAAAATTTAGGAAAGAGAAAACATCACTTTATAGTTACAAAGAAGCAAAAAAAAAATGATAGAATTATGGATATATCTCAAACAATATCACTACTTCTCTCAGCTTACATTTGTTTAGGAAACAAGTATATATATGTATATATATATAAAAATATATATAATGTAATACAGGTAATATAGGCATGCACCTAACATCTATAATACAGGTAATACAGGCATGTATATAACAGTTATAAAATAGGTAAAGTGTGATATATGCATAATAGCAACCAAGAAAGCACTGTGCAATATAATAAAGGGCAGGGAGTGATTGCTTTAAACTTCTCAAAGCGCTCAAGAACAGGGACAGAAATAATTTCATAAATGAGGTAAGGCTGGAGACAAGCCTGAGGTGAGAGAAGGGCTTTCCAGGGAATTACAGAAAAAGTCAAAAAAGAAAAAAAAAAAAACAAGGGTCAGAGGTCTTTGAGAATTAGCGAGTGGATGCAAGACAAATATGTGGCAGCAAATATCCATAAAGTTATCGAAAAAACATTTATTGAGAATCCCACATGGTGAGCATTGATTGACATGCTCAGGACCCTGACACTTGTCCTTTGAAAATCAGGACTATTGAAGGCTTTGAAACAGCTTGTAATGGTATTGTGATGGTCATGCAGAGGTTACGTGGCAGATGACGACCTGGTCTCAATTCAACATAAGATGTCAAACCTTGCCTTGACTTTGTATACTCGATATGCCCAACTAGAGTATCTCTCACACCTGCAGCAACATGGTTACTGCCTTAAAAACTCATTTTCAATCAAAGTCATAACTTTTCCTACTTTATACAATCATCCCTAAAGGACATTCCAATCAGATAAAAACTATTAAAATACACAAATGATTGCTGATAAAGGAATCAACTGTCTTCTAAATAGCCATCTGTTAGTATAGAGTAGATTAATGACAGTGATAGAAAAATGGCTCAGTTATTCTTTTTTTTTTTTTTTTTCCTGTATATTTGGCTATAGAATGTGCTCAGGGCCAAAGGTTTCTCCAGGCTGCTAAAACATTCCGGATAAGCCTGGCAAAGATACTCACTTTGTCTCATATTTCTCTGTCCCTTTCACTCTCAGGAATGAAGATAGTGTACTATGTCAATAATCACAACTTTATTGGAAATAAACGTGATTTCTGGGTCTTCTGAAAAGTACTATATATTTAGTGGCTGTGTTTACATGATTTCAATTTGAAACCAACCTTTGAATGAATCTTCTCGAGCTGAACCGCTTTTAGTTTAGGCCTCATTTGAGTTAGGCAGTAAAAAAAAAAATCATGTACAGAAACATACAGCCCAAATTTTCTGTACACAGAAGTAGAGCTGTTGCCCTGTTCTTCCTAAGGATTAAGTGATCAGGTACAACAAACACTGGATTGGATCAGGGATACTTGGGTTCCAATCTTAAGTGTGTCATTTTAATTCATTCACTCATTCATTCAATAAATATTTATTGAGCTTCCTATGTACAAAACACGGTCCTAGGTGTTGAATAGAATAAGGTGGTATAGTATTCTCTTTGGGGAAAGAACCTAACTTATTCGGAGCCAGTTAAAATTTTTCTGTGTGTGACTATCTGAAATGCTAATGTTATGTTAAAATGATCTGAGGAGCTAAGTAGGGAATGTGTGGAAAAAGGATAAGAGTATGGAGGACCTGGTGGTGAGGGTCAACGGTGTTCTAGGCACTCTATGCCCCACCTACAGGCGTTCAAATTCCGTTTTTCAGAATAAAATGTAATGGGGAAAAACCACACTGTGGGCCCTATTTGGAGGGACTCTTGTTTCCTACCCTTGAACTATATGATCTCTAGGACATTTTCTGGTCCTCACATCCCTTTCACACTTTAAAACAAATGAATGAATGGGTAAACGAATGCACAACTCTCAGGAGTCTATTTCCTCAGAGTTTGACTTCCATTCCATTTTCTAGGCTTCTCTACTTAAATTCACATTTTTGGCAGGAGTTAACTTCTCCTGATAATTTTTTCTATGGAAACGGGAAACATACTTGGGGGAGGGAAGAAAGTAGGAATGAAAAGCCACTGAAAACACACTTGGCCCACTTATTAACAGCATATTTGCTTTAGGTGACCCTACCTACATACTTCCCCACTCAGCCTAAACGCAGAAGTACCTTTGAGTCAAAATTCTTGTCTTCGATCTATGATTTAGGTTTGGTGCTAAAGAAGATACATTTCACACTCTGTAATTTCTAAGGACAGTGTCTGGCACGTGGTAAATGAGACTGTGAGTATACACACAGCAATGTATATAAGAGCCTTGCCTCCCATGGCAGAACTTGGTTTGAAACCAATTCTCACTTTTTTCACATGGGTGGGCTTGAACAAGGCATTCAGTCTTGTCTCAGTCCCCTCAAAGCACCTCCACATGGGGCTGCTGTAAGACGCAATGGGATGTCATGTTTCCAGCACAGTGCCTGGTACTTAGCAAAAACCAAAGAAGCAGTGGCCATCTTGTCAGGATTCATAAAGACACTGCTTTCTTTTTTAAATTCTCATTTATCTTTATGTAAATTGATATATAAAATGATAGGTATTATTAAATATGCTATAAAATTATCTTAAAAGAAAGAAGCCTTATACACCACTTTAAAAATTATTTATGCACCACTTTAAAAATTATTAACACATTGGATGGCTCTATAAGAGTTAAATCAAGGCTTTATCTTTCATAAGCCTAGTGAAAACCAAATGGCACAAGGATCAATATGAAACTTAAAAAAATTTTTTTTCAGACGGAAAATCTACGACTATAGTTCAGGCACATTTTACACATCAGTGAAGGTTCCAATCAATATTCCTGAAACTTGTTGGCTAGCATAGATTTTCTTTATAGTTGGAAAATTGTGAAATGTTTAAACAAGGGGACAGAAGTTATGCTGGTATAAAAGCAAATAATAACATTTTAAAACTCTGTCACTAGCCAAAATTCATTATCTTTGTTCTTACCTGAATTTAGGGAAATGAATTTGGTTATTTTAAGTACTATCCGCATGCATTCAGTATTCACATTCTAGTCATTTCCTAGAAATCAAGTAAGGATATTTTATCCTTATGTGTGAAGACATTTTAATCAACAAACATGCATCACACTACTAATATTTTTATAAGTATCAATTTAAAACATAAAATTCTGTATTTGCACATTGTACGTTTATTTACTTCTATTTTTTAAAGCTTGGTTATGGCAGAGCAAGACTGTGTGTAGCTGATTCCTTTAAGCTGAAGCTTTTCATGATGACACCAGGGGCTGCTCACCCTTTCCTCCACCCTATCCATACCAATCATTGCTGTGCCTCAAAGCGATTTCTTACATGAGTAGCATCTCTTCAACACACTCTTTACCTAAACCTTAAAACTAAACACTGATAGTAAAAATAATCTCTCAATGTTAAAAAACAAAAATCTTCACAGTGTCATAACGATAAGGGAAGACCTCATCTCACCTTGGATTTTATTTAACTTTATTCTGAGATGATGCTTTTCACAGTAGAAAGCACTTCTCCTTTGGCAGTATTCTAAGGAAATGACTTTATTTCAGTTATACAAACCATAAATAAACAGATAAAAGAGACTGATGAGCACCAGTACAACTGAGTGACAGTCGTTAACTACAGTTTTGCTTTACTGAAAAAACTCTGAATTTTGCTCCATTAAGGCTATATCCTAATTATCTCAGTTTCATTCCACCATTAATAACTTTATTTTCTTGGAAACAGTACTGATGGAGGAGTTTTAAATCATACTCTCACAAGTAAGGCAGAGTACAATCAAGAAAGGGGTTTCCATGAACAGTTCTGTGGGAATACATGTGAAATGATCACATTTCCTAAATGGTCTTACACCTTAGACTTCAGCTAAATGTAGCACTCCATTATAAGGGACAGGGGGAAAAATTGAATGTTGGAGTTCAAATTCATATAATAATTAGAAGGGACATTTATTTCAAAATGTGGAAGACTTGACAGTAAGAAAATGACAGAAATTCAGCTCCACAGTGAATTATAAATGTCAAATTACTGGTATGCATGTAAAAAAGTATGTAGCTATTAGACACCAGACTCTGCATTCACGTGCAGTGCTTCTGCCTTTATCGGCTTCTTATATTCCTCTAAGGTGTTCTGTCATTCACTGTCATATTTCCAGTGTAAGATTATAAGACATCCGTCAGATCAATGTCCAAAGCTTTCCAGGCTCTGGACACACCAGTGCAGTCCCATATTTTACAAAATATTAAGTACATTAAATAGGAAAGCTGCTCAGTTATTAGAAGTCAGTTACAGAGTGTACTCTAGCATGTGATATCATCTACTCTGAGGAATGCAAAGTGCAGGGGAGGGGGGGAGCAGAGTGATTCTATATTGTGTGTGGACTCATGATGCTGTCAGAGTGTCAGCAGGATGAACAATGAAAAGGATGTTAACTAAATTTTGATGTGCAAGAACATGTGTTTAATTTGCAAGATGCTTTGTTTAATTAAAAGGTAAATACCATTTACAATTCCTCTTGCAGACAAATCTAGAGCAGCAACAACACCTACAGAGTGTTCACACTGCCGGCAGACTTTCTTGGATGCATCTGATCAATTAAAAGGGTACACATTTGGGGGAAAATAATTATTTTTTCCATTTGTTTTCAAATAGAAATGGCTTTATTTTCTGTAAACAGATTATTCCTAGTGTTTAATGCCTAGCTAAGTATGGATTAAAAGATATAAAAACTATATTATTATATACCTAGTGCAGAGAAAATAAACCTGAGGTCTGAAAGTTTCTCTTGTCACTCAACCCCAAGTCAAAGCATTTTTTCCCTTCCTCCCTTTTTCTTTTTCCTTCCTTTTCCTTCCCTTCATCCCTCTATTCCTTCCTTCCTTCTTCTCTCCTCCCTCCACCTTCCTTCCTTCCTGTCTTTCTTTCTACAGAGAGGATGCTCCAAAAGTTGAGTGTTTCACAAAGACCTTTTCACCCCTCCCAAAAGATAACCTCAGTCACATCACTTGGGAGTGCCAACATAACTGTTCCATAAGCTTACTCAGATCTCAAAGCAGATAAAAAAGGTCTGCGGTCTCATGTTTTCCTTTATTTAAGATTTGCTACTTTTTCAGTGATCCTAGAAGAGGAGGATGCTATCGCTTCTTCAGGCCTGTGGGCAGAAAAAGTCAGAGATTCAGAGCTCTTTAGTTCTAACTTCTAATCTCAGTGATAGAGGTAGTAGAGATAAGAAGTCAACCATTTATCTCCAACACAACATTTCATGTAGTTGTAGTGTAATCTTGGTTACACTTGGAGGCAGGAAATAGATCAGTGACTCTCTGGAGGATATTATGTAATCATTTCCTTGGTTGATACCAACATGTGGCATCCAGGCAACGAGAAAGAGAAATTCTCCAAGAGTTCCTCGACAGTTCACAATACACTGAATTAGATTTGGGTGACCCTAACTATAGGGCTTCCCAGGTGGCGCTGGTGGTAAAGAACTGCCTGCCAATGCCAGAGACGTGAGAGATGCAAATTCAATCCCTGAATTAGGAAGATCTCCTGAGGAGGGCATGGCAACCCACTCCAATATTCTTGCCTGGAAAATCCCATGGACAGCGGAGCCGGGCAGTCTACAGCCCATAGGGTCACAAAGAGTCAGACACAAATGAAGCAATTTAGCATGCATGCACAACCCTAACTATGAAATAGTCATACAATAGTTCATTTTAGGCAGTCTTGCCTATCACATGACAAACACATAGATTGCTGAAATGTTAAATGGCCAAATTACCCTATTACTAATATATTACACTATAGTATTAACTACATTACAACTAATGTGTTATATGATTGCTTTATTGGAACTGAGAACAAACACAAATTAAATTGGCAGGGAAGGGCACAAAAGAATTTTAGTGGATAAATGTACTTTTTCCCCTTGTTTTATGAGACAAAAACCCCATCTTCATTCCCTCCATTACTGAAAGCTCAACTCTGCATACCTGTCCAAAAAAAAAACCCTTTGTTTCATTACTAAGCAAAATACAGTAAAACCCTGTGGGGGGAAAAAAATCTTCCCCTCACTAGTGGTAAATGAATGTGGACATGAGACAATTGGCCATCGGTCCTCAATGTTTAAACTCTGACAAGCGAAATTCTTTCAGGGGAAGCAGCAGGGAAGGGATTTTAGGAAGCTGCTGTATCCTCATCAGTCGGCAAATTTTCATTTCAACATCCAGTGTTATGTTTTGTTTGTAATGGTCTGTTCTATTTTCTGAAAAGTATTTTTGATGAATCTCACAATGAGATCCAGAATTTTACAGGGTTGAACTTTTTATACCTTTCCCTCCCCAATTATTCCATGGTAGGGTTGAAGGGGCTACTATATATCATATTCTAAAGAGGAAAGTTGAGTTTTTCACAAAAACCAACCTGAGGCTTCTGCCTTAAACTCTCAAGCTAGCACCTTCCTGGCCCTTTGGTTTATCTGCTAGGGCATCTAATATACATCCAAAAATGTGTCATTTTTAAAAACATCTTCTGAATAATTTCCTCTTTAATCTCTTCATTATTTCTTTATCCCAGCTCCTGCACAAGTCCACTGAAGAAGGAAATGGCAGCCCACTCCAGTGTTCTTGCCTGGAGAATCCCAGGGACAGGGGAGCCTGGTGGCTGCCGTCTATGGGGTCGCAGAGAGTCAGACATGACTGAAGCTACTTGTCACCAGCAGCAGGAGCACAAGTCCATGCTATCTCACAGGCAAGGAATCCCAAATCACAAGAAGATTCTGGAAAAGTATTACACCTTACCCGTGAATGGATCACCTGAAAGGGCACTGCCTACTTGGTTACAGTGTGCTTTGTCCACTCGCCAACTTCTAGTCCATCAATTATTTGGCACAAAGGGCACCCCCAAATTTCTTACACAGGAAATGTATGAGAATATCAGCATACCTTTGCTGCGATACACATTATAACACATCAAAGGTAACTTTAAGAAAAATGTCTTTATAACCATTATTAAGATTGGCATTTGATTCTACCCACCATTAAAATATAAATTTCAACAAATTTAAGCCTTTTTTCTGGATTGTTTTATTTTTTCTTTTGTTGAATTTCTAATGCCTAGGAAAGCTGCCAAATTCATGGCAATAACTAGTTGTCGAATGAGTGACTGGATCTCTGACAATCAAATAAAGAAGGAACATGGGAAGGTGGGAATGCACTTGCCTTAGAGGCTGAATGCAGAAAACCTGGGTTCCATTTCTCATTCTTCCCTTAACTAGAGAGTTGACATAGCAAATTCTGAATTGCCTCTCAGGACATCAATTTATCCATCAGTAAAATAAAATGATTGGACTAGATAATTTCCAAAAGCCTTTCAAGTCTAAAAATCTGTGAAAGTGTTTATGGTACAAATTCACACAGACAAGCAAGTTTTATTATATAACATAATAGTTCCAAACTGATATTGATAGTAATGGTTTTAATGAGAGGTAGGAGAGAAAAAATTCCCAACTTGACATTAACAATCATATTCAACTAAATTAAACCTTTGGAAAAAATCACAGATCCCCGATTTGACAGGAGGCCATGCGGCCAAATAATTTGCACACAAATGACTGAGAAAGATGAGACATGGGCTGCAGTCCAGTCAGTGACTTAAGGCAGTTCATCTGGCTTCTTCTGATACTTTGAGCCCTACTGAAAATGAAGGAACCCTAAGACCATTTTATGAAGCACATTCGGTACTTGAGTTAACTTTACAACACAGAGTAAATCAGTTCTACACAATATACTTCAGTGCATTTAAGTGTGCCTTAAAATGTGGATGCCAATCTAAAATCTCTTGTGAATTAATTTTATATATGTTTGTCATTAAAGTGGCCACCCTAGAGATTTGTTTTGACATTTTTACTGTAACCATTCACAGAACAAAGAAAAAATATATGAATGGAGATGAAAAGCACCAAAACCTTGTGCGTGTTAAATTCCTTCATGAACAGAAGCTAGCAGAAATATAATGTGGAATGACTTAACTGGGGTAGTAAGACATGTCTTGGGGGGTGGAGAAGACTAAAATTGTACTCAGGTCTTTTCCGATATCATTTTAACTGCTTTTCAAGTAAAGCTGATGTAGTTTTTATCTCATTTAATTCACCACTGAGAATAGCACAATTTCTACACTTGCACCCTTTCAAGTCTAAAAAGGTATTCACAATTAAAGTAAAAGAAAGCTTACTTACTAAGACATATGGACTCTGAGCTGTCTATGATTTACTGTTTAGCATTTTGAGAAAAACCAAGGCTTTTTCAGTGTTTGGACAGTGTGGTTAAGTAGAAGAAACTGAAGGGCTGGAATCAGAAAATCTGGTTTCCAGGCCTGGCTGTGCACCTTGCCAGGGTAACTAAGTTGATTCATCCTCTCAGTTTTCTCATCTGAGATAGGGATAAGGAATTGATGACCAGAATTTTTTTCAACAAGTACTCCCATTTTATCTGTTTTCTTTCCAGAAAAGATTATTTTTTTTATGAAAGACTAAAATGTAGACCTAAAATATTAGTATATTACCAGCTTGAACTCAACACAACAAGCATCATTTCTCAAGCTATCTCTCCTACTGCCTACTTTTCAGATCCCTGTTCTTTTGATGACCACTTGTTGTCTCCTTAGTCAAATAAATAAAACTTTCCAAGCTTTACTTTCCTGTTCTATAAAATGAGAAACTGTAACTGGATCTTATCCATAAAGCTGTAGTGAGAATTAAATGAGATAATGAAGGTAAAGGCTGCAACTTAGCACCTGCTAGTAAGTAAACACTCAACACGTTAGTTATTCTTTTAATTGTCATTGTTATCGTCCACAATTCTAGTCCGCTATGACCTGCTCAGACCTTCTGTATTGTTGGCTATAAAAGAGGTACCAGATTCCAGTTCAAATCAGCCTTATTCCCTTTCCTATTAGCAGATCAAACATTCTGTCATCCATCTGAAAATATGAAAACTAAAAAACATGTACCATTTCAAAAGATACTTTCCTAGATCTTGCCTACTATAAACTAGTCTCCAGAGACAAGTCAAAATCTTTAATTCTCTCCTCCAAAGACTGTGTGAAGAAAGAAGCAAATTGATCTTTTACTGGATTTATAACTATTATTTGCTTAAACTTATATAACAAGTTTTTTAAACTCTGCTCCTTCTCCAAAGACACTAGGCGTCCGGAGGCAACAGACATTACTGAAAGTCATAGAATTTGGACATTATGCCCATCTCTAAGTCAAGGTTGCCTGAATAGAAAGAAACATTGTGATTTCTAATAATCTGTACCTAAGCACAGAAAAATCTGCCACTCCAAGCATAGAGCCTATTTCAAGGTTAAACTAATTTCAAAACATCATACAGAACTAAGTCATGAATTGTCTAGATACACAAAACAAACACTCCCACCCCCGTTCTCTGGTGAGGAATGGGAGCAGGACACAGGAAACCACCCCCTAGAAATGGCTGAATCTCTCTTCCTCCTCAGTAAAAGGATGAAAACTTTTCTGCCCACGCGAGGACTTGGGACTGAGAATAGTACTCACGTCCAGGTAGGATTAAACTAAGAGGAATCTTTCTTCCTCTTCCCTCCTCTTTCCAATCTATAGGATTACTGGTGTCGCCTACAACCTAAAGAATCAGTAAACGTTTCCTTCAACAGCTAATGAAATGTTTCCAGAAACGTGCACATCAGTAGCCCTCTTCCGGACTGGTAAGTGTGGGTTTGGTCGAGGGTGTGTATGTGTATGTGTGTGTGTCTGTATGTGTATGTGTGGGTCTGTGTGTGCAAGTGTTGTATCTTGTTTAATATTGATGCTTGCAAAACGTGCTTTCAAAAGCAGCCATGATCTTTCGGGACGGGGGGAGCGGTATGTGTGTGTGTTGGGGGGAGAGTCGCCCCTTTGTCTCCCCCAGATCTCAGCCCAGAGGACCAGAGGGAGGGTCAGAAAGGGGCGTGGGAGAGGCTGGACTCACACTTACCTTTAAGCAGTAGACGAGGTGAGAGTGGATTTTGGCGCCGTGTTTGTTTTGTTTTGTTTTCTGTTTCTTTTAACGCGCCCCAGCGCTGGGGGCGCAGAGGGTCGCAGCGGGGCGGGGCGCGGCGGGGCGGCGGGAACCGGGAGCGGGTCGCCGCGCTGCCGCGTCCGGCCAGCAGGGGGCCCCTTCGCTCTGCCTAAAGCCGCTCTACCTTCGCCGCCGAATCTCAGCCCGCGCGGCCGGGGACCCCGGAAGCGCAGAGGATCGGGAGAGAGAAGGGAGGCGAGGGCTTGACAGAGACCAAGCGGGGTGAGCCACATAGTGGCTTTCCCCGAAAGCTCGCCTTCTTGGAGCTTCTTGACCCTTGACAAATTCTGGAGAAGTCGAGCGTTTTCAGGAACGGGGTCCGCGCCTCCGCCTTACTCCGGCTCCCGAGCGCCGCGGCGCCGTCTCGCGCCGGCCTCCTGCCCAGGTCGCCTTCGGCCCGTGGCAGCCTTCCCGGCTAGGGTGTGAGGGGGCGAGCCGACGTAGCCGGACGGGGCGCGGGAGGCCCCGGAGAGCGGTGGGAAGGCGGCGAGGGCGGCGATTCCCTACACCCTCTTCCCCGCGCGGATCGCACCTGGCGCTCCTGGGGCTACAAAATGCAGGCCGACTCGACCCAAGAGGCAACGGTCTGTGTATCGTTGTCCAGTGTAACCACACCTTGGTTTGGCTTCCTTTCCTGGATCTGAGAGCCAGAGTGGAGGTGGAGTTTTCGTTCCTTTACCGTCCCCCAGCAGGCCCGGGTCCGAGCCAACGATGCAGGGCCGCAGCTGCTGAAACTAGAGTGGAGGCTGTTAAAACGGTGCCCTCGTCCCACTCCGAGGCGTCGGGGAGAGCCGAGCCCGGCCCCGGGCGGCTGGCCTCCCTCGGCGATGGGGCACCGAGCTTGCTGACCAGCGCTCTGCCCTTCGCCACGCGAGAGTTGAGCCCCCGGCCGCCCGCGGGAACTGGCCCCCGGAGGTCTTCGGGACCCTCTCTACAAACAGCGCGAGTAGCTGGCCTCGGTCTAGAGGAGGAAGATACTGTATCTTTCTAAGGGGTCTCTCATCTACCTTGTTTTGATCTGCAGCAGAAGTGATGGCCTGAATTTTATAAAGTTACTGCCTGAGACACCCTCTCCCCAAATCCCCTCAACCCACACACCTCGTTCCACTACCGCTCCCACCACTCCCACTCCATTTGCATTTGAAAACCTCTGGAAACAAGCCCTTTCAGGATGAACCCACACACACACACACACACACACACACACTCCAGCCCGCCACGGTGAAAACTGAGTTGAGTCATAGGATGCAAATAAGTCAGGTTGCCTGGCCTTTCGCTTCTGAGGAAAAGAATGACCAATAACCCAAGATTCCGGCAATAACAGAACATAACAAGGTTTCTAGAACCCTGTTCGGATCCTTTAGAAACAATTAGAATAACAGTGGTGAAAGTAAGAGGAAAAGAATTGTGGTTTTCAGGACACTTGCAAGTCATCTGCTGCATCTTGTATGGGGAAAACTAAAAATTATTGCCCTTGATTCAGACCCACGGGTCAAATGACACCATCTCTCTTCACTGGAGGATCATTAAAAGCAACTCCGTCCATAGAAGTTTGATAGACATTTGACTCAAAATAGTTAAAAATTGTTCGACTCAATAGCAATGTGCTTCTACATATAAAATCGTGTAATCATATCAAATATATGAAATGTAATTTTTAAAGAAAGGTGAATTTTCTTTACAAATATCCAAAGACAGCTAAAAATGTCAGCTGTAGGCAACAAGTCACTATTTCGACTACAAGTTATGCAGTAATAGTCAAACAGTCTAGCCCAAATCCTCTCTGCTTCAAGAGTATTAGTAAACTATAGAGGGAAAGACCTAATTAAAGATGTAGTGTCCTTTTGAAATTTAACAAGCTTTAAAAATGTGATAAAACATGGATACGTTTTCAGGGTTTTGTTGTTGTTGTTGTTGTTGTTGTTGATTGGTTGGTTGGTTGATTAGTTGGTTTTGCTTTTAGATTTGTTTAAGATATAACATAGTCATCACCAGTTCCTATCCCATGTTTTTCCCATGTTTTTATTCCATAGGGTATGAAAAAAGTACCAGTGAGTAGGGTAAAAAATTCTCAAAAAAAGCCCTGAGTCTTGCTACTATCCTCATCTAAATCTTTCATGTGAATTTCAGAATAGCTCTAAGATAACAAAATGCATTGCATATTTCTAACTAGTTTGACAAAATGTGGAAATAATACTTCTAACATTTGACTAAGTATAATTCTAATTATTGCTAATTTGGCATTAAAATTAATGATATTTTGCATAATGATATGTCATTGTTCAATAAGACATGTACTTAAATAATAGGGAAATACCATTGCAGGGCTCTTTACAACTCAGTGTAAGTAGCTATATCATGACTTCGAAAACATAAAAGAATCCTCCCATAAACCTTCTGAAATCACTCTCATAAACCCGCTCCACTTGCTAACACTATGGAAAAGTTGATTTAATTTAATTTCTATTCTGCTGACATTAAGTTTATTTCATCTTGGAGAGGTGCCTTGTTTGGAAAAAGTTGATTGTAGAAAAGGAGGATAAGGTGGCAGGAGCATGAACACTGAAATAACATTCCATTTTATATCCAAGAAAAACAGTGTAATTGCCCCATCACATCAGTAGTAGGAAGACTCTGAAAGAGTGATTCAAAGGCCCTTCATTGAGTGTACCAAGAGCACACTGATATAAAGTAGTAAACTACCCAGGATCATTTCTTCATCGTTAAGAAATCATAATTCCAATTCTGTTACATTTCTTTTTAAGTTTTGTTGGAGCCTGTGGGAAAAGGATAAGGAAAGAGAAAGAAACTGTATTGAATGCATCAGGGTACTTTCTTCCTGTGTGCCAACAAAATAGATAATCTGCTCCACCCAGCACTTCTCAGAAAGAAAACCCAAATCATCTGTCTACAAATATCATTTCAGTTTTTCTCAGTTTACTAGCTATTTCTAAACAGAATAAACTATGGTGTCAACAAACTTAAAGTTAATAAGTGGACTCTACTTAAGTAATGGGAGAGAATGAGTAATATGACTACCATAAATTTACCAGACTTGGCCAAATTCTGCCTGCACTTTCAGCCTAACCTGCAGGGGGCAATAGCTTGACACGAATAAAAACAAAGGCTGCTAAGCTATTAGACTTGGATTTCTGACTGTGACCCTGGAATGTTGTGTAGGTTGGAAAGAGTGCTTAATTAATGTATATTGAAACAAAAGATCAGGTAAATTGTTTGATTTGTCTTCAAGCTATATTTTTAGACTAATCTAATTCATAACTGTTAGGGTTTCTTTTTTTTTCCTTAAAGAGATTATCAAAGTTTCAGAAGACATTCAGCTATCTCAAGAATTATCCTAAACACTAATTGTTTACTATGAATATATGTAATTTATGTTCTCAAAGGCAGCCAAATCAAAATAAACACAGCTTTCAATATTCAAGTGATGACAAAATTAAAGGAAACATAGATTATTTGGATATAGATAATAAAAGAATGTCACATACATAGACAATTAACTCTAGATTCTTTTTTAATTTTAAAATATAAATGGATAAGAGACAATCACTATTGTTTGCACTATTTTCTTTGCACATATAAGACATTAATTTTGAAAACTGGTTTATATTTAAATATGTTAAGCAATTAGTAAGTGATCTCTTTTATTACCATAGTTTTTTATTACAGATGAAACTGAATTTACTGGTTAGTGATAATCCACAGTCTTCCTCCTCCCTTTCCACACCCTGACCCCATATCTCCACTCCCTCCCCTTCCCTACACCTCCCCTATCAGCTGATCAGGAAAGACTGGAAACCGACCAAAAGGAGTTTCAGCCAGAGGGAATAATTGTAGAATTAAAAAAGAAAACTCTCCCTATCTCCTCACTGCAATCACACTTAACGTTCATTATGTCAATTTTCAATGATGCAAAATGTCTTGCCCAAGAGGCATCCTGCTTTCAGGAAGTCAAAAGGGTACGTGGCATTAAACAACATCCAGTCAATCCTGGTTGGATTAACTGGGCTGAGTTTCTATATACTGCACATGCTATGGGTCTACTCTAATCGCGCAGTAAGGAAAAAAATATAATAATAGATTTTTTTTTTTTTAGAATTGCTGCACAGGAGTGTTCTGTTTCTTTTATAAGGCAGAATTTACTCTTGATAAAAATCTTTCAAAACATCCTTTTTCTTCCACTGTGGTAAAGATATGGTATCTATTTTTGCATTTTTTTAAGGAAAGAAGATCAGGTTACTTATACTGAAAAAGAAAATTTTATTCTCCAACACCCCCCCCCATTTTACTAAACCGTTTTAGTCGACATATGTTTGTTATCAGAGAGAGGTGCTGTGAACACACAGCCATTTTCTTAGCAGCTTTTTTGACTGTATGTTACCATAGTCCCACAAGGCATTGGTCCTTTCCCACTGGGAAGTCATGAATAAGAGACTATGAAGCTTGCACGTCAGATCTTCCTCAATTAATCCACCATTAGCATGTTTGGGATCCACTACTGGATGGCTAACAGCAGCTTTTGTAACTGTACGCCGACCATACCCAATTATGCTCTGCTAAAAATGAACTCTTTGCAGACCAACCCTCTCGGGTTGTCAGTGTTTTCCGTTTTCCTATTTTAACGTTTGTGTATAGTGGCAGGCGACAGATGGTGTAGATCAGATCGATTTGATTGCATTAGATGATTTTTTTTTCCCCCCTTCCCCACTCCTTTCTGGAAGCTCGCATCCGCTGAAGGCTACCGCCTGGGACTCCTCGGAAGCGTGAGCAAGCCGCCACCACGCGAAGGCACTGGGGCACAGCCAGCGCAAGGCACCGAGGTCCCTTCCCAGGGCTTGTTAACACTGTAACCCGGCAGTCCGAGGGAAGCAGCTCCCACTGCCCAGAGCTACCTCACTGCTCATCAGATGACTCTGGCTTCTACACAGTTGGAGTTCCGCTTGAAACCTGGATTTAGAGGGTAAGCACTTCAATCGAGATGGATTTGTGACAGTTACTTTGCTATACCGCAAGATAAATCTCAGCAAACGGTAAAGGATGTAGGGTGTGTGGAACAGGGAGACTATGTTTACATCGATAAATGTGTTTCTTTTTGTCTGAGAACGAGAGTATTATTCAGTAAAGATGTGTATAATGTTTTTCCGTTGATTCTAAGATGATCACACTCCTCCCGATTTTTTCCCCTCTCCTCCGTGTTTCCCCCTTTCTACTTCAGAAGGAAAGAGAGAGGGAGAGGGGGGAGGCAAGTGGGAGGAGGGGAGAGAGAAGCATTTCTGCTTTAGCTTAATTGGCTTATTTCCTCAAACCGATTGCTTTGTCGCGTTTCTCTATGTATATTTGGTTGCAAATTACCAAGCGTTTGCCTGGGATGGGTGTTGGAGTGTGGGGGATAGGGTGGGAAAGTAGTGGGGACTAGCAGTCAGTCGCGGTGGCCTTGAGAGATCAAAAGGTGCTGAAAGCCCTTGCCCTCAAAACACACCTCTAGTTATTGAGGAGCTAGGGAAATGTAGATTCTAATAAATATGGCTTGCAGGAGTCGATGAACAAAGGTACTTAATGCAGACCTAAGCCTCCGTTGATATTGCTCCGCTAGCAGTATCTAAATACTCAAAAGCAAAGTGTAAGTTGATCAACAAACGCCCTGGTGGTATTGGGCTTTTTTTTTTTTTTTTTTTTTCTCCCCTTTTCCGTTTTTGTGTAGAGGGTGGAGAAGGGGGGGAGGGTGGATGGGTGGGGGAAATCCGACAGCTTAAGGAGGTTTGAATTGAATATGCACCCAGCGGCAGTGGTCTCGTAGGAAATGGTGTTCTCGTAAGTCAGGCTGCCCCGCTGAAGCACGAGAGAGCTTTGGTTAGAGGCTCAGAGTCTGCTCTGCTACGAGTGCTGCCGGCAATCTGCCCGAGCTGAGCTGTCCACTCGTCCAGGTGCTGAAACTGGCAGAACATTTGGGTAGGTAGGAAAGGGCTGGCACTGGCTAGTTGGATAAAAAGAAAGCATATTGACTGCGTTGTTCTAGTTTCTTAAAGCGTGTGAGTCTGTGGGTCACTGTGTGTGTGTATGTTTCACTTCAATTGTGAGGAAGCAAAACTAAGATTACTAGGAAAGCACTGAAAAGCTGTGTAGGTATTTATGCTGTGATTCTGATATGCCAGGTATTGTTGTGTATGTACATGTGTATGTATATATATGTATATATGTATGTGTGTGTTTGTGTGTGTTGTGTATATATGTATATGCCTTGAAAATCCTTTTAATTCAAAAAGAATGCTCTATTTACTAAATCAAAATCTGTCTGTATACCGTGTTTCTTATTTTCCTTTTAATGTTAGTTGATTTTAAATGGAAGAGTTCAGGAACAAATGTACACTTTGCTCATAGACTATTGCATTACTTTCCCTAAGGGCTTTTGTTTCTAGGAGTTCAAGCTGAAGAGAACCTGTCAGCTTCCTCTGTGTGTGTGTGTGTGTGTGTGTGTGTGTGTGTGTGTGCTTGATTGTAGCACCCCCAGAGAAAAGCTTCACTCTATAGCTATGTTAGGTAATGGCAGAAAATAGCATTTATTAATTTGTTAATTGGCATCTTTTTGTGAGAGGTGCACTTAAAAGTCATCTGAAAATACTGTAAAATAGGCTACTAATTGGGCAATGCTGCTTTTCTTTTGAGTTATTTTAGGCATCAGACATTATATATTAAACAGCTGTTCCTAAAACCTAGAATTCATGTTGATTTTTCTATTTGTAAGTAACATGCCAGGAAATGATGAGTTGGTGTGTCTGAAGAAATAATATATTAAAAAAAAATATTAGTAATAAGAGAAAGCATGACCTAAATGCCTTAAATTGCAACCAGGTCACTTAGAGATGAGTTGTGGTAGTGGGAGAGATTCTGTTATATAATTACCGCTTGATGAAGAGCTATTTGCACTTACATAATTTGAGGAATCATAATGTCTATTGCCATGTTTCCATATCCCCTCCCTATTCCACTCACATGGATGTACTTCCATGTATTTGAAAGTAACGGGGAAAGGAAATTGAGAACTTTCTAATGGAGCTACAAAATGTCTTGGATAGTGACGTTGCACTTGTTCATTTTATTTAGTGAACAATAAACCCTTATTATCAGAATATTCACTGCAGGATCTTAAGACAAAGCTTTCCCAATAAGAGCCATATTGATCATCAAAGAATCAGGTTCTCTTTATGGAAGCCAAAATTACAGTCACTTTGCAAATGAGTTTTTATTGTTTTTTTTTTCCTTAAAATAATTTTTATGAAGACAGAGCTTCAAAGGTATTTCTGTAGAAGTGTTCACAACAACTGCACAGCAATGCATCTATACTGTATATTTGAAAGGTGGGCTATGGAATTACACATTGTGGTACTACAAAACGGTGCCTAAATCATAGAAACTCTACCAGCTTGTCAGTTCAGTGAGTTCTGATACTGTGGAAAATGAGTTTAATTATTTTGTGCTTTGAAGCTTTTTTTTTTCTTTAAAAATCATTATGTTATATAGCTCTAAGGCCTTCAAAGGAGAGGTGCCTATTTTTGTAGATCTATAAGTATTTGATTTCAAGTAGTAAATTGAAAGAGTGTTTATTTTCTGTGATCTGGGGCTTGAGAAAATGCATTTCCAAAATACACTGCTGAAAATTTCACCCATGCATGACCCTATCTTTATTTGAGCCTCACTTCTTCTTAAAACCGTCTAGGCAAATACATTTGTAATATTTGTGTGCTTAACTATGCATGTCTCTTACAGGGCTCTCTCGCTGCCATGACACTCAATCAAAGCACCTAGAGTGGGCTGGCCGATACCAGAGGGGTACCAAGCAGAGCAAGCACAGAGAAAAGCACTGGGAGAGCACCAGGTAAACTAAAGGTTACTTGTCACGCCCACTCTGTGCCCTAAGAGCCTTCCCACATCCTCCTTCCTTACTGGGAAGAGAGCACTCTTCTGTGTTAAGTGCTTGGTTTTGTGATTTGTCTTTCAGAATTGGAACTAGAGCAGCCATTTGGATTTGGGCAGGAAGCAGCCGTGCACAGCTTTGGATCCTTCTTTAGGGAAATCGAGTTATGGATTTATGGTCCCGGTCAAGCTCAGCCCAGCCCCAGCCAGGGGCGGGCTCAGCAGCAAGAGTTCTGGTGGCGGCGGCGGCGGCAGTAGCGGCGGCAGCGGTAGCAGCGGCAGCAGCAGCTTGGTCCTCTGACTCTCTTCGGTGACGGGTATTCTTGGGTGGATAATACGGATTACGTTGTTATTGCTTAAGAATACGCGTAGTCGAGGAGAGTACCAGCGGCAGGCGGGCAGCGGCCGCCCCTCCCAGCCCACCAGCTGGCCTGTAAACGCCTGTGGTTGCCAAGGTAGCACTTTTTTGATCTTTTCCTTTCCTCGGTGTTTTCGCTCCGGGTCGCGTGTTAGGTGATTACAAGACACATCCCACCAGAAAGGCAGTGCGCGCCGCGCCTCTGGTGACCCGGGCTGTAGAATGGGTGCGTGTCGGAGGGCTGCAGTCGAGGCGGAGGGGAGGGGCGGGGAAAGGATGGGGTTCTGTTCCAAGAAGCCTGCGGGGAGTTTCGGGGTCCCTGGCCTTCTAGTCTTCTCGTCTTCTTTCCCCCGTGGGCTCCGGCTGCAGGGAACGACACGGACTGGGCGAATCTCGAAAGTTGGGAGTGATTGAAAGGCCTTGAGCAGTTTGGCAGCGCTGCGAGTGAGGAACTGGTGCTCAGCAGAGGGTCGCTGGGGGCTGCCTGCGCAGAAAGGGCGTGTCCGTGGGCGAAGGTGCCCCCGCAAGCAAGCTGCGGAAGCTTGTGACTTCGCGAATCCAGGACTGGGGCGGTGCCGGAGCCCCACCCCTCGCCGTACCACTCGGCTGCCAGACCTGGCTGCCGGGTGTGGAGCGGGCGTGAGGCCCGAGCCTGGGTCCCCCGGAACTTCCAGATTGGAAGTGTGGCGGGTCTCTCAAGGCCCTATATTTTCTTTTCGGATTCTCCGCGAAGGGGTGGAGAAGCAGGATGGGAACTGGATTGGCTGCCGTGTGGCACAGAACTGGAACCTTCCCGAAAGTGATGGGGCAGGCAGTGACTGTTCAGTCGTCCAGTTTCTTTGGGACATCTCTTCAGTGCTGTCCTCCCTGCCTCTGCCCTTAGGACGAGTATCAAACATCAACAAACCCAAGGCACGTTCCCTCTCTCAGGTCTGCCGCGATGGGACTAAAGGAAGAGCGAGCCTTTCCCTCCTTCTACTTCCAGTTGCTGTTTGTTTGCTTGCTTCAAATATTAATGGAAGATAAAGCCCTACGGATTTGTCTAGGATAGAAGGGATCCTGGCGAAGAGCATTCCACCACTCACCGACCCCCTCCAGCACACCGGGCATCCCGAGGACAACCGGGTGTGTCAGGAATTGAGATGCCCAAGATGATGCTGGAAAAGATGATCCAGCGGAGAAGGCGCGGGCCAAGGAGGCTCCAGCTCTCAGCTCTTGGAGGGCTTAAGATGCGGCTCTGCAACTCTCCTTTCCCTCTAGGGAGGCGCCAGGACACGCCCATTGGCGGCGCTTCAAAGGTGGAAGGAGAAAATGCTGGGGACTAGAACTTACCAGACACCCAGAAGGTTACACGAGGCTCACCGAGAACCTCCTGGGACCCTAAGACCAAGTTTCCTCCCAGCATGGTGGCTATTGATTGTGCACGGGCTGCGAAGACTACATTCCTGAGAAGTCCAAGCTGCGGGGGTAGGGGGATGGGGGGAGTAAGAAGCCTACAAAGCATCTACCTCGCAGCGCTTCCAAACCGGCTCTAAGCCGAGCGACGCCCCAGACACCTTTTCCCTTTAGAGGATGGGCCTTTCCTGGGCGCGACTACGGTTCTTGTACCCCATTGACTTCTTGCCCAGGAGAGCAGCTCTGAGCCCTAGAGACGTTGAGAGCAAAGTGCCCCGTAGGAGGCAGGCACATCCTCACACTTCCAGTGTAGAATCTCGCCTTTCTTCCAGTACTTTGGATTCCTAGTGATGGGTACACTGTGCCACTCCTATACCTGCCCCTATTCCTACCACGCCGCATCTGATCCCCCAGTTACTTTCAGGGTATCAATACTCACGGCTTTTGAGCTCAGGAAAGGTGGTTTGCAAGGCAAGTGAGTGGGGGCCCTTCTCAGAAGCTCCCAGGGCTGACAAACCCGTTTTAATAATGAGTCTAAGTAGAAAAGGAAACACAGACGCTGTCTTTGCACTCGGAATTCTATCACTAGCAAAAGAATTTTGAACCACTGTTCTTTCCTTCATTGTTTCCCTTTCTCTAGGTAGTCACTATTTGGTTATTAAGGGCCTTTAAAGATTGCGTTTATTAATGTATTTAACAAAATTCAATGTGTCTGCTGGTTCCCTGGTTTCATCTGGAAATTGGCAAAGTGGGGAGAAGCTACATAATCTAGTAATTTGATGAGCTTTGAAAAGTTGGACTCATGCTGTTTGGCTAAATAAGTGTATGAGATTTTAAAGGCAGAAAAGCAACTGAGAACCCAGTGAGAGTTTGCAAGAAATGAAGGATTTAATACTCTGGCATTTGTTGAGAGAATGAGGAAAACTTCTGAAAAATAAGCTATTTCATTTAATTCTTTACTACTGGTACTAGCTTATCATTATAATCACTTCATAAGTGAATAATAATTTTTAGAGTGGAATAACTTTAAATGCTAGTGTTGAAATCTAGAGGAAACCTCTACTCATCTCATGGCCAGCAAAAGTATTTGGCATTCTTGGTTTGAGTGACTTACATACTTATCTCATTGCTTTCTTTCCTTTGCAGAATTATCTCTTATAAAAGTTTCCATTAGGTGTCAGTCTGACTGAGCTGGCTCCTATTTAAATTTAGAAAACAAAGAAACAAAATTTTAAAAAATTATGGGTTTTATCATACTTTATCTTTTTAGATAAGGAGGAAAATTCCCAAATTATAAAATTGAAATTACTGTAGTTAATTGTTACTGTTATAAGGCAGCTTTTTTTCCCCCTCAGAAAACAGAATTTTAAATTACATCAGAACTAGCTTTTGCCTAGTTCAGAAGTTCTCACTTTTGCCATGTTGATATCATCCATATACACAAGATTAAAGAAGTAGGAAGTGATTGTGTTTTTTTTTCATGCTAGATACAAATGATTGTAAGTAATAATAATACTTGGATTGTTTTTCAATTGATGTCCAAATATTAGAAAGGTATGCATCCTTTTTCTAAAATTTGGTTTGCTTTACAAAAGTGACAGAATTTTTTTCCTGAGAAAAGCATATGGATATTTGACAGTAATACTTGAAGCACAATGGAAGAGAGAGGAGAAAACTTGTGAAAATTGCCTCTGTCTGCTATTTTTACCTTAGTTAAGTCTGCCTAAATATTCAAAATTTTATGAACACAATTTATGGCTTTTAATAGAGAATTTTTGTTTTCTCATTGAAATTTATATGTCTACAAATGCTCAAATTTATATTATAATGTGATATTCATTAATAGGTGTAAGAAATATCATCTTGGTTGATGGTTTACTACTGAGTCTCAGGTAAGGAGATTGACAGAAACTGAATTTTACAAAGAATTTTCTGATTTTATTTTTTGTTTATGAATCACATTCTGATATTTTTGCTTGACTAGAACTGTAGGGAATGGCAGTTTTCACAGGTAAACATCCATTGAGTATCATGAAAACCTCTATATAAATACAAAAAAATATTATTGTATAGATGATTCTGACCGAATATATTTTTAAATTAATAATCATGTCCTGGAGCCATTATCTCTCCCCACATCCACTGTTAGCCCAAGAATGACGTGGTTCTTGGTGTCACAGCAGTGCCGGTCTAGAACTAGAATTGTCAATGAATGTCCAGGCAATGAAGTAGCATTTTGATGGGTAGAAAATTCCATAAGTCATATTATCATTTTTTATTAGATTCCACATCAGTACTGGTAAATAGACAATTTTTTGTCAGGGTGCAGATGATGGGCATATTTGGGAGTATTTTGTGCTTTTATGTAGGACAGAGAAGGACTAAGAACACAGAAGGCAATATAAGATGATCACGATTATTCACAAACTTTTCAATACTGTACAGTGTCAGCTGTCACTGAATCACAGAAATGACAGGATGATGTTCTTACTCTTAAACAGCAGTGTAATTTGCATTTTAGACTTACTATTTGAAAGTAAATTTATTTGATGATAAATAGTCTCAACAGAAACAAAACATATTAATGAGAGAATACTTAAACTTTGATTATTATATTTAGCTATTACATTTAGTTACTGGTAGTTATACACCCATAAACATAAATGCTCAATATGTTTTAAATGAGTTTTATAGTACAACTTGTTTTTCAAATGTTTTGAGATTTTTTTCCTCTGGCACCTGTACTTTAAATCATGATGCAGAATGTTTAAATTTAAATTTACAAAACATTTCCTGTGAATATTTATTATAAACTTTATATTTGAGAAGACATTACAGTTAATACATAAAATGTACACCAAAGAGATGTGATGACATTTTAAGTTTCTTGAAATATGTTTAGTATGGTTGAGTTTGCTGAGTACAGCTTGATGGTAGAACCAGTGTATCCCTAATATTTGTATTGTTGTCCCAGATTACAAATATGTGACCACCTAAATCTTTTGCATTCTGAATTCTGTTATAGTCTGGTTAATAATGAGAGCTAAATAAGACAATGGGATCTCTAAAAATTAATGAAAAGTATTATACTATATATACAAGTGTAAACACATTTTCGTTTGCTGTCTTTGTGGAAATGCACTTTGAGGTTTAGTAAAAATCCACAGTATCTGAAAATTTATACACATGTTACCTATAGCTGGAACTAAAAGTTTCAAAAGCTAAGAATAAACTATGAATTTTAAAATATTGAAATGATTTCAAATAAGTTTTCTTATACATTTTATTAGCTTCAAAACAATACTGAATCTCAATTAAATTTCAAACTAAAAAAAATTATATTGCTGTAATCTATTTACTCATACTATGTTTCTGGCTAAACTACAGTTTATATCCTAGTACACTTGCTTCCTTGGTGACTCAGACAGTAAAGAATCTGCCTGCAGAGCAGGAGACCTGGGTTCGATCCCTGAGTCAGGAAGATCCCCTGGAGAAAAGAATGGCTACCCACTCTAATATTCTTGCCTGGAGAATTCCTTGGACAGAGGAGCCTGGCAGGCTGTAGTCCATGGGGTTGCAAACAGACACAACTGAAGCGACTTAGCACAGCACACAGCACACCTTTTTCAAGTTGACAGTTGTATTATAATAGTAGCATAATTGCATACTTTGAAATTAGTGTCTGTTTTTTAAACTTCAAATGTCTTAAGAGACACTGTTTCTAGAAATCTCTTTTTGTATCATTGATATAATTTAACTGGAAAACTGATATTTATTGCAACTTAAAGAAATTTATATCCAATACATAAGTAGAAATTGTTTGAGGTCTATTTTTATCTCAGCAAATGTGGCCAGTTTTAAGAATTGCTTCAAAAAGGCCCAAGATAAACTATAGTTAGTTATTTAAGATTGTTTCCACATACCTGGCAAATATTCCATTCACTTTTTGGACCTCTAGAAGAATGAATGGATGAGTGAGTGTCATGCCTAATATTCTATCAGAAGCATACATGCAAAATTATCTTTCATAATAGCAACATTTTAGGGTAAAATAAATATTCTGAGATAAGTGTATGCATAAATGCTAGGGAATTAAATTTAAGAATGGTTATTTTATGGGTGGAGTTTCATGCAGTTTGTTTCCATAAACATTTTTTAAAATATGCTTTCACTGTTTACAAAGACAAAGAAAATTAGAATTGAGTCAGTTATATGGAAAAATTCTGAATCACCTGCTTTCCTTAATTATATGATACTTAATGGAAGAGAGTACATCATATGGTAGAAAAAATTTTGCAATAAAGCCTAGAAAATCTTGAGTACAGGTTCTGTTGTGAATTGTGACTAGCCACAGGGCTTGGCTGGCACTCAGTGTCTCATTTACAACAAGGAAGGCTGGATTTACATTCTCTCAAGGCCTTCCTACCTCTTAGGAATTCCATTTCCAAAATAACCTTTTCGTTTTGGCCTGAATTCTACTCTTTATTTTAATGTGTAGATCGTGAGAAAATTGATACCACAACTAAGAAAGCAGCTTTTAAAAAATACAGGACTCTTCCAGAGGTATTCACCAATGTGTTTTACCTTGATATCAAACAAGAATTGGTCTTCAAGCTTTTACATTCTTAAAACAAGCACATGGAAACATTTTTGTCACTTATTTACCCTTTGATTTTTATTTTAAGTTTTAGTAGGAAAGAAAAGCACCACCAAAATGACTTACCAGTTCATATTAATGTGTTTCTGTGGGAATGCATGCATGTGGATGTCTCTATATGTATTATATACGTGAGGCTCTCAAACCCCAGACACATCTTAGAAGTATTTCAACTTAAGAACGAGTCACAAACAACTCTTCAAAGTCAGTGTGTATGATAATAGTGGGTAAAGAATAAAACACTGGACCTTTTCAAATGTTTATCCTGTGTGTAAATGTTTATGCTATTAATTACAATTTTTAGAGGAAAGGGGAAATTACTATTTTTCATTCTATGAAAAAGAAAGAACTAATACTTGTCTGGATATTTAATCCTAAAATAGCATAGCAAAGGTATAGCCTTTTAAAATATCTAGTCCTGTGCCTGGCACGTGATAGGTGCTTAAAAATATTTATTAATTTAGTGAAAGCAACTGTATTCTTGATTCAGGACATATTAAGGCAAAATTTTACATTTTCCATAATTAATGTCATTTTCAAAACTAGCTGTTGAACTGCATGTATTTAAATTTAATTTACTATTAATGTAAACTTTAATTCTCAAATTTGTTCAATAGTAATTTATTCTGTTTTAAATTTTTTTAATTCAAGTATAGTCGATTTACAACATTGTGTTAATAGTGCTCTTTTATTCTTTGCAAAGATAAAAATTCATTTTCTCTGATTCTCAGGTGTAACTCCTAAATAATTTAAAAAATCTATGAGAACGTTTAACTTGGTATTCTTTTTAGAACTGCAAATAACTATTTAATCTAGACTCATTTAAGTCCATGTGAATTTTGATGCAGAAAATGCTAACATATTTTAGTTAATATTAGATCTATAAATACCTAAAAAAAATCTTAAAAATATAAACAAATAATATATGGGAACTCACTTTATTCAATGTAATAATTATTGTGATAGATATGTTTATTTAAGATCAGGATCTGTGTCTTTTTTTCATTATTTACTAGCAAAGAAAATTTAGACCACAAGCAAACTTAATTTATACTTTTATTTGAAAGATGTGACTCTCCTGGATGTTCCACGTATAATAAATATGAAATCACAAAAAGATACACCCATTCTCTTAAAATTAAAATAATATGACTTGTCAGCTATTGTTTTAACTAGATAACTTACATAATGTTTCATTCACAGTTTAATGATGGATATGACACATCATGTCCATTTAAAACTTTGAGAATAAGTTTAATAAAAGTTCTATAAAGCTTTCAAAAGCAATGATTTCTGGTGATAAGAATGTGAAGTTCAGAAGCCATATATTTCACACTTTAATTAAAATTTCTCATATTCCTCTCTTTTGCTGGATGTGGTTGTCCAAAGTAGCTCTGTGATTGTTTAATATTGTATATTAGAACAGAGTCAAAATATGTGGATTCTTGACCCCAAACAGATTTTCATTAGTTGTGGCTGCTACATTAAGAATCTATGTTGATGTTAAATTTTTTAGACTGTTTAACATTTAGATCCAGTGATTTGTGCAGATAGCAGTTGGATTTGACAAGAGACAAGGGACAGTGATAGCAAGTAACCATATTAAGAATGTGGACTGTGGAGAAGATTGTGCCGTTCTGGGTGATGTGTTAAAGAAACAATAATAAACTTATTTGTGGCTGTTTTATTGGCAGATCTAATAGCTAGTACCAATACACATTGAACAAATATCAATTTTTAGGAAACTTTACAAGAAATCTTCTTTATACAGTGTCCTTTTCCCAATATATGGGAAGTTGACAATACTGATTTTAGGTAGTGTACTATATTATAGGATTTCTTTCCTAGTACTCAAAAGTTCTTGCTTTTATTTCAATAGGAAATCATGCTCTAGTTTGGAACTGGTATAGAATCAATTAAAATAGAAATAGTGTCTGAGTAGAATGGCCCTAACTTATAGGTAGAAAACTGAGAAAGGCATGAAATCTGGATGTTTCAGAGGTCAAGAGAAAGAGCATCCATCTGAAAAGACAGACTTGTGGACAATTAAGCCTAAGGGGAACATGGCTTTAAAATGCCTTTTTAATCCAGTTTTCTATTGGATAAGACATATTATATTTGAATTCCTGCTTTAGAAATAAAGTTACCTAAGGGGATTTGTTTAAGACTGTTATTAGCAGTGTTTGTCAATGTAAAATACAGACACTGGTATCTAAGAGTCTGGCTTTTCCTCTTTACTGCAGTTTAGATATTAGGGAGGAGGACTGTTTGTTAATTAATGATGGTAAAATTATAGAAGACTGGCTCACTTGTTATTGTCTGGTTTGGCTCTTAGTGTCCAAAGACGATCCCATTTGATCGTTGGTTTTCTCTTGATGTAATTATTTTCCAGTCCATATCCACACAGGATACAAAATTTTATGAGTCTTGGATAAACTTACAGTAAATTCTTACGATATATAGGTGTCATGATAATCTTCTATTTCAGATCCATTATTTGGTGTATGGTCATAATTCCACATTTTGTATGTGAATTCCTTATAACACAGAGAATCTAAGTAAATTCCCCATAGACACCCAGATAATATTTAGAACCCATTTTCTAAGTCCTCAGGATATTTTCTTTCTAATATGTCCAGTAAAACTTCAATATTTCAATTTTTCTTATAGTTTTACTCTTCCTCGTATCTGACAATACTTATATTATTCTTATCAGATGAATTCAATGATTCATCTGATTTAAACTTTTTCAAGCTCAAATATTGTAAATATAGACATGAATGTGAAAATAAATCCTAAAGGTCTATAGTGTACTTATACATAGATTTTTCTAAAAAATCAGGAAGATTTTATAGGCCAAATTAATGTTAATGCAGAGACAAACATAAATCATAATTAAAGGAATAGCTTGAGCTGTTACTCAAATTGCAGAGTTTCAGTAAAACAAGGAAAAATTTAATCTCAATTAAGTCAGGTCAATTTAATAAGCTCCCAGATGAAAATACTGGCTAAAAGATTGGAATGACAAATATTTGTCACATAGTACGTTCAATGGAAAATTTTAAATAAGATTAGTAAATATTACTGAGTGATTTTCACGCACCAAAGAACAAAAATCAAATCACATCTTTAATATATTTAATACAAATTAGAATTGTATTTACTTTCTTTTATTTCACCTTTTAAGTATTCAAAGCTATCTTGAATAAAGAAAGAATGACTCTTGAATTAGAATAGAGTCAAAATAAAAGTCTCGAGTTTACTAAACCCTTGTCCACTGCTGTTATGCTTTTTTATGAAAATTTCATGTAATACTAGCCATTTAGGACCCCGAGAAGCTGATTTCTCACTCTGTAGTCACCCAGCTTATCAATCAAGGAAATATACTTCTTACACTTGAAGGATGACTGCTCCCAAATCAGACCTCACACACAGCACAGAGAGTTCACTTCAAAAATGGTATAAGTAACTATTACGGTCTTAAAATTTACCAATATAGAAATGTGTCTGTTGACCATTATGTCCTCATCAAAAGGTTTTCCTTTTTCATTAACCATAAACAGTAGCTATAAATAATTGTGCTCATTATTTTCCTCAACTTTTAAAAACAAAATGTAGAAATAACTCTAAGGAAATAAAGAGTTGAAACATGGAGGAAGGAAAGTTAAAGAGGGAGAGTGGAAGGAAGGAGCAGAGGAAGGGAGAAGAGGGAGGAGGAGAAAGAAAAAGAGAGCAAGATTTTCTTCTGATCTATTTTGGTGCGTAATTCAAGGTAATAAATAGAGTGGCAAAATTGACTCTGAGAAACCACACCTAAAATAATCAGCATTTTGTCCAAGGAAAGATGTCTTATAAATTCACATAATTTGGTCAAGAACAGAAGGCTTTAAAATTTGTAAAGGATAGATTTTAATCCTCAAAGTAGCTAATTAAGCTCCCTCTGTACAACATACAGTTTTAAGTTAACAGTAATTAATATAGCCAGCTTGGAACCTAAGGAAGCTAAAGCCAGCAAGTGCTTTTTGGTTCACTCGAGAGGATGCAGTTTGATTGCTGGCGCCAGTAAACAGGTTGGGAATTGTCAACATTGTAATTAGCAGCAAGTTTCTGGATTCTCAGCCTGCCAGACTAGTGGGCTGATGCTTGGAGCAGTTGCCCCAGGGGGGAGAGGAAAAAACAAAGGAAGGGAATTTGAGCAACCTTGCAATGCTCTGCCAGCATATGCCACTGGACCAATGTTTTTCTTGGCAAAGGTCTATTTTAAGACATCTAGCAGTGGTTTCCACAAAATATGAAACTCACCATAGCAACCAAAATGGCAAGTATCTCTAGGAACATTTCCTTGATTGGATATCAGGTCAAAATTGTTTTCAGAGCTACATTGCCTTATGCACAGTATAGGCTATGCTCTGCAAAATATGGTTATTAGCAGTATGATTGAAAGGGTTAAAATCTGTTTTGGCAGCAATCCTGTAATACTCTGATGTAAAGCAGTCCAAGAATAAAGTTATGCAAACCTTATTAACCCTTCGTGTAGTACAAACAGAAGGAAATGTCAACCTTAATACCACCAAGAATTCAATCTTCAGTACAAAAATGATAATTTAAATGTAGGTTTCTTAGTTCATAGCCACAGGGTTTTTGTGGAGAAAGGTTGTCAGAGATTTAAATATCCAAACAGGATCTGTTTGCAGGGGCTCTGAGACTAAAAGCTACGTTAATAAAATTTATGGGTAATTTATAACCCAAATGAACAAAGATTAGACTAGCTTTTAGAACCTACTTGGTAAAAGTTTGTGTGTGTGTGTGTAAAATTTCACTAATCATACAGCAGAATAGGATTTGAAAAGTGAAAGTGAAAGTCACTCAGTCGTGTCCGACTCTTCGCGACACCATGGACTATACAGTCCATGAAATTCTCCAGGCCAGAATACTGGAGTAGGTAGCTGTTCCCTTCTCCAGGGGATCTTCCCAACCCAGGGATCGAACCCAGGCCTCCCACATTGGAGGCAGATTCTTTACCAGCTGAGCCACCAGGGAAGCCCATATAAGTAGCATACATATTCTGAGTAGCTACAGAATAAGTAATAAATATATCTACCTGCCTATCTTGTGACAAAAGCATAATAACAAACACTTTTACTTTTTCTTTAAAGCAGCTCTGCAGTGTATTAATTTTACCTTCCAGTTGAAAAAGGTCAAGGTTGCTGAGCGTTGCTAAAATACACTTTTTAATTTCACCCCCAAAAATGCTTGGAATCATATCAGGGATATTTTTACTGTCACTTTCTACCTTTGCCAAAATAGGAGGAGGCCTCAGTAGAGGTAAACAGGATATAGATAAACAACAAAATAGCTTTCTATACTGTAAAAAAAAAAAAGTCTCAACTGGATTGATGTGCTATATTAAGCAATTGCCATGTGGCAGTTTCTGCAGGTGGATTATCAAAAGGGCCCAAGAAATGGCTGTGTCTATCTGGCACCCAGGTGTCTGGCGTTACATTTAACAGATCTTTTGTAGAGAGAAGGATTACTCATATTTGTTGGAGAGAGTACAATTCTGTAATCCTCCACGACAGAATCCGTATTGGAGTCAACCAGCAACGCAGTTCTTAGCCACTTTCCTCTAGACTCACAGAAATTTTTCACAATTATTTATTATTTTCAGTGAAACTAGATGCCTACAGGTGGCCCCATCATATACCTCCAGGCAGAGAACCTGCTATAAATTTTTAAGTTACTTTAACTTAGCAGTGTGTTGTCTTACAGCAACAGTTCGTTCAGTTTGTGTGGAAAGGGAGAAAGAAGCAGAGTCTCTCGTGTTAAGCAACATTCCAGTCCTTTCCCCCCTTCGAAGGTGGTAGAGGGAGTTTCCCAGAGGCAGCCCTGCTGGCACTGGCGTGTGCGTGGGGGCCGTGTCTCCTCAGAGAGTCAGAGGGAGTGTCGCAGCCAGCAGGCCTCAGTACTGTGTCCGGGGACTGGGGTGTTGAGTGTCAGTTTTAAAAAATAGAAGCAGAGCAGTAGGACTTTTCCTTTTATTTCTTTTTTTTCTTTCTTCCTTTAAAGAGAGAAAAAGCCTTGCAATGACCTCTGTTATGAAAGTGTTTTGTCTTCAGTGGTTTCTCATAATGTGTTAGAAAAAATTAGCTCCACCTTATTCAGGCATCTGAGTTTATCAGATGCTATTGCAGTTTCTCCCCTACCACCCATCCTGCATGCTATAATGGTTTTTCCTGGGCTTTTTGGTTACTAGTCAGTGAGAGGAGGGCAGAACTCCTTCATAACTCTTTCGTCTTTGGGTTTCATGCTTGTCTTTCTTCACAATGATGTAATTGTCATTCGGTGAATTCAGTTAAATCCCCTTGCATATGTTGGGGTACAATTCTCAGAACTGATTAAAAAACAAAGATAATATCTGTGTTACAATAATTACACTTTAAAAGCAAAAATTATATTAACATTTCGGGGGATACGTACAGGTCTATTTAAGCCTCAAAAGTCCTAGTTCTAGCTTATAAAACTCTTTTTCACAGCCACAAAATTTGGTTTCCACCATTCTAGTCTCATTAAACCTGTAGCTTATACCACTAGCAGGCTTCCCAGGTGGCACAATGGTAAAGAATCCACTTGCCAATGCAGGAGAAGTCAGGGTTTGATCCCTGGCTAAGAAGTTCCCGAGGAGTAGGAAATGGCAGCCTGCTCCAGTATTCTTGTCTGGAAAATCACATGGACAGAGGAGCCTGGCAGTCCAGAGGGCTGCAAAGAGTCAGACACGACTGAGCACATGCACTCAGGTACTGCAAGTAACAGTGAGAATATGTTTATTTTGAATATGTTTATTTTGCTTGTCCAGGGTCATAGATGCAGTGTTAAAATGAGAACTTTTTAAATGTAGAAACAGGTTTTATTGTAATGCTGATAGCGTAGACATGGGTAAAATTAGTAAATGAAAGCTAATTTGACATTTATTAAGTCATCTGCCTTAATGCAAGGATATTTAAACCATCCCACGATTCATTTTACAACTTCTGACAAACACACTGAGATGAAGCAGCTTGTATAGTCAAAAGAGTAGGATGCCTGTCCAAATAAATTGGTAAATAATCTATCATGCATGTACTCTTCATGAGGAATATATTCAGGTCTATCAGCATTTATTAAGCATCTACTGTTACCTGGCATTCTTCTAAATGTTGAAGTTACGTTGCTCTTAAATCAATCATTCCTTATGGAACATCTCACAGTTCGGGGTCTTAAGGTCTCTGTGGGGATTCAAAAGAAAGTAAAGTAATATCTTACTTTCAAGAAGTTAAAAGATTGTGGTTGATATAATGAATATTACATTTTGCAAAGGTGAATGTTGCACTAAGTTGTTACCATTGTATCTATTCACCATAAGACACTTATCCATCACAGATATTAATATAATAATAACAATCATCCTTTCTAAAAGGATTCTATTCCCTTAGTTTATAGACTACTTTTTAGAACCAAAAAGACCAAGGAACTACCTGACAAGAAAAAAATTAAGTACACATTTTTTAACCTCAAAGCAATAGTTACTTTATTACCATTTCTAAGTTATGATAACCATTTATAACTACATAATTATATTGTCCTAGGAAAAATTGTTAATCTATGGTTATCAGAAAATTTATTTCAGTAACTATTAAAATAATATTGAATACAAGCAATTCCCAAGTCCATGAATAATCTTAAGCTTCACAGTCAATAAATGTCTTTTGAGACTGTGATGATAGGCTTTCTCAAAGAAGGTGCTAAAAGCACTCTGCTGCATTCAGATCAGTGGTTCTCAAAATGTGGTCTCTTGGTAGGTAATCTCAGCATCACTTGGGAACTTGTTAGAAGCACAGATTCCCAGATGGCATCACAGGCCCACTGAATCCAAAAATCTGGAGGTGAGGGCGTGCTAGTCTCTGTTTCAACAAGCATGATTCTGATGCCTGCTAGAGCTTGAGAACTACTGCTTCCTATTCCTTAAAAATAATTCACAGTTAAAGTCAGGTTCTATGGAACACTGACTCAAATAATTTAGGCTGTGTTGTAGATTTATAGCAATGCTTTAATATTAATTACTGATTATAGCAGATATTTTAATTCAAAATGCAGACTTCACCCCACTGGAAAATTCTGTAACATTTGGGAAATATTTTAGGCTCCCAAATATTCCACTTTATTTGCAGATCCATTTATATGGAGCATATGTAGTACTCTTATTAGTACTATATAATTCTCTTAATAGTACTCTTATTACTAATAGATTTATAATTATGACAATACATATTGAATTGAGTTTCCCCAAAATTTAAACCTTTCTTTTGATATAAGTTATTAGCATTGTAGTAATTCCAGGAGCTGCCTAAATTTTCTGCTGGTATTAAATTGTGCCCAGTCCAGAAGCAAGGAGAATCAGCTTCATTTTGTAAAAGACATAAAGCACATTAAAAACTTTAAATGCTGTTTGTGTGTGTTATTGTCCCGTGGATCATTGCTAACATTTTCTCATTCACCAATGACACAAAGAATTTTTAAATTTTCTTGTAAGTGAATTGCCTGATCAAATTCTTTGTACATTCACAAAACGTTCCAGTAAGTAATAAAATAAATTTCCTAAATATATTTATTATAATTTCATTTGTTTACAAATTACTTAGAATATAGATTATTATATAATAGTAAAAAGAATGTTACTGATTAAACAATTAGATTGTATCAGTTCTCATTATGCCAATTGGAGACTTTCATAAAACTACAATATGTTTTTAGCTTGTCAGACCACAGCTTTTTATTCAAGCTTTCATGGAAATACTAGAAATTTTAAGGCTGAAGTAATTCTGCTGTAAAGTGCAAGGAATTTTTTCTGTTTATACTTTAAATACAAATTAAAAGTACAACGATTAAACTGTATCACTCTGGATTGTAAGACCTGGAATAGTTCTCTGATACATAAAAGTTGGCTTTTGCATTTAACACAAAAAATAATTTCAAACCACCTTTGGGTTAATATTAACTGATTGGCAGTAAAACTTGAATTTGTCTCAGTTTAAAATCTTCCTTCTAATAATAAAACACTGTACCGCCTTATGACAAAGTATAAATTTAGTCATATACATTATAGGATACCAGAATATATGATGAAGAACTGATGATAATATTTCTTAGTGAAAATACAACCATTACTAATAGATAAAGAGAGAAGGTAATAGTTCAAATATCAAAAAAATCACCTAGTGGAGAATATGTATGACATAGTATTTTACTTTATAATTTTAATGCAGTAATGTGTTCTATAGTATCCTGTTTTCTCAAAATAATTTCTACAGTTGTTCCATTACGTGATAAAATAATAGAACTTTCTGTCTCTAAAAGTACCTTCTGACTATAAGCAAAAGAACATAAATTCATTTCAGAACATGATCTTATTTCTTTTTCACAGTAGAGATGAGCAACCCTGTCCAGACTTACACACTGGAGTTAAGAGAATCTTAGTGGTGGAACAATTTATGCACACCCAGTTTAAATAGAATGATTGACGAGATATGTTAGAAATCCAAGTTATTCTTATGGAGGAAAAAAAATCCATTATTTTGACAGTTAACATTTTAAGATAAAGCACTTCAGACTAACTAGAAGGGAAAATGAAATCATTTTAGTGAGTCTGAAGTTTGATGGATTTAGTTATTAAATTAAATAGGCACTAATTTAAAGGTTCGGAGAAGGCAGTGGCACCCCACTCCAGTAAGGTTAGTACTTTAGTCCTCAAAGAAGTTTTACTGTAAAAAGGATGCAGAATAAGTACCAGGTAGCCTACATGTGGGCAGAAATGATACTGACAATACAGTAATGTCAAAAACAGTTTATTTTTCTCTTGTATTTTTATTAAATGTTTCAGCTTATTATTGGTTCTAATTCTTAAGTTATGGGGTATATTCATAGGAATTCAATCATTACACTGTTGATGTTTCACTCATTCATTTTTTAGGTAGCAAGTCTAAACATTTTAAAGGAAAAATCAGTTTGAAAATTTTGTTAAAATTATAAAGCCCATGACACTCTTTCTCAAATGAGCATACAGATTTATTTTTTAGCCTACATCTCATATGATTTATTGTGGGCCTATGCTGCTGGTAATCTAACCTCTGTGGATTTATTCTTAGTATAAATTAATACATTGATAGCTGGAAACTAGTGGTTTAACATCTCTGTTCTAAAATGCTTGAATCCTTCTGCAAAAATGACTTAGTCATATCTCTTGACATTTCATTGTAGACTGCTCTCTGATGCTACTTAGAAAGTTTTTCAATATGCTTACAAAAGTAGGTCTCTGCAGAAAAATTTAAACAATTATCTACCTGAAAATATGTTTAGGTTTTGAACTCTAATTTTAAAATGACGTATGTTTTAAAGTTTGTAGTAAATAAAATTTTACATTTATAAAAAACTAAATATTTAATATGTTACCATTCAAAAGTGAATGATGAATTCCATTAAGAACTGTTACTAGGATTTTTATTTATAACAGAAAACTATTGAAATTAAAATTATGTGGTAACTATACACTTATAAATAATTATTAAGACTGTCTTAAAACTAATTTTAATTTTTAGACACTGGTTTCTAGAATAAGAGTTCACAGTCTTTCTGACATGAATTATGTTTTTTTCCCCTAAAATACTCAAATGTTTATGTAACAAAGATTTTCCTTTAAAGAAGATAATGTGATGTTTTTAGCCATACAGGAAAAGATACTAAGGAAATAGAAATGAAAGTACACTTTAGACATGTATTAAGTCCGAGTATTAAAAGTAACATATTAAAGTAGGGACTATTAGATATAATATGTGTATTAAATTGAATTATTTTTATTACCCATGCTTTCTGTTCTTTCTTTTTGATATATATTGATTTTAATGCCATGACCAGATCACTCCCAAGAAGCCAGTTAGATCACAATTTTAGCTTTTCCCTCAAATTACTTGAAGATAGAGTCCAAGAATGACTTACTGCAACATGGTCTATTTTCTTGGATCAAAATGAATTGTTGTGGATTATAAATCATACTCGATGATGTTTTTGTAATGATTCATGGAACTACAAGGCTGACATTTTAGTGCAAAGATTGCCACAGAATGCTAATAAAGCAGGAAAACTAATTGCAAAGTACTTCTAGATGATCATAAAGCAAAGTATTCAAATAATTTAAATTCCTTTCTATCACTATATGTAATGCTTCTTCAAAGTCTATAAATACAAGCCAAAATATTTTGGTGGCTAAATTAATAAGAATTATTGCTAATCAAAGCTAGGCCATTATAAAAGACCATCACATGATAAAATTGCTTTTACATCTCTTTGAAAAACAAAACCACTTACAAAATGTCCAGTCTTTAATATGATTCAGTATCTTAGTCTAATGTAGGAACAATTGTAATATATAAAGTTATCATTTATATCCTCTTAAAATTGTGCTTTATTTTTCTTAAAAAATCTTTATATCAAATATGAAATTATGTTCTGATTTATTAATTTTTATCCTAATTAATCTTGGTTTCTTAGTCTTTAGAAAGGAGTCCTGTATATCTCACAGATATGTCATATTCATTAGTTAAATTTATATAGATACATTTAAAAGTGTAAAATAATATTTTAATAATCCTCACTTGTTAGTCATATTCATTTATTTGAAAACACTAGGCTATTGTGTTGAGGAAGACACTACTTATTTTCAATCAAGAGATAAAAATCAAATTTGACTTAAAAGATTCTGAAATGACTTCCCAAAATGATATTTGGAGAATGGTGATTACTGTTTTCATCTTTCTCTCTTTAACTTTACATGTTGTTTATCAGCAGAAAGGACACTTACAGTAAAAATACATTCACAAAAAGTTGTTTTAAAAGAATTAGCTTCATGCAATTTCTCTCCACTTTTTAGTAGGATGGATATTTATATGGGGTTTGGTGTTTTACATTCAGGAAAGGCATTTCCTTTATTTTATTTTCATTTTGCAATATACATTATTTCCTTCCTGTAGTAGATCCATACGGCTACAAAAATTAATTATTTTGAAAAAATCATGTTAAATTCTAATGTTTTAAGTTCCTTTAGTAGTATATTTTTAATAACTATGAATAATTAAATGTTATACATACATATCTATATATTTGATTTACATTAATTTTTGAAGCTTACTGTGCTTCCAATTTGTCTTTACTATATTATTTTATTTTCCCTTAAGATATCTAATTTTAACCAGAAAAGTGATTTGTCATTGTGAATTTCTTGGTATAGCAAATTTAAAATTTAAACTACAAATAGAGGTAGATGGAAGTACATCTACTTCATGTTTAATATGGTCTTAATTTCTGTGAATTTCATGCTCTCTTATCCCCTTCATCTCTTTCTGCAAGTGACCACTTTGTCACATGCTTTAACTGAAGGAGAACGAAGAACTCTAATAAAAGGCCCACCATCAGCATAAAGTGAGGCATTTTGAGCTCTGTGGTGCAAAGTGAAAGTATAATATTCACTGCAAAGAAGACTTAGAGTTCTATTATCCTGTCATTTATACTTAAAGGCACTTCGATTTCTAGAGTACGTTAAACAAAGGAAGTTTGGAATGGATGTCTCTTTTAAATTTTTGTAGAATTGGAATCCTGAGGCTTGAAGACCACTGAATACTTTCAGCCATGCTCCAAACAACATGGACAAGATGTTCCAGACAAGATGTAACAAGCTATAAGTGTCAAAATATGTGAGGATAAAGCAGGGAGCTGATTTTGTGATTTCGCTTATATCACAGCCAGTGAGGGAGTGGGTTAGTATGCTGCAACTTACTCCCCAGTTCTGGAGAACTGTGCAGTTCTGCTTCTGGCCTTGAAATTGGGATTTCCTGCTGAAGTGAAAACTAGGTTTATGTTGTCCTGAAGGGTCAGGAACAAACTAGGTTGTAATTATGGAAGCAGTATCTCTGGGCTCAGTCCTAAATCCTTTGATAATCTTGGGCATTGATTTGATTGATAAGAGGAACCTCACAGGGTGGAGCATCTCCCCTCGAGCCTCAGTCCTGATGGATTCTGGGTACATGTACAGGATGAAAGACTCTATCTTTGAATTAATGATAGAATAGTTTTCACTGTTTAGAGCTGAAAGAGACTTAAAGGGTCATTTTGTACAATCACTCATTTTAAAGATGAGAAAATGAGTTTAGAGAAATTACAACTTCCCATTTTAATACTGTGTTCTCCAAGAAAAGTCCTGCCGATAGTAACAACTCCAAAGTCATGGATCAAGTCTAATCAACACATATGTGGTTTAACCTGGGCTCTGATCCCTGGTGGCTCAGATGGTAAAGAGTCTGCCCGCAATGCTGGAGACTTACGTCTGATCTCTGGGTTGGGAATATCCCCTGGAGAAGGGAGATGGCTACCCACTTCAGTATTTTTGCCTGGAGAATTCCGTGGATAGGGAAGCCTGGCATGCTACAGTCTGTGGGGTCAAACCTGTCTCTCTCTATATATTTTTTTAGTATCAGGAATTTAATCAGAAACCTGAAATGGAACCAATTGACTCACAGTGAAATAAATACAAAGTAAAGCAATGATTTCGGCTTGAGCTGTCTGATTCAGTGGTCTGACAGAATGTCACAAACAAGCTGCTGCTGCTGCTGCTGCTAAGTCACTTCAGTCGTGTCTGACTCTGTGTGACCCCATAGATGGCAGCCCACCAGGCTCCCCTATCCCTGGGATTCTCTAGCTAAGACACTGAAAACAATGGTTTTCTGGCTGTGACCACTGGCTGTTATTCCTAACATAGCAGAATCGTCTTGGGGGAATGGAAGAAGTGAGCACCACTTCTTACCACGTTCTCCCTCATGCTGCCAGTCTCCCTCTGCCCCTGTGCTGGATGTAGCAGAGACCATCCGCCAATCAGACCAGGGAGGGTAGGCCAATAGGGAGGGACCAATTGCTATGTTCAACTACAGCTGGATTCGTCCCCACAGCAATTCCTGTGGCTCTAGCCTGGACTCCCATAGGGGAATCTGGCAGTGGCAGCTGGAGAGGGTAATAGGACCTTCTGCTGAATGAAGTTGGGTGAATGAATGGGTGAGCTGCAGGGGTCACTTGCAAAGGAACCAAGAGTGATAAGGAAACAACTCAATTCAGGCATATGCTTCTAATACCTGACTCCCAAACTTGCCTGTGGCATGAGGGATGCCATCTCCCATGGGAGAGAAGAGGGCGGGAGGCCATATTCTAAATACCAAGCCTTTCTAGGAGCCAGGGCTTCAAAGCATAGGCTCCTCCTGGTCCCTTCTCTCAACCACTCTTTCTGCTCTCCAGTCTCAGTCCTTGTGCTTCTTGCACTTCCTCTTTTTCTTCTTCTTTGCTGCCTTGTTGTCCTTTGACATGTGCCTTGCCCTCTCGCCTGTATCGTTCTCAAAGTCTGAGCTGTCAGGATCAGATGACTTCCTGTCTCTATGTTTCATTTACTTCTTTCCTTTTCTAGAAGAATATCTTGTGGGGTCAGGCTTTTCAAACTCTGCTGATTTTGCCTCTTCCTTCTCCTCTTCCTCACTGGGTATCAGAGAGTACTTGGTCCCACCTGGTTGCATGCAACAATCCTTTGCAAAGTGGCCTTTAACAGCCACACTTCTTGCAGGTAGTGTTCAGGACAGACTCGAGGCGATCTGTCCACTGTAATCCTGGAAGGACAGCCTCTGCCTCTCTTCTTGCTCAGTGATAACCTTGTCGGGATCAAGGTCCTTCCGAGTCCCTTGGTTGACAACCTTCAGGGAGAGGGATACTTTAATCTTATCATTTCCATCTTTTGGCCAATAAGCTTCACCCACACTCTGGCTTCAACATCTACTATCTCAGAGGGCTTATCCACGTGACAGAGTAAGTCTAGTTTAATGGACTAGACCTTGCTTCCGACAGCCTGGGATTTTGATAAAGGCTCCATAGTCTGTGACCATAGCAGCCTCTCCTTGGAAAAGAGTGTGGAGAGCAGGCAAGTTCTCCACGATCTTGGGTCTTCCTGAATTCATCCTTAATGTTCTATGATTCCTCCATTTCTCCCCTGCTAAAGCTAATTGAAGTGTTTGAGTGTCAGCCTCTGGTTTCACCTCGCAGCATTGTGCAAAACACCAAAACCCAATCAAACCTGCCAGTATTTCTATGATCATCTCTATTATTGTTACAAAAAACTGCTTCCTCACATAGTTTATCCTAATTGTTCCATTCTTTACTCAATCACTGAGTACTTCTCTGAAACTTATTTAGTTTATAAGCTATTTCTATGCCTTTATTTGAAGTGAAAATACTGTTTCAAACATATCATGACAAATGAACATGGGATTCTTTTCTCTCTATGAAACATAGAAACTAGAAAGACAATCGATGTTTGGTTATTGCTCTCAATATTCACACTAACATTAAAAATAACTGATTTTCACATTCAGCACATCTTCTCATTGGCATTCCCATGATGGAACATCCCCTCCTTTTCTGTGTAAATCTGATTAAGGGGCTGTTCCTGCTGTCAAAACTTCCATTCCATTTCAACAACAATCCTATTTACACAAGGACCTCAAGGTTGAACATTGAAAGTACCTAACCATTACTGAATATTGAATCATTTCTCTCCACATAAAATTGCAAATATGGTCTGAGAGCCAATTTCCCGATTACCTTGGTTGAGTAGGACTAATTACTTCTAAACTGGGTGCAGCCACGGTCTGCCAAAGCAATGCTGGATTCTTCCAATATCAGGAGAGCTCTGCCCACCCAGTGATTGTCTCATACTGAATGCTCTAAGATTACTCATGCTTATAGTAATGCTTCACTTTTAAAATAATGCTAATTGCAAATAATCATAATACTACAATTTATTTGAATGCCTACCACATGGCAGGCATCATATAAAGTACCTATTATCTCGTTTCATTTACTTCTGAAAATGTGGCAGGTATTATTATTGACACGTTATAAACAGGAAAGTTGAGTTTCATAGGGATTGTCACATACCCAAAGCCACAAAGCTAATAAGTTCAAGAGCCTAAGGCTATTTTATATTGATGCTTCACTACCATTTCCATGTTTTCTTAAAACAACCAGTGAAGATAAATGATGCCTGAGAAGAGCATCAGTTTGGAAATTAGTAGAACTGAGCTCTGTTCCTGCTTTAGCCACTAGCTGAATGGTGACCTTAAACCAGCACTTTCTCATTTCCTTCATTTGTAGAATTAAGTGATAGAACTAGCTTTAGCCTTCTGTGATTTTAAGTAATCTCAGAGAAATTTTATTATTATATTTTGTCTGTTTTGTGAAAGAAAATTGGAAAAAAAATCATTCGCAATAGTAATGCCATTGAACAATATTTCTCTGGTAATTCCAGTTTCTCATCTGACTTCATGGCTTCAATCACAGAACAGTCCTTTTCATATTAAAAGTCCACGTTCTGACCAGATCAGTGAAGCAGAGAGGAAGACATGGAATTGACTTATCATGAGTTAGACTCTTACAAAGTTTGAATTTAGCTTCATGCACTTATTATGCAGCATATATAAAAAATTGAATGGATGATATGAAGCAAGGTGGGAATTTAACACAAGCATAAAGGATATTTACAGTATGTGTGATGAAGCATAAAAATACATTTATCTCCCTCCAAAAGCAAAATGTTGGATATATTCATGTGAAACACCTTAGGCTATATCAAGAACACTATACTTAAAAACATTTACATACTATTTAAGTACATATATTGACTTAATCATAGCACCTCTAGGGATTCATGATAAGCTACAGAAATTGTTTTTCAAAGATAAGTGAATAAAAATTAACTATACCACATCAGCAGTTTCAGACACATATACATACCACTTTGAAAATCTGTGCTCCTGAAATGTTAACAGCTCCTTATATATTTCTCACAAAGATGCATCCATATCACACATACAATTATCTAAACATATTGCATTTTTCTAAGAACATCAAACGTCATTATGGCCCATGTCAATTTTGTAATATTTTGAAAGAACAAAATATGGTATAGTTAGCTGACATATTTTCTTTCATTTAAATATTCTTTTGTATGTAAACTTTTTACAGATTTTTCTCACCATTTTATGCTTTTCTGAAGTTGATAAAAATGGAAATGATGGCAAAGTGAAAGAAATTATCATTTCTTTCAGCAGCTATTGCTCTGTGCCCTCATATTGGTATTGTGTAAATATAGACAGAATGCCACAATTTTGTATTACAAATAACAATAAATAATTGTTCCAAGAATTTGGAACAAATAATTGTTTGTAACAAATAATTGTTACAAGAATTTGTAAGCAACTAGAACAACTTCTTGGAATATATGATTTTCACACACACAAAAATATGTCACTTTAGGCTATTTTGAGTTAGTAGACATTTTGACCAAACAAAACGTATAGTTAAGTTGGTTTCACTCATTTATTTATTTAACATGTATTTATTTGAATTCCTACTATGTGTCAGGCACTGGTGGTAGGAGGTTTTTGCTAAAAACACAAAGTTGATGCTCACCCAAATCTCCCAATACAATAAGAGAGACCAATAAACAATTAAACCAATAGTTCAGTTCAGTCTCTCAGTCATGTCTGACTCTTTGCAAAGGCATGAACTGCAGCGTGCCAGGCCTCCCTGTCCATCACCACTTGCAGGAGTTTACCCAAACTCATGTCCATTGAGTCAGTGATGACATCCAACCATCTCATCATCCTCTGTTGTCCCCTTCTCCTCTTGCCCTGAATCTTTCCCAGCATCAGGGTCTTTTCCAATGAGTAAGCTCTTCGCATCAGATGACCAAAGTATTGGAGTTCCAGCTTCAGCATCAGTCTTTCCAATGAACACCCAGGACTGATCTCCTGTAGGATGGACTGGTTGGATGTCCTTGCAGTCCAAGGGACTCTCAAGAGTCTTCTCCAACACCACGCGTCAAAAGCATTAATTCTTTGGTGCTCACCTTTCTTTACAGTCCAACTCTCACACCCATACATGACCACTGGAAAAGCCATAGCCTTGACTAAACAGACCTTTGTTGACAAAGTAATGCCTCTGCTTTTTAATTTGCTGTCTAGCATATTACGCTGGTCATAACTTTCCTTCCAAGGAGTAAGCGTCTTTTAATTTCATGGCTGCAATCACCATCTGCAGTNCCACTTGACTTCACATTCCAGGATGTTTGGCTCTAGGTGAGTGATCACACCATTGTGATTATCTGGGTCATGAAGGTTGTTTTTGTACAGGTCTTCTGTGTATTCTTGCCACCTCCTCTTAATATCTTCTGCTTCTGTTAGGTCCATACCATTTCTGTCCTTTATTGAGACCATAAACCAACAGAGAGAAAAGTAATTACAAATTGTGAAAACTTCCACTGAGGAAATTAAAACCTTGAAGAGACAGAGATTAACTGTAGGAAGTCAACTGAGATAAGGTGAATTTCTGAGATCATGAAAGCCAGGAATGAAACCAACACTTGATAAAGAGTGTTCTAAGCCAAGGCAGGATCAAGTTGCAAAGATACTAAGACCTATCAAAATATTTTAGGGATACATTCTCTGCTTTGTCCTTCACTTTCATTAATTACTATGATTTTCAGGAAAATTCCAGCTCTCTGCAGAAAGATTTGCTAAAGGGAGATGTCTTTTAAAAGTTATAGTAATTTAGAAAAATGAAATTACTCCTAAAAAACAGCTTTAAGTGGGTGGATGAAGTACTGAATACCTAAAATATTATTACTTATTAGATGTTATAGCTTTAAGAAACATATCCCAGAGCAATAATCTCTGCTTGAACTTTCTGCTAGCAATAATCTATGTGATAGATTTGGGGCTTTCCAGGTGATGTGAAGTTAAAAGAATCCACCCTCAAATCCAGGAAGTTCAAGGGACACAGGTTCGATTCCTGAGTTAAGAGGATCCATGGTGTAGGAAATGGCAATACACTCCAGTTTTCTTGCCTGGAAAATTCCATAGACAGAAGATCCTGGTGAGATCATGGGGTCACAGAAGAGTCAGATACAAGTTAGCAACTAAACGACAATAAGATAGATTAATGTGCTTTTATAAAACAGGAAACTTATTCTGATGATTCTCTGGCCTTAGAGGAGTAGCTGTTCTTATTTGTTTCTTCTTATTTACAATGAATATATTTGAGTCCCAAATACATGCCATATTTGGGGAAGACAGAAAAAGCAAAAGGTTTTTGTGAAAAATATCTAAAAATATTTTCACATGTACTCGTTGTTTCAGAAAAAATACATGAACTATCTCAAAGATTGGTTTCCTACACTATCCTGTCATTATATTATACACATACATGGGTGCTAGAGAGTATTTTACTTTAGTTTGAAATACATGGCACCACCAAAAAATTAAATACATTCAATAAAATAAGTATAGATGTTTCTATGAAAATGAATTTTAATCAATTTTACACACATATTCATGATGATAATAACATATCTACTCAAAGCCAAGACAATTAGATACAAAGTAGTAGAAAAATCAATTAAACTGGTTTTGTGTACAAAGTATAAGGACTTCCCTTTTTCGTGATCATTCTGAAATTTGTGTAGGTCCAAATGTTCTTAATTGACTAGTACAAAGTGACAGTGATTAAATAGAAAATTGAATTAGTTCACTCATTTTACATTTCTCTATCAAATGATAATGCCATTTATTGAAAATAAATTAAAACTGGTATGTAAATCTTTAGCCTAGTAGTCAAAGTAGGCATCATTCAATCTTCAGATTATTTCTGGTAATTCTCACTTAAATTAATTGTAAAACATAGATATCAGTTAAATTTTATTATTCAATCAATTTTAAAATTAAAACTTAATAGGAACTAACACATCTTTTCTGATATGAAAGAACAGAATCCAGGTTTGAAGAAGGTAAATTCTAGAGCAAACCTTTTGTGAAAGTCAAAGATACCAAGAATTTCTCAGAAAAGCTCATAAAATATGACGTGACAATCTTAACTAGAGGCAAAAGCTTGAAAGTCGAAGTTAACTTCTTGTCCCATTATAATGTAAAACTTTACAAGAAGAATGAGTAGACACCGGGCACATGAACATGGAAAAACAAAACAAAACAAAACACATGAACATGGAAAAGAAAGAGGGAATGATTAATTCAGAAATATTTTGCACATGTATTACAGACAAGAGGCAGGTATGTTGGAAAGTATGTTTCACTTTCAATTGCAGTTTGCTTGTTAAGGTTTTAAGCCCACTGCAGTTACTTCTGTTCATACCACAAATGATGCCATTGAACATGCTTCAGTAAATCTTGTGTGAAAGATAAAATAAAGCAAATACTTATGCGCAGGTAGTGATTCAGGAAAACATGAAGATATTTTAATTTGGAATCCAACTATAATAACAATTATGGGGATTTTAGTGGTTTCATATTTCCTTATGAATACCTTCTGGTACTCATCATTCTTTATTGTAATTATTGGTTCACATACCATTTTTTCCCTTCTCACTAAGAACTCCCTGAGTGATTTTCTCTAAATCATCTGTTATCCTTCCTGAATCCTCGGTAGGTATTCAGTAAATGAAAGGATAAATGAATGAATGTAACCAAGATGAAATTAAAATCAGCTAAGCGACTTCCCTGGTGGTCCAGTGGTTAAGAATCTGCCTTCCAATGCAGGGGATGTGGGTTTGATCCCTGGTCAGGGAACTAAAATCCCACATCAGTTCAGTTGCTCAGTTGTGTCCGACTCTGCAACCCCATGGACTGCAGCATGCCAGGCTTCCCTGTCCATCACCAACTCCCGGAGTTCACTCAAACTCATGTCCATTGAGTCAGTGATGCCATCCAAACATCTCATCCTCTGTCATCCCCTTCTCCTTCTGCCATCAATTGTTCCAGCATCAGGGTCTTTTCCAGTGAATCAGTTCTTCACATCAGGTGGCCAAAGTATTGGAGTTTCAGCTTCAGCATCAGTCCTTCCAATGAATATTCAGGACTGAATTCCTTTAGGATGGGCTGGTTGGATCTCCTTGCAGTCCAGGGGACTCTCATGAGTCTTCTCCAACACCACAGTTCAAAAGCATCAATTCTTTGGTGCTCAGCTTTCATTATAGTCCAACTCTCACACTGACACATGACCACTGGAAAAACCATAGCCTTGACTAGATAGACCTTTGTTGGCAAAATAATGTCTCTGCCTTTTAATAGGCAGTCTAGGTTGGTCATAGCTTTTCTTTCAAGGAGCAACCATCTTTTAATTTCATGGCTATAGTAACCATCTGCAGCGATTTTAGAGCCCAAAGAGAAAATCTCTCACTATTTCCACTGTTTCCCCATGTATTTGCCATGAAGTGATAGGACCGGATGCTATGATCTTAGTTTTCTGAATATTGAGTTTCAAGACAACATTTTCACTCCCCTCTTTCACTTTCATCAAGAGGCTCTGTAGTTCTTCACTTTCTGTCATCTGCATATCTGAGATGATAAAGCAGAAGTAGATATTTTTCCAGAACTCTCTTGCTTTTTCATTGATCCAGTGGATGTTGGCAATTTGATCTTTGATTCCTTTGCATTTTCTAAATCCAGCTTCAACATCTGGAAGTTCACAGTTTATGTACTGTTGAAGCCTGGCTTGGAGAATTTTGAGCATTACATTGCTAGCATGTGAGTAGCTAAAGGCAAAGAAGAAAAGCAAAGATATACTTATTTGGATGCAGAGTTCCAAAGAATAACAAGGAGAGATAAGAAAGCCTTCCTCAAGTATCAGTGCAAAGAAATAGAGGAAAACAATAGAATGGGAAAGACTAGAGATCTCTTCAAGAAACTTAGAGTTACCAAGAGAACATTGCATGCAAATATGGGCACAATACAGGAAAGAAATGATATGGACCTAACAGAAGCAAAATATATTTAGGAAGATGTGGCAACAATACACCAAAGAACTGTACAAAAAAGATCTTCATGACCGAGATAACCACAATGGTGTGATCACTCACCTAGAGCCAGACATCCTGGAATGTGAAGTCAAGTGGGCCTTATGGAAGCAGCACTACGAATGAAGTTTGCAGAAGTGAGGGAATTCCAATTGTGCTATTTCAAATCTTAATAGATGAGGCTGTGAAACTCCTGCACTCAATATGTCAGCAACTTTGAAAAACTCAGCAGTAGCCACATGACTGGAAAAGGTCCATTTTCATTCAGGTCCCAAAGAAAGACAACGCCAAAGATCTCACATGCCACACCACAACCAGAGAGTCCAAACACCACAGCTACTGCAACTGGTGAGAATCTTGTGTGCTGCAGTGAAGATCCCGAGTGCCATAAATGAGACCTGGTGAGGCCAAAAATTACATTTAAAAATAAATGAATTTTTTTAAGAAACTGTTACAAAATAAATCTGGGGAAAAAAGTCTAAGGTTTATTTTAAAAAATCAGCTAAGCAAAAAATAGGAGTTGGTTAGAGAGAGGGAAAAACAATCTATTTTTCTCAGTCCTGTTTACAAAACAATGGAGAAATGGAAAATGTTGAAGAATAAATTCAGTCAGTACAGTCGCTGCTCAGTCATGTCTCACTCTTTGCGACTCCATGAATCGCAGCACGCCAGGACTCCCTGTCCATCACCAACTCTCAGAGTTCACTCAGACTCACGCCATCGAGTCAGTGTTGCCATCCAGCCATCTCTTCCTCTGTCATCCCCTTCTCCTCCTGCCCCCAACCCCTCCCAGCATCAGAGTCTTTTCCAGTGAGTCAGCTCTTTGCATGAGGTGGCCAAAGTACTGGAGCTTCAGCTTTAGCATCATTCCTTCCAAAGAAATCCCAGGGCTGATCTCCTTCAGAATGGACTGGTTGGATCTTCTTGCAGTCCAAGGGACTCTCAAGAGTCTTCTCCAACACCACAGTTCAAAAGCACCAATTCTTCAGCACTCAGCCTTCTTCATAGTCCAACTCTCACATCCATACATGACCACTGGAAAAACCATAGCCTTGACTAGACGGACCTTAGTGGGCAAAGTAATGTCTCTGCTCTTGAATATACTATCTAGGTTGGTCATAACTTTTCTTCCAAAGAGCAAGCATCTTTTAATTTCATGGCTGCAGTCACCATCTGCAGTGATTTTGGAGCCCAGAAGAATAAAGTCTGACACTGTTTCCACTGTTTCCCCATCTATTTCCCATGAAGTGATGGGACCAGATGCCATGATTTTCGTTTTCTGAATGTTGAGCTTTAAGCCAACTTTTTCACTCCCCTCTTTCACTTTCATCAAGAGGCTTTTTCGCTCCTCTTCACTTTCTGCCATAAGGGTGGTGTCATCTGCATATCTGAGGTGATTGATATTTCTCCCAGTAATCTTGATTCCAGCTTGTGTTTCTTCCAGTCCAGCATTTCTCATGATGTACTCTGCATAGAAGTTAAATAAG
>SJYA01000795.1:5788706-5808997 GCA_006410615.1 Neotragus moschatus | reverse complement strand
CTCATTGGAAAAGACTCTGATGCTGGGAGGGATTGGGGGCAGGAGGAGAAGGGGATGACAGAAGATGAGATGGCTGGATGGCATCACTGACTCGATGGGTATGAATCTGAGTGAACTGCGGGAGTTGGTGATGGACAGGGAGTCCTGGCGTGCTGTGATTCATGGGGCCGCAAAGAGTCAGACACCACTGAGCGACTGAACTGAACTGAACTGAACTGAGTTAAATTCACCAATTCCAGTCCATTTTAGTTAACTGATTCCTAGAATGTCGACGTTCACTCTTGCCATCTGTTGTTTGACCACTTCCAATTTGCCTTGATTCATGGACCTGACATTCCAAGTTCCTATGCAAAATTGCTCTTTACAGCATCGGATCTTGCTTCTATCACCAGTCACATCCACAACTGGGTATTGTTTTTGCTTTGGCTCCATCCCTTCATTCTTTCTGGAGTTATTTCTCCACTGATCACCAGTAGCATATTGGGCACCTAATGACCTGGGGTTTTCTTCTTTTGGTATCCTATCATTTTGCCTTTTCATACTGTTCGAGAAACTATAATTTTTTGATGTTTCAAAATGCCTCAAAGATTTTGAATGTTTTGGTAGGGAGACAGAAAAGGAGGTTGACAAACCAGAATCTTCCTTAGGCACATTTGTATTCACGTGAGAATATACATATAATTTCCACACATATTTACACTCTTGCTTCATATCACAGCATCATGGTATCATTATGATCTGATTCCATTTCTGTTGATTGATCCTTGTAGTTCTGTGGGTCTGACTCATTGTTGTACAGAAACTTAGTCTCATATGCTTTCTGATTTTAATAGTTGTTCTTCAAGGAATAAAGATGGGATGTATATAAGGATGCTGTTTCCACTAAAATGTCATCTTAGCCAGTATAGAAGGGTAAAAATAGAAACGATTTTGGATAACCAACAGGAAGAGTAGCCATCTGTTTCTCACAAAGATATGTGTTTTCCTGTTTCTTTCTTTAAAGTAATTCATAAGATTGCATTCCTAAAATCTAAAATTATTATATTTCTCCAGATAAAACTTATAGTTTATAATCAAATAATTAACTTATAAACATCTTGGATAAACTTTAAATAGCTCATCAAATTCTGTTGATGTGTACTTTATACAATTGATCCAGCAGCCATTTGAAGACATGCTGAGTGACTGAGCTACTGTATTCCAGAATGAGGAAGTGGTCAAAATGAGGAAAATGGGAAGAGAACCATACCAAATGGCGTTCCAACTAAACAGTACAAGTTGGTACACAGCAAATAGTGAATAATTTCACCACTTTTCCAAATCCATATGGACATGGAAAAAGAGATGCAGACATCCGAGGAACACCTATTTCTTTAGAGAAAATGAAAGAAGATAAATTAGGATACTAAAAGCTACTGTGTTAACTGATAGGAAGTTACACTTAAATTTTACTAAGTTCTCTGTTATCTAAAATAATTTACTTTGGCATATTATAACTATAACAATGTCCCATAACCTCATAAAGTGAATGAGATAATAGAATAAAAATAGTCTATAGAATATGTTGAAATACATTGAATTGATTTCAACTGCATTTATTCTTTTTTCAGGTCAAAGTTAATAAAAGTGCAAACACACTCCAGGTATTATCTAGTATTTCTTTATGGTGTAAATCCCACAATTTTATACTGATGTCACAGTTGCTTTTTAAATTTTCAGTAGAATAGAGAAACCTAAAAAATTTTTAAAGACAGAACATTTAGAACTTATTTAAATTATAATATTAGGTCACATACACCTGCTTCTATCATTGAGAAAAAATTTTAATCTCATAGAAATCTATAGAGATATTTTGTGACTGTGTGTGTATGTGTGTGCAAAATATAGCAGATGATTTATTTGCTATTGTCACAAAAAGTCCTAGCCAATTTCAGACAAAGCAAAGTATTATATTCTTGCATGGTTTAGACCTCAGAAACATGTCAATGCCAAGTTTACTAATTGTGCACTCAGTACAAATATTGGAAAGCTCAGCCAAAGCAACAGAAGTACAAAGTAAATGTGTGCATAAAGAAAAAAATATTAGGGCAGGTTTTGATTTTTCCTTATCTATGTTAGCTACTCAGCATTTTATTATGAAGCTGCTTGGTGGTGGTGGTGGTACTTAGTTGTGTCTGACTTTTTGTCATGCTATGGACTATAGCCTGCCAGCCTCCTCTGTCCGTGGAACTTTGCAGACAAAAATACTGGAGTGGATTTTCATTACCTACTCCAGGGGATCTTCCTGACCCAGGGATGGAACCTACATCTTTGTATCTCCTTTTTTGGGAAGTGGACTCTTTACCACTAGTGCTAACTGGGAAGCCCCTACTTGGAATATATAGTAATATAAATGATACATAGATAGAGATAACTCTGATGATAATTGAATCAATGCACCTGTTTAAATCCATGGTGACTTTTGTAGAATATTATAGCATGCAATGCTGTATCTGTCTCCTGTCTCCTCTACACTGGTGTAGAATACAAGCTACAGGAAACAGAAGAGACTTCTAGACATAATTTTAGAAATAGTATCTTAGAAACTGTATAAGTAGTTGTTCAAGTGCAAGGCAAACGACTGAAATTCCACATTTAAGTTTGCAGGGAAGTCCAAAACATGTTCTGTCCTTAACATTGTCCACATTTCTTAAAACCAACACTCCAGAAACAAATTGTAAGTAAAAATGTCAAACTCCAGAGTCTTAAAATTTACCGACCAATTTATTTTTAAACTGAGAGTACCTCAATTTTAACAGCATTGCTGTAATACTGAAAAGGTATGGGGCATTTTCCGTGTGTCAGGCACAGTGCTTAGTTGAAATGAATTCTTTTATTTAGTTCTCACAGCCACCCTGTGAGATAGGCATTATTTTTCCATTTTATGGATAGAAAACGGGCACAGAGAGGTTAAGCCATTTGTCCAAGAGAAAACATTAGCAATGTCAGAAAAGGGCTTTAAAAAAAGCAATCCGACTGAGGAGCCCTGTCTGAAATTTATTACCCTGCTTTGCTGCTTCTCTTGGAATAATCTACCTAAAACATTCTGGTACTTCTTATTTTAAGAAATGAAGAAAACTCACAACATTTAAGAGGAGTTCTCTGATAGCTAACATCAAGATTTAGTTGCTTCAAATGACTTTTGATATAGCTGCTTTTTCCCTAAAGGCTTTGGTAAAAATTGATAGGCCAAGGATTCTTGATTAATGTAAATCATTTTATCAGTTCAGTGAAAATTAATGTGACTTTTGTTTATAAACTGTTCAATACATTTCTAAGGTATTTTACACTTCACATTTAGCCTTTCTTTGTAGGAGAAGCATTGATAATGCCTTAGCCTGTATGAATAACTCATTTTGAAAATCAGAAAAACCTGTTTCAGGTATCAGTGTCAGTTGAAGTCATGAAAATTAATCAAAATATTGGCAATGGTGAATATGTAGGTGTTTAATTCTTACTTACTCTACGTTCAAATGGATGAAATCACTTATTTGAATATTAAATCATCCTTTTCACCTGGAGAACTAAGTCTCAGCTATGAATGAGAAAAGCATACATAGATTGGATGTAGTAAAATTATTATTTTTATGCTGAGATATTATTACACTGATGAAATGAAAAATAAATTTATAAGCTACAACTATGAAGCAGTATACATTTTTTAATTTATGGAATCTCGCTTAGGTTGAAAAACTGAAAACCACTGGTTTTTTTTTTTTTTTAACTTTTCATTTTGTATTGGGGTATAGCAGATTAACAATGTCATAGTTTCAGGTGAGCAATGAAGGGACTCAGCCTTACATATACATATATCCACTCTCCCTCAAATTCCCCTCCCATCCAGGCTGCCACAAAACACTGACCAGAATTCCATGTGCTACACAGTAGGTCCTTGTTGGGTATCCATTTTAATTATATAACAGTGTGTATGTGTCCATCCCAAAGTCGTCCCTGTCCTTCTCCTCATCTTTCCCATAAATCGTTCTCTAAGTTTTAAGTCTCCTGGTAATCACTTGTTTCATATCTAAATATTTCTCATGGAAGTGTCATAGGTCTGATATACTCCACTTCTCTACTCGTGCCTGTGTGCATGTCTGCAACTGTCATTCATGGAAGCAACGAGGGCGCAGGTGTTAAACCTGGTTGCTGTCTCATATCTTCACAGCCAATTCAGCCTCAGCATGTCAAGTTACATAATGGATGTGTTTAGGGCCTTTATCTCTCTCCCTCAAGTTTCTAGGATACATGGATCTCCCCAAGATCACACAGGGGAGAAAATTCTTATATGTTCTATGTAACAGTCCAATTTTCCTAACCTATGAAAATCAGAAAACTGCTTTTCTTTGTAGCTTTTCCCCTCCCACTTCTAGTTGTAAGGTTTATAAAATTAGCCTGTTGGAGACATAAATAATACACTCTAAATTATTCTTGACACCTATTTCCTTTCACGATTAACAAATAAATGTCTTAATGGTGCTTGGCTGCTCTGTCAGGTGGTATATACATGTTAAATAATGCTGTTTACACCATTTACAAAGAATATGAATACGTATAACCAACATCTGCTGCCTCAGGTAGACATAGTTTGAAAAGCTCTGAAATATATATTCACATTTTGAAGATTTTTCAAATTTTCATAATTATGTATTTCACAGTTACAGTAATTCAAGTTCAATAACTATTTCAGATGACTGGTTTAGAAAAAAGCCTTCCTTCCATTCCACTATAATGTTGATTTTAAAATAAATGATCAATTACTTTTATAATGGAGCTGATTTTTTCAAAACAAAAAAGCATTTGAATATTTTAAACAACCACAGATTTTTAAATTTTATATGTATATATATATATATATACATTCTTTTACAAAATTGTGATAAGAAAACTTGACATAAGTTCTACCCTCTTAACACAACTTTACAAAATGCAGTATTGTTAACTATACACACACGTTGTCCAGCAGATTGCTGTAGTTTGTTTTCCTTACTGGAACTTTATACACATGGGTTAGCGACCCTTCATTTCTTCCTGTTCCCATTCCCTGGCAATGACCATCCCACTCTTGGCTTCTGTGGTTTGGCTATTTTAGATACCTTCTATATGTAGAATCATGCCATACTTGTCCTTCTGTAACTGACTTTTTTCACTTGGTATAGGGTTCTTTTATGTTCTCACATATTGCGGAATGTCCTTCCTTTTAAAGCCCGAATAATATTCCATTGCATGTATACACTTTATTTACTTTAAACATTCATTTTTAAATGGACATTTAGGTTGTTTACACATGTAATGAACATGAAAGTGCTAGTAATTGTTTGAGACAAGATCCTGATTTCAGTTCTGCTGAATAAATACCCAGGAGTAGAACTGCTGGATCATGTTATAGTTCTATTTTTAACTTTTTGAGGAACTGTCTACAGTTTTCCATAGCAGCTCTACCTTTTTACATTCCCACCAACAGTGTATAAAGGTTTCAATTTCTCCAAAATCTTCAGCAACATTGTCTTTGTTAAAATAACAACCATTCTAACAGATGTTAGGTGATATCTCATCATGGTTTTGTTCTTCATTTTCCAGATGATTACCTGTGTTGACTATATTTTAATATACCTGTTGGCCATTTGCATATCTTCTTTGGAAAAATGTCTATTCAGGTCATTAACCCCTTTTAACAAAATTTCATTATTAGACTTTTTTGCTATGGAGTTACAGGAATTTCTTAAGTATTTTGGAAATTAACTCCTTATCAAATACGTATTTTGTAAATATTTACTCCCATTCCATAGTTGCTTGTTCATTCTGCTATTGCTGTTCCATAAAGACACACACACACAAATCTATTAAACTAAGAACAACTTTAGTAAAGTTGTAGGATACAAAATGAACATAAAAACTCAGTTACATTTCTATACACTAACAATGAACTATCTGAAAAGGAAATTGGGAAAGTAGAAAATACTTAGAAATAAACTTAACTGAAGAGATTAAAGAAGTACACTGAAAACTACAAAACATTGATGAAAGAAATTAAGGGATAAAGTCACAAACAAACGAGGAAATAGTCTGTGTTAATGGAGTAGAAGATTTAATATTGTTAAAATGTCCATACTACTCAAATCTACAGATTCAACACAATCACAATTCAAATCCCAATGGCAAATTTTTTTTTTAGAAATAGAAAAAAGAAAAAAGCAACTCTAAAATTTACATGGAATCTCAAAGGGTCTACAAGAGCCAAAACAATCTTGAAAAGATTAGCAAAGCTGGAGGCCTCCCATTTCCTGATTTCAAAGTATCTTATAAAACTACAGTATGGTACTGGCATAGAGACCAGTGTATCAGCCAAAGGAATAGAACAAAGAGCTCAGAAATGAATCCACATGGTAGTGTACAGATGAATGTGTGCTCAGCATGTCAGTGTAAAGCAGATACCTGAGAAGCTGCTGTATAGCACAGGGAGGTCAGCTGGGTACTCTGTAATGACCGAGAGGAGTGGGATAGGGTAGGGGGTAGCAGGGAGGCTCAAGATTGGGGGGACAGATGTACACGTATAGCTGATTCACATTGCTGTACAGCAGAAACTAACACAATGTTGTGAAGTAATTATTGTTGTTGTTTAGTCACTAAGTCATATCCGACTCTTTTGCCATCACATGGACTGTAGCCCACCAGGCTCCTCTGTCCATGGGGTTTCCCAGACAAGAATACTGCAGTGAGTTGCCTTTTCTTTCTCCAGTGGATCTTCTCCACCCAGGAATCAAACCTGAGTCTCCTGCATTGGCAGGCAGATTCTTTACCAGTGAGCCACCAGGGAAACCCTAAAATAATTATATGCCAATTAAAAATAAATAAATAAAAAACATTAGAGATCCAAAAGGAAAGAAAGAAATGAATCCACATGTTTATAGTCAACTGATATTCCACAAAGGTACTAACTACGCCTGCATTCTAGACATGGGATAGTCTCTTCGATAACGGTGTTAGGAAAACTGAATATCTGTATGCACAGGAACGAAGTTGGACCCTTATCTTACACCATGCAAAAAAAAAAAGAAATCGTCTCCACATGGGCCTAAAGTCTTAAATAGACCTGAAACTGTAAAACTTCCTACAAGAAAACAGCAAAATCTTCATGACATTGATCTTAGCAATGATTTCTTTGATATGCCACAAAAAGTACAGTGGAAGTACATCAAACTGTATATAAATATTCTGAATATATATATATAAACATATATATTCCTAGTTTACATAATAAATACATTTTTAAATGCGATTTAACCTGTAGTCATAGAGCATTAATGCTGTGTTTATGCTTAGAGTTTGGCAAGCAGGTAAAGTGATATAAAATCAAATTATGTTCTCAAATATTTTAAAAGTACATGACCTCTATTACAAGGATTAGAAAAACAGGTCTTTAAACATACCCTATAATCAAATAAAATCACTCCTCTTTTGTTTTATTAACTTGAAGTAATTAACTTCAAGTGTAAGATGTATGGTATGTGATTAATAATTAGCTGGGCCTATTTACAACCACTTGATCACTTTTTCTATTAATATAATTCAAATATTTTCATACATTCTGTATTCAGCGTATGTAGAGCATTTAGGTAATATGAAAATAAAAATTACACAATATAATTATAAATTTGGAAAGATGCGTTTCTTTAGAATTCCAAGCAGAGCTGCACTGAAGTAAAAGCTATGAAAGTATTGTTTTATAACAATGAGGTTTATATTTTCATTTCTTAGGGAACTGAGAAATCCTGGAAATAGTGTAGTTTTATGAGAGTACAACTCCTAGGCCAGAAAAACCTTCAGATTATAGTCATGACTCCATTGCAAGAATAATTAATGAGGGGTGAGTGTGTGTGTGTGTGTGTGTGTGTGTGTGTGTGTGTGTTAGTTGCTCAGTCATGTCCGACTCTATGCAACCCCGTGGACTTTTTCTTGCCAGACTTTTTCTGTCTATGTAATTCTCCATGGAAGAATACTGGAGTGGGTTGCCATTCCTTTCTCCAGGGGATCTTCCTGACTCAGGAATCAAACCCAGGTCTCCTGCAATGCAGGTGGACTCTTTAAAGTCTGAGCCACCAGCTCAGTTTAGCAGGTCAGTGGTGTCTGACTCTTTGCAACCCCATGGACTGCAGCCCGCCAGGCTACCCTGTCCATCACCAACTCCTGGAGCTTGCTCAAACTCATGTCCATCGAGTCAGTGATGCCATCCAAACATCTAATTCTCTGTCATCCCCTGAGCCACCTGGGAAACCCCAATTAATGGCATAAGCACCTTGAAAAGTACATTGATCTAGGTGATCTAATGTCACTTAGTTTGCGGTTGAAATTTTACTTTAATATGTGAGATTAACTCTTGCTCCTACAAATGTTTGAAGCTTTTGGTTTATTCAGAAAAGATTTAAGAATCTGATATAGCAGTTTTAGGAACAGGAATGGAGTATATAGAACTTTTTTCCTCTCCCTGATTCATATTTCTAACTTCATGTTCAGTGTGGTTTAACATTTTCTTCCCTGAGTCATTTTATGTATGGAAATAGTTACAGAGGCAAAGTTGAATCTCAGTTATACTCATTTACTGTTAATACTTAATTGTTCAATCCCGTGTCTTGGTACCTACTGTCTCTCTTGCCTAGAATTCCCTTCACCTCCTTTTGAAACTGAAAAGTGAAAGTGTTAGTCACTCAGTCGTGTTCAACTCTTTGTGACCCCATGGACTGTAACCTACTAGGCTCCTCTGTCCATGGAATTCTCTGGGCAAGAATACTGCAGTGGGTTGCCATTCCCTTCTCCTTTTATTTATCCTTGAATCTCAGCATCATCACCACTACATTTTTATCAAGCCTTCAAACTGATACAAATGCCTTCCCTTCTCTGCTTTCATAGTGCTTGCATGAAGCTCTAGGTAGTTCTTTTTCAAATACTGACATTTTCTGTTCCTGTGTGTTTCTTCCCCACTTGATTATTAATTGTTCAAAAGCAGGAGATTTTTCCAAGTAATTTTGTTTGTTCCGGGGCCTAGTACTGTGCTCAGATGTCACAGCCTTCAATGAAAAAAGATAATGTTTGGTCATAAAGTTATTTTATACAACCTATTTTCCTTTCATTAAGGAAAACCTTGATTTAAGTCATATCTTCAGGTAAAAATGAATAAATAGGTCTGCTTTTTGGATATGTTGTCATTATAAAAGATTCCTAACTGTAAAAATCAGCATTTTTCTGGGAATCGTTTTTGTAAAAATTCTGAAAGGAGGTTAGACAAAATTAAGTAATTCTCTGTGAATAAAACAGTATGTTAAAGACCATTTTGTGTCAGGAGACAGAAATCACACTAAATAGAGTAAATGTAAAATATTTAAATGAGACTCAAAAGAAGAGAGATATTCCAGATTGAATTCTTGCTTCATCAGAATTTAATAATTAAAATATTTATCAAACTAAAAAAAAAAATTGTCCACATCTGGTATCTATAGTATTTAATAGTGTACTAAGAAAGCATGTAAGCCCATGAAGACCATTAAAAGATAAATTACTGGCATACAGTTATAATTACATTTTTGAATGCATAGGCACATAAATCACATATATGGTTGAGTTTTATAATTTATGAATCTCTCAAGAAGATATTTTATTTGCAGTTTTTAAGTTTAGAACATTATTGCATTATGCTAAATGTTTTATTTCCTCTGGATATGAAGCACATCTGGTTGAATCATTTTGACAAAGTACTGCCTGGTAGGCTCAGAATCAAACCCAATCATATGGTCATTGAACAAATGGCTACTGTATTTCTTGGATTTGATGCAAGTTTATTCTCCCATGTAGTTGCTCTTTTCTCATTTGGCAGTGTACTGTCAGCTCCCAATTAACTGCACATTGAAGCTCTGTGTATACTGAATACTGCTGCCTCTCAGCTTTTTCTTCCTTCCAGAACAGTATCACCTTACCTCATCATCCCATTCTTCCAGATGGGCTTTTTTTCTCCATCTGGTTCTCCTAACTTTATCAGAAATTAAGTGAATGTTTACTCTCCTTGGCCCTTTGATGTGCACTAGGGACACCCACTAATTGAAAAAAAAAAAAAACATGATCTGACCCCCTAATAAGTTAAAGTCCTAGTGACGGAGATACCAGCATAGACACAAACACATAAATGGACAATCTCATTACAACGGGAAATGTCATGAGAAATCTGTATAGGGTGCTGGGTAGGCTCAAGAAAAGATAGTCTCTGCTTTGCAATGTTTCATGGAGAAATTATCACCTGGCTGAGTCTGGAACAAATACAGCACGTAAGTATAGAAATCATTTAAGGGCAATAAAAGGCATAGGAGAAGACACAGCAGAATGAAAAGGAAAGTGAATAATCAGAAGACCATACGACCAGATGGAGAAGGAAATAGCAACCCACTCCAGTATTCCTGCCTGGAAAATCCTATGGACAGAGGAGCCTGGCCGGCTACAGTCCATAGGGTCGCAAAGAGTCAGACAAGACTGAGCCACTAACACTTTCACACATTCACTATATGACCAGAAATAGAAATCCAGAAGGAGAGGAATATCTTTGGAAGGAAACTTGTTTGTAACAATGCTTTATTTTAATTTGTTAATCCCATAATCTGCATAAATAGGCATGCAGGGAGTGTTTGTTTGTTTGGCTGAATGAAGATTAAATTCACCTTTTAGCAAACTCAAATGTGTACATTGCTGAAACTAAGAGAATTGGTATTAAAGGGTATACCAAAATGGTGGTAGACTCCTGAGATTTTTGATTTTTGAAATCTGAGGTTTCCAAATTTACAAACAGGGATACTGCTTTCAGTTTTGGATTATTTTATTTCAGAAATCCTTTTGCGAGAAGTTAATCACTTTTGTTTTTAACTAATTCCTCTTCTCTTTTGAAGACTCTTTTCTTTCCACAAATAAATAGTTGTGTGTTTTTTTAACCATCCTAAGTGAGATACTTTGTGTGCAGAGATTGAGAACAACAGACAGCACTGATGGCCAGTGCTTAACGAGGTTCATACTAGATAAGTGATTTTCTTCAAATTACTAGAACTGAAAAGAAAATAATTCAAATTTTCAGATTTGGAAAAACGATCAGGCTTTAAATGTCAAACTTTTGCTGCAGTGTGTGAAAATTCAAATTTCAAATGGTGAATCGATAAATGGCTAGACTCGTAATAATGACAGTGTCCACATTTTCAGTCTTCCTAAGTATTGGTTCTCCTGTTACCTACTTATCAGAATTATTTAGTCTCTCAGTCTTAAAGACTGCTGAACCAGAAAGAAGAGTTCTCAATCGGTCACCCTATTTTTTGAGCTACTCTTGTTCATACTTCCATTAAACTAAATATCCCAAATTAACTTACTTGCAATACCTAAAGGTAAGTTTGTAGTATGCGAAGGTGCTTTGGGGAAAAAAAAATGAAGTGCTCTAATATTGCCAAGGCTGCTGAAAGATGAGTGACACATCCAAGAAATTTGAGCTGTCTTTTCATTAGTTTAAGGGACTCAAGGTCCTAAATCAAGTCAGTCCTGTAATAATACATCCTCTGGTCTAAGATTCAACAAAGCACTAGGGAAAGTGCTATGTTTATTAGCTAACACAAACAATTAAATCATAATATAGATAATTTTTTTCTTATGTTGAAAGTTCCTTCAAGGTCCTATAGNCAAGGTCCTAAATCAAGTCAGTCCTGTAATAATACATCCTCTGGTCTAAGATTCAACAAAGCACTAGGGAAAGTGCTATGTTTATTAGCTAACACAAACAATTAAATCATAATATAGATAATTTTTTTCTTATGTTGAAAGTTCCTTCAAGGTCCTATAGGACTATAAGGATTTAGAATAACTGGAATACCATAACCTACTAAACCACTTTAATAATACTAGCATCATCATCACCAGATTGAAAAGACTAGAAAACAAAGAATTGTAAAATATGATGAACTATAATATTTGTTCATTTATGTTTTGCTTGTTTATATTGTTATTTCTAATTACAAGATGATATACACATTTAATAATACCAAAATAATGAAAATAAAAAGAAAATTAATCTTCATTCCAACTCCCTCCTGCTTTCTTATAATCAAGATTAAANGTCTTAAAGATGAATAGGAACTTACCAAGAGAAGAGGTGGGAGAATACATTTCCAAAGAGAGGACAAGAACAGTTTGAATAGACACAGAGTATTCATGGTGATTGGAGAGCTCGGCAAATGGTGAAAAGGTCGGTACAACTAGAAAAATATAAACCAGCAGTGGACAGGCAGGAAAGGAGATTAGAGAAGTTGACTTCAGTTAAAATATCCATGTGAATTTAGTTTTTAAGCAATATGAAGATTTTCAACAGGAGAATTTGATCAGAATTTAAAGGAAGATCATTCTAATGGTATTTTCTGGGATACATTGAAGTGAGTGTGTAACTAATATTTGTATGTGTTTAGTATATGCCAGGAATTGTGTTATATAATAATTTTCTCAACAAATTTGAAATGTTCATATAATTATTTTCTGTCATACATGAGAGACTGAGGCTTGGAGTAAGTAGTTTGCTATCCAAGATCACATAAATAGTCAGTGGTGCAGCTGTGCTTTTAATCTTTTTGAAAGATTCCAAAGCTCCTTATGTTTCCAGCAGTCTACATGGCAGAGAAATAAGATATGAAATTATTGCCATTCATCCAGATGCGAGGTGTTGTAGGACTAAAATAAAGTGGCAATGAGGAATCAATATTCAGAAACCATTTCTGAGGAAAATAAGCAGACTTAAAAAAAAAAGATTCAGTGTAAAAAGGGAAATGGAAAGCACTAGTCAGTCGTGTGTAAAGGTTATGAGACTGGTAAAGAATTAACACAGGTGGCAACATTCAAGACCAAGAGTCTAGTAGACGAACAATGACTTTTTTCTGGTAATTAAAGTATCATCGGTTCAGAGAAAATTTAATTTGTGATACATTGAGCTTTAAGTGTCCACAGGATATCAAAGAGAGAGGTCTAGTAAGGAGCTGGATATACAGCTGTTAGGTAAGTGGCACACACTACAGTTGAGGTCCTGTGGATCAGTGAGATTATTTGGGTAGAGTATGTAGAGAAGCAAGTATTGACATAATTCAGTTAGAAAGATATGTTTACATACTTTCTTCACTATTACAGGCCATGGTCTTTAGGATAGTGCCTTTATTGTATGTACTTCTGAATACCCCAGAGATTTCACACTACAGTATACATAGTAAATACGTCACAAATGTTCTTTGAATAAAGGAGAAGAGCATAGAGAAAGAAAATCTAAGGATGGGAAAAGGGCAGGGACCCAGAAAGGAAATGGAGAAATCTGGCTAGTGACGGAATAAGAAGAGAAGGAGAAGGATGGAAACCAAAGGGAAAGAATATTTCAAGATATAGAGAGCTGTCCCACAGATTGAAATGCTTCAGAGACATGAGTTGGGGCAAAGACTTAAAATCAGCCATTAAATATGACAATGAGAGAACACTAAAAAATGTGTTTCCTATTCTCAGCTGATTGATGGAACTATATAATATTTCACTGGGATTTTGGAATACATCCTTTGACGCCTTGGGAGTCAATGTGTATAAAGAAGATTTCCAAACTCACAGGTTAGCAACATAACTAGTAGTACAAATCTAGAGTAAGAGACTAACAGGCAATTAATTGTGCTGATTTTCATTACAGGTGTCCTAATTTAAAATTCTTCCTGCTGATAGCACAAGCTAAGCATATATTAAAGGAAAAATGAAACATGTATTTCCATTGTAATTCTTTAATAATTAAAACTCCCAAACACATTCATACTTCTTCAGAATGTATCGATTTGCCTAAAGAGTTCAAAAAACTTGAGTCACTTAACAACTTCTCATAATGAAAAACTGTGAGAAGCTGTTAAAACTAAGAATGCAAGAATAAAAGTATCACAAGTCTTTGAGAAAAGTAAGATGCCTTTGAATTGCTGTTTCTATGTATCATGCTTCCAGTGCTTGTATCTTTCCATGACAAGCAAACAGCTATTTAACAGTTCAGCCTAATAAGAATCAGTATGTTGTTTAGAGAAAATTAAAGACTCATAAGTATGCTCTGCCTTCCTGTAACTCAAGTATTTTCAGTATTCCTCCTAATCTGGTGGACTTTTTGGATAATAAGTATGCAGACATATTCAATTATGTATGATATAGTGCTATTATAATATTTCATAGGAATGCTCTGGAAGAAAGGCACGGAAATATTAATAATCATTGTATTTCAATAGTTTGGGGGCTTCCCTGGTGACTCAGACAGTAAAGAATCTGCCTGTAATGTGAGAGACCTGGGTTCGATCCCTGGCTTGGGAAGATCTCCTGGAGGAGGACATGGCAACTCACTCAAGTTTCTCGCCTGGAGAATCCCATAGACAGAGGAGGCTGGAGGGCTACCATCCGTGGGATCGCAAAGAGTCAGAAATGACTGAGCAAATAAGGACAATATTGTTTTAGTGTTAAAAAATAATCACAGAAAAATAAGTATAGTTTCTTTACCAAAATTGGAGTAAGTATCCTCTGAACATCAGATACAATTTTATTTAGGCAATGTTTTATAAAGTCTAAAAATAACAACTAAGATTTTTTTTTTTAACTGACAAGAGAATCTGACACCTCTGAATTACTGAACAATCATTGATCAAGAACTAGCATGGCCTCTTAAAGCACGTAATAGCTAACGGGAAGTATAGCTATAGGCTATAGAGTTAGGGATTTAACAGTGTCAAGCAACCCTAATAATTCATGCATCTTGGGACCATAAAGCCAGTAGCATGTCAATAATAATGACCTGCTCTTTGGAAAATAGGTACAATTAATATGCTAGTGTTTTAAGTTAAAAGAATATTACAAAACTTTGATTAAAAAAACTTATTTTCTTTGGCATAGGATGTTGCTGATTTGTGTTTTCTGTGTTGTGGTTACTCATTATACTTCCTAGATATGTATCTCCAACTCAGGGCTACACATACAGTCAGTTGACAAAGGGCCTGACATGGCATAATAGCAAAAGGTGTAGGCAATATACAAAATGCACAAAATAAATACCAATACCTGAACAAATCATGTGCACTAGGTATTTCATATGTAGAAAACACTTAAGAAAATGGATGGCAGAGTAATGAAAGGTATCTTTAGAAAGCCTCCTCTTTTGTTAAAGTTTGCTGAGATTTGTCAGTTTTAGTTTTATTATTTCAAGATAGCCTATTTTAGAAACCACACAACACTTAGAAGCAACACTTCAATTCCATGCCTTAAGAAGCTACTTGGCTCAACTGTCTTTTTTTTTTTTTTCCATGGCATTCACTTTTGAAAGAATTCTTAAGAAAACAGCTGCATTTGAAGAAGAAGGGAGTACCGGACACAAGAGAAAAGGGAAATGGTGTTTTATTGAGCGATTTTTTTTTTCCTTACTACTCTGGGAACCAAAAAAGTGACTACGTCTATCAAATAAGTCTCCCTCAAAAAATCTTTAGATCAATCTTTAATGAGAAAGAAAGGGAGGGGGAAAAAAAGATGTTCGCCCAGGTCTTATGTTATGCATACAATTCAGTATCTTTTCCTAACTCATCAATACACTCATGGTTCTTAAATTTAGTATTTAAATTAAATGCCCAAGAGCCTTGAATGACATTCATCCATCCATTAAAAGATATATAGATCAATTATATGGCGTCAATGAAATCCTTGATGTGATTTGCGACCCTTTAACTAACAACATTTCCTCCAAAGTGACAAAATCACAACAAAACATAAAAAAAAGAGCGCCTCATTACAAAGGAACCCACCATACATTATTTAAATCTTTCCCTCTGAGAGGAAGAGCTAGAATGCATACTGAGTACCTGCTGCTCAACATGAAATGATTCTTTTTCATGAACTCAGAGTACTGATTTCTGACTGGTCATTACGAGAAAAACAAATACCGTCTGCAAATAATAATTAGAATGCAATACTATTTAAGCTTCTGAAAAGAATGTAAAATATGTATATAGAAGCTCTGAAGCTAATAAAAATATAATGCAGATCACTTCAAAGCGTTTCACATTTATGTTGCTCAAGCACTAATAAAATGAAACAATGTTAAATCCACTTTCGTAAGTCCTATTAAAAAATCTCTCAATTGAATCAGGAATGGTTCAGCTCACTCGAAGTCACAGCCTGGTTTAGGAAAATTGCATTTTACTGCTCTTCTATTGATTTTTAGCAAATTTAAATCTGTCACTATCTGCTGATTCTGCTTATCTTTGAAATTCAAATGTCCACAGTATTTACATAGTATTGAAAAATTACTGTCTCAGCATATTGTATTTTTAACGCAGCTCTATTTTGTGGTTTACATAGCTAGTTTTCTACCAACAGGACACTTTGATATCATACTCCTTTGTCTCATACAATGAAATCTCATATATTTCTTTTATCTACAATGATATGTTGATTAAGAAATAAAGCCATTTCTTATTTACTTAGTTTACCTCCACTCCTTTTTCCCCCCCAATGATCAATGTTTCAATTGTTTTGCATTGTAGTTTCAATAAAACTTGTATTTAGTATTACTGGGTAATTCAATACTTTAAAGTTATTTTCAAACAAATACATCTTCAAATTAGCCCAAGCAGAGATATCAAAGTTTTAGTTAGTTTCTTAGCTTCCTGGGAAAAATTCCACCCAAAGATAAATATATTATTCAGTTTCTGCTATCTGTAAAACCACATATATAATAAAATACACATAAAACTCAAATCACAAAGCATTTGCTGAATGCTGCTCCCATTAGTTATGCTTTTTTTCCCTATGGTTTTGCAAATGATTTATTCAGAAGATGAAGTTGGGGGATGCTTAAATATTTTGGTAAACAGTGTGTATCAATCAATATAAAAACCAGAATTTTTTGTAACTCCTATTGAATTGATTTTCTTCCCTAAAACACACATTAACAAACAAAAGCTATAGATTCAGTTGCTAAGCATCCATTAAAAATGTAATAGCCCACACTGATGAAAGTCAGGTCACTATGACAAAAAATGAAATTTACATTCTTCATGCAAATTCATCCTGATATGCAGCTCTCAGCAGTACAACTGTAGGAGCCTATCAATAATTTTATTGTAATCATGAAGCTATATAGGGTTATTATTTAGGCATATATAAAGATTTCTACTTTCCAGAAATTGTAACTAAAAACCATAGCATTTTATCCACTCTTCGAATTTACTCTGGAGATTTAAAATTCTTCTTAATAAAATAACTTTAACATCACTGGGTTGTACACTGATAAATACATTTTTGTTTGTTTTAAATTGTTTTTAGCAATATAAATGAAATCTTCCATGCCACGCTGCAGACTTGAATTTTTGACCCACCTATCAGTTAAGGAAGAAACTGATGACGGAGGAGTTCAGGGTTCATTAAATGCCTATCATTTATTCATTCACTCTAGGTTCTTTTCAGCTTGTTTCTATTGTATACAAAATGCTGTGCCACAGCATGCCTGGTGCAGAGTAAACTTCATACATGTTAACTTAGTGCAGTTCATTCATAAACATTTCCCCCTGCTTGTATATATTCGGAGAAACAGTGCTGAAATTAGGGGTGTTAGCTGTGCTATTTATCATGAACAAAAATCATCTCATAGCACCGTTATTCTTCCTCAGACTTTTGTTACCAGGACAGAGTTAAGCTATTGTGCCTATTTACAATTTATTCTTGTCCTGTGACCATTCTTCCATATCTGTAGTTACCAGCGTGGTGGCAATATAACAAAACATAGTAATCATTAGTACTATGACAAAGATCCTTTAACAACTCTAAGACTTGGTTTTGAAATAATCAAGATAAAATAAACTCCTATTAGTTTGTAAACATTACAGACTCAAGTTCTCTAGTCAAAAGACACTTAAAGTATACATTGAGATCATCTCCTTAGTAAAAAATTAATTTTATNATAACAAAACATAGTAATCATTAGTACTATGACAAAGATCCTTTAACAACTCTAAGACTTGGTTTTGAAATAATCAAGATAAAATAAACTCCTATTAGTTTGTAAACATTACAGACTCAAGTTCTCTAGTCAAAAGACACTTAAAGTATACATTGAGATCATCTCCTTAGTAAAAAATTAATTTTATGGTATATTTGGTGACTTATAAAGGTCTTGTTCTATGTGATTTTTAAATGTTTTCTGTTATTATTTTTGCACTTTCTTTAGAATTTTAGAACTCTCAATTCACCCTTGTCGTCTTACACTGGAAAAGGGGAAGAATTGGAAATTCTACTATACATGAAAGCACATGCCTCAATTATTCATAATAATTATACAAACTGAGTTATCAAGTATATCCCAAATTGTCACCCATGAGTAAGTGAAGGGATGTTTTAGCATACGGGGACGATCTGATAGTGTCTTTTTGTGCTGTCAGGGACACAGCAGCTGATGAAGTGCATTCTTTCTCCATTATTAGGGGATAAGTCTATTTTTTAAAATAAGAATTTTGTGATTATAAAAATAATATCTAATTTTATAAAATTTTGAAAATGTGAAAAAGTGTAAAGAAATTTAAAAAGACACACAGAATGTTTCATTATCTCCTTAAGGAGATTTCATTATGCATTTTAAATAGTTGTTATTGTTGTTTAGTCCCAAAATCATATCTGACTCTTTGCAACCCCATGGATTGTAGACAGCCAGGCTCCTCTGTTCATGCAATTTCCCAGGCAAGAATCTGGAGTGGGTTACCATTTCTTTCTCCAAGAAATCTTCCCAACCCAGGGATTGAGCCTGGGGTCTCTTGCAGTGGCAGGTGGATTCTTTACCACTGCACCACTCGGGATGTCCATTTTAAATATAGTTAAGAGAGAAAAGTGCAGAAATAGGTACAAAATATAGATAACGCACATACATTCAGATACAATTCCTCATGCATTTATGTAATCCTTTTTTAACAGTTTTTTTTCAATTGTCATTTTTATCTTAAAGCATTTCCAAAATTATGAATAATCTTATAAATAATTTTTTGTACTCTCTTTTCCCTATATAAATGTATTATAATTTACTTATCAGTACTTACCAGTAATTTACTTACCCAGCAACATTGTGTGGATGCATAAGTTATTCCCATAGTTCAATATCACAAATGTCACTATCATAAAAACCTTTCAATACAACTTTTAGTCAATATTCAGATGATACAAATATTTTAAGGTTCTGGATGCATTTTTAGCCCAATTGATTTTTGGAAGGATTATCGATTCATTCCCACTCTTCCTGTTTTAAAATGTTCATCCCACTATACTTATATTATTTGTATGTTCCAAATTCAATAAACTGTTGCTCTGTTGATAGCCAGGAAATGGTATCACATGTCCCTTAAATATGTATCCTCCACCAGCTGAAGAGAAGGCCAGCCAGACTGCATTAAAGATACAGGCTCATGGGAGCTGGTGGGGTCCCACTGGTGATCTGATCTAGCTAGAACTTCTCAAGAATAAACATGTAGCTACACTTCCAGGTGAAGCTCAGGGGTAGACAGCTCTGGGAATTTACACATTGGACTTGACCTCCAAACAAATGCCCTCTTTGGGGGTAGAAAGTAAAGAACACCCAAATCCCCTTTTGTTTTCATATTGCCTTCATATTGAAATATACTCATAAATTTATGGGTGAAGGAGATTCTTTGGTAGAGAAGCAAAGACATAACCTTTCTATTTATGTTGTAGTAATAATTTTAGATAAAATAGCAGTTTTCTAAGAAGTTGCTGAATCATTTGGAAAGAACCTCTTGTGAATGTCTTTAAAAACACAAAGCTTCACCTGTAACTCTACTTTGCTTTATACACTTTTAACTATAGGAGCTGGAAAAAGCACGTAATAGTATCATTAGCAATCAGATAAAAAATAAGGAAATTTTTGACTTTTATACTTTCTCATGAATAACATTTTACTTATTAGTCCATATAGTTGACTGTTGGCATCAGTTAATAAAACGGGTGAATGGAGCTACATTTCTGAAATTAAATTTTATTATCTAAATAGAACTCACAAAAGATAATTTAGACTAATTCATATATTGCAAAAATAAATTAAATTGGTTATTGAATTACAGAGTAAACTACCAAGTTCATGTAAAGATAGTACTGTAATTATTAATAGCTGATAGTTCAAATCAAGATTCTACAAAAAATAGCAAAGTCTG
>SJYA01000795.1:5775363-5788039 GCA_006410615.1 Neotragus moschatus | reverse complement strand
TGCATTTAATAATGTTGGGACATTTTTACTGTGTGTAAATTCAATGCTTCTAATAAAGCTCTAATGAATAGTTAACATACTGGGTAAATTTAATACATTATATGTGCAATTATTGAAGCTCATCAGAAGTGTTATAAATATATTAGAGATAGCTGATACATAGTTTTGTGTCCTTTGCATTTCAAAATGCTGAAAAGATGGATCCACTGTATTTGCTAAAGATGGGGAAAAGTCCAATGTTATCCATTTGGAGTACAAAACAAAAGGCACCGCCAAGGGACACATATATTGAAACCAACAGTTTCTCTAAAACTTTCTAAAAGTATGACAAAGTTCAAATGTACTTCAGTAAGCTCCTCAGAAAAGATCTGATGTTGAACAGTATTCTTAAGTTATTTCAAGTACAAGAACTGCCATTAAGATGTCTGAGACAAATAGTTACAGATGGTATTTTTCTGTAATTGTGATCCAATTTCACACTGGTTTTAAGGTCACAAAAGCTCAAAAGGTATTCCTGGTACATTATCTCAATCTCCAAAAGATGAGACAGCCCTCATGAGTACATGCTACAATGAGACTGTCTTCAAAATGGAAGAGATTATTATGGAAGTATGAGCAGGATAATGTGCTGGGAAATATACAAACGATTATTAATAAATCAAATGAACATAGGAATCAATTGCTTAAGTGTCACAGTCTACTGACTTCATCATAGTGACATACAACTTCTTTTAGACTTCACTTATGGTTTTAAAAGCTTTTGAAAGAAATACAATTGATGTAATCAATCATGGGTATGGACTCGTGATTCTTTTCCCTTGGACAAGAAGGCAGATTTTTTTCTTTAATTTTCCACTATTGGACACTATTTCCAAAGTTTTAGGGCTTTAGAACAAGTGGAATAGCTTTCATTTTATAGTTGTGTCAGTTACCCAGTCACAGTTGTAAAGCTGGTATTTCTTTAAATTCTCTTGCACTCTTGGGGTCCTCTGCTCTCCAAGACATAAAAAGAGAAAATGAAGTTACACTGTAGTAGAAGAGATTAAAGCTACATATAACAATTTCTAGACAGGAAGAACTGTTAGATTTTGAACATACTAAAGGAAACTGATGAATCAGTCTCTCTACCCTCACTTTCTCTTACTCCCACATATTTAACTGCATTGAAGACATTTCTTTCTGAGATTAAGCCGGCTGACATGCTTAATTTTGTTTTAGAGATTATCATTGTTATATACAATTTAAATGAAAAACCTTGTATTTTAAATTAAAGATAAAAGAAAATAAATCAAGTTACATAGATATGCCACCTTAGTCTTTTCTTTCAAANTCCCCTCACTTTCTCTTACTCCCACCTGTTTAACTGCATTGAAGACATTTCTTTCTGAGATTAAGCCGGCTGACATGCTTAATTTTGTTTTATAGATTATCATTGTTATATACAATTTAAATGAAAAACCTTGTATTTTAAATTAAAGATAAAAGAAAATAAATCAAGTTACATAGATATGCCACCTTAGTCTTTTCTTTCAAACCGTNTACCCTCACTTTCTCTTACTCCCACATATTTAACTGCATTGAAGACATTTCTTTCTGAGATTAAGCCGGCTGACATGCTTAATTTTGTTTTAGAGATTATCATTGTTATATACAATTTAAATGAAAAACCTTGTATTTAAAACGAAAGATAAAAGAAAATAAATCAAGTTACATAGATATGCCACCTTAGTCTTTTCTTTCAAACCATTAATAATTACATCAGAAAAAAATTTGCTTAGCAATCAGTTTGCTACGTTGAACCCCAAATTTTGATTGAAAATTTCAGGAGAAAATAAAAACCCAAGTCACTACAAACAGATTCACGTTTGCTAATTGCATTTATTTGAGACAAAACTCAAGTTCTTACTTATCATCATCTTCATCATTTTGAATATTGGAAGCAATCTAGTCCAACAGAGAGAATAGAGAAATATTCCTTGCTAAAATTTAGGCTCAAGAAAACAGAAAAAAAAGAACACATGGTCTTTTTAATATTACCATTTCTTTCAAACCAAACACGGAGCTCCCCAACAGGTATGCCAATCTACCCTGATGCGTGCAAAAGGGCTGCAAGTGTGCCAAATAATGATGTCTGCAGCCTCAGGGCTTCTGGGTGGGGCCTGAGGCCCATACCTTCCCTAGTTTTCAGGCTCTGCTGGAAGAAGCCTTCTTCTTCTTCTTCTTTTTTTTTTTTTAAACTTCAGTGTGCTATACAAATGCTACTGTCAATGAGTGTTATGATGTGGAAAAATTTAAGAAACTCTGCTGTATAACATACATGGTACATGGTAATGTCGGTGGTAGTGGTGGGAATTATCCTAATTACAATGATAAATGCATAAATGTGGGCTTAGAAAACCCCTGGAAGGAAAAGAGGTAACTTCTCTTTTTAAGCTCCTAGTTTTTAAAGTGATTTGTGTTTGATACCATCATCTTCAAAAGATCCCAGGGAAATGTGAACAGTAAAATAAACTATTAGATGCTTTGACTTTCTTATATTTATCCCTCAATCTAATAAACAAAACAAAAAGTCAATTGCAGTGTTCCAGAGACTTCAAGATCACTGCTAATACAGACTATTTCCTCCATGTTTTATTTTTGCAACTACAAGTGGAATTTCAGGGAAATTCTAAAAGTAAGGCAGTTCTTTTGATTTTTGGCAGGTGTATTATCTGTGTAAGAGTCCATGTTTCTTAGTTCCCAATTAGTGGCCAATATATTACTTCTGGTCTTTTAAAATACACTCACAGAAATCACCATACCATTATTGACTCTTGTGGAAAATTCTTCCATTTTTCAAAGCACCTACACCTATAAAACTGTTTTGATTAAACACAAAACCCCAAACCCCTATGCTTATTATTTTGTTTTCAGTTTTTTATTTGCAGTTGTATTTTTAAACTGAACTTATTTCAATATGGTCTTTTATTGTCTGTAGATCTAATTCAGCAAACTTTATCTTTAGAATTTTCTTGTGAAAATGTTGTACTTTAATTGTACTGTTACCACAGAGAAATGAAGTACCAAAAAATCTAATCCTTGACTACCGCACAGGATTTTAATAAATAGTAAGGTAGAGAGCATTGTCTCAAGGCCATCATTTTAACTTACCATATTTCATAGACACATTATGCATACTAAAAAGTTCACATTGTTTAAAGACACTTTACTATCATAAATAAATATTTAAAAACCATCTTAGGCATCTCAAACTTTGGTTTCCTAACATCTTGTAAAATGCAGATAAATTACATAGTAATTTTAATGTATAGATATTAATTGCTAATCAGTATAATACTCTATAACTCATATCACAGCCTGCGAGTTAAGTTCTAGTCTTCCCACTTCACCATCCTGCCTCTAGAGCTTGAAATATTTATAGGATTATCAAAGTGAGCAGAAAAATACTAGCTTCAAAAGATAAAATAAGAAATACGGTGTATTTTTGCTTAAGATCATAGGGCACTTAGTAGTCAAGAGACAGGGCTAGACCTAGAATGAACTCTTCAGTCAAAACATAAACAGGTTTCATAGCTTGAAAAGTTGTGAGTGATAACTTGATTCAATACTTATATATGTATAACTGAATCATTTTTCTGTACACCTGAACTAACACAACACTGTAAATCAATTATGTGCTTGTGTACTAAGTCGCTTGAGTCGTGTGTGACTCTGTTTGCCCCCAAAGACTGTAGCCCGCCAGCCCCTGGGGTCCACAGGATTCTCCAGGCAAGAATCCTGGAGTGTGTTGCCGCACTCTCCTCCAGGGAATCTGCCTGACCCAGGGATCGAACCCATGTCTCTTACATTTAACCTGAATTGGCAGGTGGGTCCTTTACCACCTGAGAAGCCCAAATACTCCAATATAAAATAAAAAAAATTTTTAAACACACCTGAAATAATTTTTTTTTTTTTTACTTTCTAAAGTATACGTCTACAGTTTCAAAGAGCTCTATTAAGAAACTTCTATGAACAAATTTGCCTGCCTAAATTTTGGCACAAGTGGACTATAAGAGCCATTTTCATTTATTCATTCATGCAGGGTTTATTCAGCTATATATAATGAACATCATATGTGGAGCACTTTGGGGGAAAAGATGAAAAGACAGGTCTTTTCATGCACTCCTGGAACTAAGTCTACATAAAATAGCCCTGAAATCTAGATTCACTGTGGAGTAAAGGGCAAGGACTGAAGAGTTCTGAGCTTGCATGTGACATAATCAGATTTGAGTGTTGGAAAAATGTCTGACTGAAGTGAAGTCAGACATAGAGTAGGTGGGGATATTGACTTATGTCAGGGAAGCCGTAAGAAGATAATTTCTGTAATCCAACCAAGAGAGGACGAGAACATACACTGGAATGAAGCATTTTAGATAGGAGGACGGCACAATTTCAAATTCTATCCGATTTCAGAAAATGAGAATATTAGACCCAGATTATCAATCACATTCAAAGTCATGTTTATAAGGGAAATAAGTAGATATTAGCAAGTATGTAACATTGATAAGTTATGCCTGTAGTCACTGCTTCAAAAACATTAATCAAGTACTAACATGTTTTTCGGAGAAGGCAACAGCACCCCACTCCAGTACTCTTGCCTGGAAAATCTATGGACAGAGGAGCCTGGTAGGCTGCAGTCCATGGGGTCGCTAAGAGTCTGACATGACTGAGTGACTTCACTTTCATTTTTCAGTTTCATGCATTGGAGAAGGAAATGGCAAGCCCCTCCAGTGTTTTTGCCTGGAGAATCCCAGGGACAAGGGAGCCTGGTGGGCTGCTGTCTATGGGGTTGCACAGTGTCAGACACAACTGAAGTGACTTAGCAGCAGCAGCAGCAGCAACATGTTTTTGGTCAGATCAGAGATACAAAGATGCATGCAATACATATGACTTAAACCTTGCTTTTAGGGTCCACTTTTGGCAAGAGAATTACAATTATTACAATATAGTATTTAATACAAGAGCTATAATGTTATCATTTAANACAGTGTCAGACACAACTGAAGTGACTTAGCAGCAGCAGCAGCAGCAACATGTTTTTGGTCAGATCAGAGATACAAAGATGCATGCAATACATATGACTTAAACCTTGCTTTTAGGGTCCACTTTTGGCAAGAGAATTACAATTATTACAATATAGTATTTAATACAAGAGCTATAATGTTATCATTTAAAAGTACCATCACATTAAAGAAGGGAGTGTATTTAATATCTTAGAGAATATTTATGTGGAACATACTGGATAAATTTATCCTTTCAGAAATTGTCATTAATAGTCTTCTGTAACTTATGGGGAATTTCATAGATTTATTTACAATCCATTCTCTGAAAAAGAGTGGTGGGTGATCAAGTGATATTTCTGGTCACAATAAACAGGGAGAGGTACAGAACTGCACCAGTAAAATTAAATCCATAAAAAGCACAGAAGACTTCCCAGAATATTATTTACAAAAATCACCATGTTTTGGATCAAACTTCTACTTAAAATTGCTTTTTCGTATTACTCTACTGAGGCTTCCCGCTTAATGAGATGTCTGGCAGCAAAGATTTGGAGAACATTTATTTAAAATGGTAGAACTGCTTTCCACTTTGCTAAAATGCTAGCAAGAAACTTTGAAAGTGGCAACACATTTGCGAGACGTCATTGTCAAATTTCCCCTAAAGGAACAATGTGAAGAGATAGGAAGAGAGCCATGAGTCAGATTGTCAGTGCCAAGCTTATGCTATTGAATTTCCACGAACATGTCCCTAATTTTGCAATCACTTCTCCATTTTAGGAGTGGATTCCACTTCTTAAATTACTTTTTACTAATGTTTAATCCCATGTGACTCTTTATCATATCATTCATCATATTCTATCATTTGTCTTACTACTAGATAATATGTGTGTAAGGAATTAAAACAACTGAAAGATTAGCCAATCCAATGCAAAAGTTAATAAAACATACTTGCTTGGCAACAATCAGAATGCATTCAAAATTGAAGCAGAAATTACATACGTTGTCTGCCAGACTGCATTATCGATTAGGCTAGGTAGTGTCTCAATGACTCTATGTATTTCTATGATAGATCTGACTGCACTGTATTGGTGTTTATCTATTTCCACATCCACGTATGGATGTATTTTGGAGGAGACTTTCTGCCATAATGGAGTATGTGATTTTGGAGACTTACTGTATTTATTCAACTATGTATCTACAGAAATTCTTGGCACAAGTTTATGCTGTCCATACTGTATAATGGGTGACTGATTGACTACCTAAAAAAATAAACTAATGAGATTCTTCTCTAACAATTTGCTTTGGGCTTATGCTCTTCCATTTATATCATTTATTCAGTTTTTTGGATTGGCATAAAATTTAATTTTAAATTCTTTAAACATATATGTCTGCTGAAAGCCATGATATAAAAATAAGTACTATATTATTTTTTCATTCTAAAAATGAACACATGTATTAATCATTCTGAATTTCTTGAGTGTTTAATACATAATATTTATTTTAATATTAGCACACTCCTGGAATATTTTTTCAAACAGGAAGATAAAAATTGCCAGATATAAAGCTTGAAAAACTATCATAAAAATGTAACCTAGAATAAAAATATGTGAAGGTAAGTGAAAACCATTGATGACTTCCAGAAACAATATAATCAATCATCCCTTTCCAGTATTCACCCATTTTTTCAACCGCATTGTCTTTCAGTGTTCTTTAGGGGGGAATTAGGTAAATACTTAGCATTCTCATAGTAATAATAAAAAAGGTATTCTGCTCAGAGAAAATAAACAATCCAACAAAGGAAAGAATAGGAAAGGAAAGAATAGTCATTGCAGATCTAAGGGGAGAACAAGCCTAAAAAAGCAAATAACATAATAAACTAAGACGTCAGAATGTAAATCAGTGGAAAATGTAACTGTACTTTAATCTATAAATAAGACGATAGTCTAAGCTAATTTGTACTGTCTCTCCATGATCTCTGTTATTATTTGCACTGAAAACAATGCTATATGCAATATTGTTGTTTATATATGAGGACAGTGCTATGGCACATCAATAAAATCTACAAAATTGTTTTGTTTCGGGAGTAGGAAAGGATTGTCAATAAATTCATTCACACTCTCTTCTCTGGTCCTCTGTGAGCAATGGTGTTCATTGGCAAGTTGAAGTTACAGCTGCAGCCGGCGAGTCTAGAACCAGTGAGTGAAAAATCAATCAGATTGTAATTAGTACATAAGGGAGATTGAATGCCCTAACTTGACATATTAGTACCAAATTCTGACCAACTAAGCTTGAATATCCATGTGGAGTCAAATAATACAGATACGGTTAGTCCAGTTTTAAAAATAAGCTGATAGTGGTATACCTTGATGCATTTCAAAAAGCATCCCCAATTCCTTTTTATTGTATGAGCTTCAGCCTGTGCATTCAAAATAGAATGTCAGCAACAATCAATACTATAAGAAAACAAAAAAGAAATGCTTTGTACGTCTCAACATTTTTGGTGGTGAAACAACCCAAGAAATATTTTGAGTGGTCGGTTCCTATAAGCTGGGCCTATCACTGACAGGTGAGTTTGATGTCCCCACAAAATAAATGAATAGGGATAATTACATTATTGGACTAACTGTTTCCACTAGAATGTTGTAAGAAGGTGTGTTTAAGTGATATAAGTATTATCCAGCACAGATTTTATAGCTAAGCAAACAAAAAAATCTATCACTGATCCAGAAATTACCCTATGCCATGTGCTATACAGTTTCCTTATACTGTACATGATCCTGACACTAGACTTATGCGATAAGTATCAACTTCATTTTCTAAGTAAGAAACTAAATCGTAGAGTAAAAAACTTGTCCAGAGTCAAAGATAGTGAAAGTTTCAGAATTTGGCTACAAAAAACTTCAAACTACCGTGATCATTTTATTTAAAATAAAAATAATATAAATATAACCATAAACTTGATAGAATTCAGATAATTTATCTTATTTACACTAACCAATGGATATGACTATTGGACCTAAAAATCTAAGTGGAGAACATGGATTTTCAATAACTATAATTTGTAGCCAAGGGTTTTCTGGATACAGGACATGTTGACAGAAATATCCTATTTTCTCAGTTATTCTAGCTTTATCTTAAAGACTTTGCTAGATTGGCAGAATTCCTGGGTAGTTTCAGCATTCCAGTGATTGTAATGTTTTAAGAGATGGTTATAAGCCAGAAACTAAACATCTGTTAGGCTAAAAATAAAAGCATTTCTTTTGTTAATTTATCCAAGACTTTTTAAAATGCTACTATCAGCATGGCTTATCAAGACCTCTATAAATATAGATAGCCCAATATTTATTGTATTAACCACATGTTCCAAGTCTAATCAAAGCAATTTTAATTTACCATTCTCTATGAAGTTTTTCTGTTTGAACATACTAGGATTATTATTTTATTTATAGGTGAGGTAGCAACTGAGAAAAAGTAAAGTTACATCCTGTGTATACATAATGTGCAAACTTTCAAATAATTGATATGCATGTATGTAAGTGAATCACAGCAAAACAGTACTTTCAAAACTAATTAGAAGGTTGGCTTAAAAGCTCTCCCTCTGGATTTCCGTGACCGCCTGTGAATTCTGCTATATTACTGAGCATGTTGTACTGTCAATGCTATTCTTCATAACCAGAGTATGATCTTTGCGAGGTCAGAGACTGTGTCTTTTTTCTAGGATCACAATGTATAATGCAGTTCTGGTATTCAGTATTTACTTATTGAATAAATAAATGCATAATATAAAGTAAAACATCAAATTACATAATGGCAACATAGTTAATGCATATTTGCATCTATGGAAAGATCTGAATTCTTCTTGAATGCTTGCGAATACGTCTTTAGTTCACCCAGGCACAAATTTTATAGAAGAAAGTTATATTTAATCATGTATAGATGAAATAGAATTATTACTCAAAAGCAACAGAAGCCACCTATAGTGCCCGTGACAGAAACTGAAAGGAGTTGACTTTCCTTGAATTCTAAGCAATTGTTGCATGCTGGTCCCTGGACAATAATATAAAACTGGTAAAGTTTGTATCTGAGGCGACCTTCACCCTGCATTGTTTGAACTTCTTTGACCTTTTGCCTCTGTTCCCAGGCATCCAGAGTCTTGGGATGTGCTCTGACTGTCAAGACTCTGATGTTGTGGAAAGAACATAAGCTCTGCCTCTACTCAAACTAAGTAACCAGCTTGGGTGTGAGTTAATTTCTCTGACCCTTAGTCCCCTTAGTGTAAATTTAGAATAATAATGCTGTGACTATGTAGAAAAGGTTTGGGCCTTATGAGAGGATGCAAGTAAGAATACTCTGTAAATTATATGACATCGAGTAGACTTTTAATATTATTTAAAATAAACTTAAAACAGGAGAACTTTTGATGTCCACTCTGCTCTGAAGTATCTATGACCTAAATAACTTCATTCTCTCCACTCTCCAAATTCTCATCAGCGCAATTCCTGGGACAAAAGCAATCTGATTGTTGTTTAAATTTATTCACTTTAACCTAGATACCTGATAAACATAAAACCAGCCCAGCTTGTTGCTATTATTAAATAGGAGACTGTGGATCCAGTTANCATTCTCTCCACTCTCCAAATTCTCATCAGCGCAATTCCTGGGACAAAAGCAATCTGATTGTTGTTTAAATTTATTCACTTTAACCTAGATACCTGATAAACATAAAACCAGCCCAGCTTGTTGCTATTATTAAATAGGAGACTGTGGATCCAGTTATTCTAAGAGACTGCTGGAGACAAGTGCCACTTTGGTCTAATCTGATTGTTAATCCCTACCCTAAGACATACAGGGGTCAGAAAGGTGACATCTTAGAAAGAAAGGCTATTCATCTCAATTTAAGGCTCCAATACATAAAGGATGGTAATTTAATTTCCTGAAATGTACTTGTCTGAAAATATAATTAAGACAAACCAAGTCACTAAGTAGTTTTTATCAAATATATAGGATAGTGGTATTAACTACTAGATGACTTACGTTTCTATAGTGATTGTTGAAATTATATTTGTAAAAGAAGCCAAGTGTAACCATTTTAACAGTTCTAAAAAGGCATACTCTAAGAGGTAAAATTAAAATTAGGGAAAATGAGGCCATTTATAATGGGTCTTTATGACTCTGAATAACAATGATTATTGGTTCTGGTTAATAAAACTGTCATCTAACACAAAATAGATATTAAGCTAAATTACATTACATTATCATTCTATGATGCTACAAAATTCACAGCAAAGCTTTTTTCAGAAAATAAATCCTCAAGAAAAAAGACTCAATATTAACCTGTTTTTACCTATTTTCAAATGGTTTTAATTAATGAAGGAATCCATGTAAAGAATATTTTTAAATGTACGCTGTAAAATGCCACTTTTTACTAGAGCAAGTGATCAAACATTTATTATTTATGTATTTTTTTAAAATGGAGCTTTGGTATAATATTTGATGAGGGTGGGATCAACCATTCTCAAATTTTTCTTCTGTTATTCAGCTTTATTGCAAAAGTCTTCTCTCCACTGTCCTTTCTGCTAACTAATTCATGTACAGGAATCTTTGGTCTAGTCAAAGCTATGATTTTTCCAGTAGTCATGTATGAATGTGAGACTTGGACTATANGGGATCAACCATTCTCAAATTTTTCTTCTGTTATTCAGCTTTATTGCAAAAGTCTTCTCTCCACTGTCCTTTCTGCTAACTAATTCATGTACAGGAATCTTTGGTCTAGTCAAAGCTATGATTTTTCCAGTAGTCATGTATGAATGTGAGACTTGGACTATAAAGAAAGCTGAACGTCGAAGAATTGATGCTTTTGAACTGTGGTGTTGGAGAAGACTCTTGAGAGTCCCTTGGGGTGCAAGGAGATCCAACCAGTCCATCCTAAAGGAAATCAGTCCTGAATATTCACTAGAAGGACTGATACTGAAACTGAAACTTCAATACTTTGGCCACCTAATGGGAAGAACTGACTCATTTGAAAAGACCCTGATGCTGGGAAAGACTGAAGGCAGAAGGAGAAGGGGATGAGGGTGAGATGGTTGGATGGCATTACCAACTCAATGGACATGAGTTTGGGTAAGTTAGCATTGGCAATGGACAGGGAGGCCTGGCATGCTGCAGTCCATGAGGTCGCAAAGATTTGGACACAAATGAGCAACTGAACTGAACTGATCTGAACCTATACCACCATATCAAAATCTAATTGCACTCAGGTAATGTGTCTCTAAATACTTTCTGTATTCCCATAATCAAAATTAAATATGTGAAAATACAGACTTTTAGATATTTTCCAAACCTACCAATTCAGAAACTCTGTTGTGAGGCCTGCAAATCTGCATTTTAATTTCCCCAAGGTATTTAAAAATATATATATATATATCTTAGGTTTGAGAATCATTGTACTTGAACCAAGTTTCCCAAGTGGTGCTAGTGGTAAAGATCCTGCCTACCAATGCAGGAGACACAAAAGACTCAGTTTGGATACCTTGATGGGGAAGATCCCCAGGAGAAGAGAATGGCTACCCACTCCAGTATTCTTGCCTGGAGACTTCCATGGAAAGAGGAGCCTAATGAGTTATGGTCCACAGGTTCACAAAGAGTTGGACATGCATGAAGCAACTTAACATGCATGCATGTACTTGTTCCTGCTGCTGCTGCTAAGTTGCTTCAGTCGTGTCTGACTCTGTGCGATCCCATAGACGAGAGCCCACCAGGCTCCGCCATCCCTGGGATTCTCCAGGCAAAAACACTGGAGTGGCTTGCCATTTCCTTCTCCAATGTATGAAAGTGAAAAGTGAAAGTGAAGTCGCTCAGTCGTGTCCGACTCTTTGCGGACCCCATTGACTGCAGCCTACCAGGCTCCTCCATCCATGGGATTTTCTAGGCAAGAGTACTGGAGTGGGGTGCCATTGCCTTCTCCAGCATGTACTTGAACCAGGAACAATCAGAAAAGACAACCTATCAGTGCTAGAATACATTATTGCTGAGCTTAACACTTCCGTTCAGTTCAGTTCATTTGCTCAGTCGTGTCCAACTCTGCGACCCCATGAATTGCAGCACACCAGGCCTCCCTGTCCGTTGTCAACTCCCAGATTTACCCAAACTCATGTCCATAGAGTAGATGATGCCATCCAATCATCTAATCCTCTGTCGTCTCCTTCTCCTCCTGCCCCCAATCCCTCCAAGCGTCAGGATTTTTTTCCCAGTGAGTCAACTCTTTGCATGAGGTGGCCAAAGTATTGGAGTTTAAGTTTCAGCATCAGTCCTTCCAGTGAACACCAAGGATTGATTTCCTTTAGGATGGACTGATTGGATCTCCTTGGAGTCCCAGAGACTCTCAAGAGTCTTCTCCAACACCACAGTTCAAAAGCATCAATTCTTTGGTGCTCATCTTACTTCACAGTCCAACTCACATCCATACATGACCACTGGAAAAACCATAGCCTTGACTAGATGGACCTTTGTTGGCAAAGTAATGTCTTTGCTTTTGAATATGCTATCTAGGTTGGTCATAACTTTTCTTCCAAGGAGTAAGCCTCTTTTAATTTCATGACTGCATGAAATCACCATCTGCAGTGATTTTGGAGCCCCCC
>SJYA01000795.1:5685934-5774892 GCA_006410615.1 Neotragus moschatus | reverse complement strand
TGTGCTTCTTCCAGCCCAGTGTTTCTCATGATGTACTCTGCATATAAGTTAAATAAGCAGTTTAACACTTAGCTAAATTTAATCTACACTGTAAACATTTATCAATAATACCCACTTTGTCAGGCTGTTTATTAGATACTAGAGCTACTAAGATAAAGACATATCCTTTCTCTCATGCATCTTATAGCTTAATAAGATTTTCCTCTCTGGAATTACTATCTCAATATCTTGGCATTTATTTATTTGAGAACTAAAGTATAAAATTCAGAGTTTTCAGCTTCCACAAATACAAACCAAAAAACATTTCAATCAAATAAAACAAAGTCATTGGAATAAAAAAAAATAATAGAAAGTGTGTAAAGTAGACTAGTCAAGATGGAGAGAAAATGAGTGAATAGGAAGATTGAAGTATGCAAAATGCAACACAGAGAGAGATAGAAAAAAAGACACTATAAGAGAATTAAAAGAAATGGAGACAAAAAACAGTCAAGAAGCTCTGACATATGTCTAATAATAATTTAAGTAAGAAATAATAGTGTTCATAGGGATGGGGAAATAGTTGAAATGTTGGTTGAAAAAATACTTTGAATTCAAGACAGAGATGAGTCCTCATATCAAAAGGTAGATAAAAATATACTGATTTAGTTTGTAGGGGATTGTAGAACATCAGGGACAAAGAGAAAAATCTTGGAATCAAATAGAGATAAAGGAGAAATAAGTTCTTTATTTAGAAAGGTATAATCAGACTGATAGCAGGGTTCATTATCATTAGAGGCTAGAAGAGGATGGGGTAATATCTTCAAAGTGCTGAGGAAATAATATTCAAAGTAAAGTTAACATTTACAAGGCAGAGTAGAATGAAAAAGGTTAAAGGCATACAATGACACACAAAGTGTGTCAATGCAAAGAAATACTAAACAAATAACATATATCATTAATAAACAAATCCATAAAGATTTAGGGAGCCACTGTGCAAATAAGTGGGTAAAGCATATCATTAAGTCTACGTTTTAGGTAGAAATGACAATAAAATCACAAACACTAAATTTTATTCTTGAAATAAAAATTGAAACTAATTGATGGATAATGCAAATCTTTCTTAACAAGGGATTTATAAAAATATATTTTCAATAGACAGTAGTATAGCTTAAAGTGACATCATGAAGCACTTGAAGTAACATTAAATGTGTAATCAAAAATCAGTTTATTTTCTTTTAAAGCATCAATTCAAGAGCAACTTCAACACTTTGGATTTCAAAAAAGATTTTGTTTTTCCTAGTTAAACAAAAGGATTGTTTTGACTTAAGCAACAATCAGTTCTGTTACATAGTTTTGAACATGTAAACTATGTTACACATGTAATTGCTGAATGATTAGCTCCTTGCAAAATATGAAGACCCTCATCTTAAAAACTGTTCTGCTTATCAGAGACAGTCTAGTTTTTCAACTCATAGATATTATTAGCTAATATCTAATAACTTACCCTTTAGAGTAAATTTTTTCAACAAAAAGAGGGTTCCCTGGTCGCTCAGTGGTAAAGAATCTGCCTACAGTACAGAAGACACAAGGAGACGTGGGTTCAGGAAGATCCCTGAGAGGAGGGCATGGCAACCCACTCCAATATTCTTACCTGGCAAGTCTCATGGAAAGAGGAGCCTGGCAGGCTGCGGTTCACAGGTCTCAAAGAATCGGGTATGAGTGAAGTGACTAAGAACAACACAGTAGCACATCAACAAAAAAAGTGGCCTATGTGGTGGAAAAAGAGCAACTTACATAATGCAGATTTCTTATGGAGTTGGAACGTACTGCGTATCAGTAACTCTCATTTATACAGTAGCTATATTTTTAAAAAATCATTTGTTATTTTATTTTTTTCACTCAATATAGTTTTTATGAGAATTAACAACAACAACAACAAATTTTTAAGTAACAGTTCTTGGTAAAGTCAAGGAGGTAAATATCTTTTTTCCTCTCTAAGAGATGTCTGTAAGAGTTTTTCCAAGAGTACAAGAAGGAAATAATATGAACTTTCATATTTAATGAGAAATTCAAGATAGTCTCAGTTCAGGATTTAATCACAAAAATTGTTGGCATGACTGACATCAATACACTGTCAATGTCCACTAAAAGTTATCAAACATTGTTTGGTCCACTCAATCAGGAAAAAAATAGTTATTCAATTCACTGAAAAAATTAACTGCATCATTTTGATGTGGATAATGCTTTTTGAATTTTTTGTGTAGAGAGTGTGAAAATACATTGATTAAAGTTTTCTTTCCTCTACTAATTGTTACAGAAATACAAATTTCAGTCTTTTTTTCCTAGATTTTCTTCCTACTATATTTCCATGTAATTAAGAAAATGATCCATTTATTTCTCTCTCCACAATTAATGGGTGCATTCTTCTTTGAGGCTCCTTAATCTTATGTCCCTGAGAAGCAGCCCTCCAGTTGCACCACCATGACTTCCTTTCCTGACTGCAGGTTGTAATTATGAAGCTCGAAGAGAGAAGTGTCCCTTTCATTTCTCATGCTGCAGCTCTGGGGGAATTTTTCTCTACAATTAAAAGGCTAGAAATACATGAAAAGCATCAACACAGTTAGCAGAAAAACTACCATGGAAAATACAAACATTATACACATAAAATTCTCCAAAAGAATCCAAAAAATCTGCTATTAGTTGGGCTGCATAAAATGGAAGAAAACAGGTCAGTATAGCTTTGGGGATCATAAGCAGCCCTTCTTGCAGTAATCCAAACATATTAAGTATTATAATGTATCTGCAGTAATCTGTGATTTCAAGCATCTAAGCAAAGAAAGAAAAGAAATTGTGGGAAATCTGAACATGCTATATCGTTTTATGTGGAAATAAGAAGCTGAATGGAAAAAGAGTTGAGAAGTGTTGGGAAAAGTTAGATAACATGAGGAAATAGGAAAAAGAGAACAAGTAAAGGGACTCCACAGTGATGAAAAGGCATTGCTTGGTTTTATTTAGTTAGTTACACATTATCTCAATTTATCAAACCAGGGCACTCCCAATTTTTAAAAACCTGTGTTTGGTATAAATCTTAAAAAGCTATTTTCTTCAAATGTGAAATAATGTTTACACTGTTAGCATCTTCTGCTTAAAATTTATACTTGTGAGCATATGTTCTAATATGAGCCTAAGATCACACACTGCCAAATCCATATTTTATAAAGAAAATTTCAGAAATATTATCAACTAGCTTGTTATTCACTTATATTTGCTTACAGGAAGATAATATTGTAACTTGCCATAGTATAAGAAACCTGAATAATGCATTAATAAGAAGGATTTTATCACCTACATAGCACCTACCATATCTAGGTAGTAATCATTTGTTGTATCATTTGTTCTCATATCGAGAGAATATGAGAAAAGAGATTAAATTTTAAGCACTATAGGGAAGTTTTCTCATAACATGAATTGTTAGTTGTTTAAAAAATGATAGATATTTATTTTAGGTGCTTTAAGGATTTTTTCCCCTGGAAACCGAATTTTAAACATGTGGACTTATTTAGGTCATTTTAACCCCAATAATTGTGCATTTGACAGATTTTCAACCGCTTTTTACTAAAAAAAAAAGAAAAAAAATTTCTAAGTAATGATCACAGTCAAAAATTCATCACCGCTTATAGTATGATTTCAGTTTCACAGTAAGCATAGCATTTTGTCAAATTGAAACCATATGTGAAACTCATTACATATTAAGATGATCTTTCTTTGCAATAATTTTGTAATAAATTGTTTACTTATATAAAATCTCTGATTTATGTATTATTAAAGCATTTATTTTTCTCATCAAATGTAAAATTCTTTTTTACGGACAAGGATAGACTAAACTGGACCACAGTGAATGGCTGTGCAGGTTGCCCACTGTACAACCCTAAAGGGGTTTGTAGGCTTTGTAGGTTTAAGTATTTATTGCAAATTTTTTCTGCAGATGGTAGTATGATGGCTTTTTAAAATGGACACAAAGTGTTTTGAGTAAGAATGTCTTTTTCAAACTGTACAATAATGCCATATGAATTAGTGACTGTTAGCCCTGTTAGACTGCTTAGAGCTCGGCACACAGGAAACACTGGAGAAGTACTCACATTACTTAGATAATTTGTTAATTTATTGAAGTATAGTTGACTTATGTTAGTTTCAGGTGTACAACATAGTGATTTGATATTTTTGTAGATTATATTCCATTTAAAGCTATTATAAAGTATTTGTTATATTCCCCGTGCTGTACATTGCATCCTTGTATCTTATTTATCTTATACCTAGTCGTTTGTAGCTTGTGTCTCTTAATCCCATTCCCCTACCTCATCTGTTCCCCTACCTCACCCGTTCCTCCAGTAGTAACCACTAGCTTGTTCTCTTACCTTGGAGACTGTTTCTGTTTTACGATGTTCACTAGCTTGCTCTATTTTTTAGATGCCACATATAACTGAAAACGTGCAGTATTTATCTTTCTCTGTTTTATATATTTCGCTAAGCATAATACCTCCAGGTCCTTATATACTGTTGCAAATGGCAAAGTTTCATCCTTTTTATTGCTGACATTCCCTTGTATATATATTTATACACAACCTCTTCTTTATCCATTCATCTGTTGATAGATACTTAGGTTGTTTCCGTATCTTGGGTATCAATAAAGATAATTTGCATACAAGGCTTTAACAACAATAGATTTGACTGAGTTCTTAATAGTATTACATATAATATGTAGGTCTGACATTGTGACTAATATTTACATAAATAAATAAATCCACTGAATGTAAACACATTTTAAGTGTAATCTGACTGCTATAATGATAAAATTAAATCTTGAAGATATTTACAGCCATTTATACTACTTGTATTAATGAACACATTGGATAAATGTAAACTATCCTTAACTCTCATTTTCAATCATGGTAAATTTCTTAAGTCACCAAGTACAATTTGCTATTAGCTGGGTAGAGCATTTGATAATCGAATGGATTATTATAAGAAAATGAAGCTTTTATGGTGGCAAACTCCCCATCTATTGAGATGCCTCACTTAATAAGTTGGGAGAAAGATTACTATGCAAACAATCATTTACAAAATAAATTACATTTGCTCTCACAGAGGAATGGTCAAGGAGAGGTAAAAGGTTGAGAGCAGAGTGAGGAAAATGGGGTGAAGTGGACACCGTGGACCAAACTCACTTGGAAGGAAGCCACGGTCAGCCTCAAACTGAAGACAACATCTGAAGTGAGCCTTAAAAATAAGCATTTTCAGTAAGATAAGACAAGAGGTGTCAGATAAAGCAGAGGCAGTGCTGTGAACAATCATTAAAGATCCTGACATTTCTAAAATGTCTTATTCTTATACTGCAGACCTCAATTATGCTTCCAGAAATCACTCTGTCTTCCTCTGTCTTAGCATTTGCTGTTTTCATTGAAATAAAAATTTATAGCTTCTTCCATGGAGTATGGTATTCTGCAGGTCAGAAAAAATGCCCCCAATAGCTAGCACAGAGCCAGGTATCAGTGGCTGTTGAATGGGACTGACCATTGCTATTGCCTCCTTCACGACACCCTCCATAGTCCCATTTCTGCCTTCCCTTAATATCTAACACATTTCTTATAGAGCACTCACCACTCGGTGTTAAATTATTAATATGCGCTTTTCCTAATTAGACTGTGAGATCCTTGAGGGAAGAGATTAGATACTATTCAACTTATGATTATCATTGACTGCCTGGCACATAGCAGCATTCCTGTTTGTTTGTTTAATAGGGAACTCTCCTTGGTGATGGACAGGGAGGCCTGGCGTGCTGTGATTCATGGGGTCGCAAAAAGTCGGACACGACTGAGTGACTGAACTGAACTGAACTGATCCTTAAGTATTTCTTTTTTTGCCCACACCTGTGGCATGTGGCATTTTAGTTCCCTAAACAAGGACTGAACTCATGGCCCCTGCGTTGGAAGCGTGGAGTTTTAACCACTGGACTAACAGGGAAGTCCCTATCATTAAGTATTTCACTATTACTAGAAATGAGACTCCTATAGGTAGGAGTGAGAGGAGGGAAGATGAAAAAACTTAAAGGCTGTCAAAATAGGGGGATATTAATTTTGGGGATTAACTGATTAAAAATGAGAAGCCCAGGATGACTCCTATATTTCACATGAAGATAACATTTGCTCAGATAAGCAACATTAGAATAATAAGTTGGGGAGATAATAATGAGCTGAGATATCTATAGACCATCCAGGCATTAGATGTATCTAATAGACACATGTGTCAGGGCTCAAAATATTGGGAACAAAGACAGATTTAGGAATCATGAAGAGGCAATAAAGAGTAATAACAATCAGTTCAGTTCAGTCACTAAGTCGTGTCCAACTCTTTGCAACCTCATGAACTGTAGCATACCAGACCTCCTTGTCCATCACTAACCAGGAGTTTACTGAAACTGATGTCCACTGAATCGGTGATGCCATCCAACCATCTCATCCTCTATCGTCTTNAGAGGCAATAAAGAGTAATAACAATCAGTTCAGTTCAGTCACTAAGTCGTGTCCAACTCTTTGCAACCTCATGAACTGTAGCATACCAGACCTCCTTGTCCATCACTAACCAGGAGTTTACTGAAACTGATGTCCACTGAATCGGTGATGCCATCCAACCATCTCATCCTCTGTCGTCTTCTTCTCCTCCTGCCTTCAATCTTTCCAAGCATCAGGGTCTTTTCCAAAGACTTAGTTCTACCCATCAGGTGGCCAAAGTATTGGAGTTTCAGCTTCAACATCAGTCCTTTCAATGAATATTCAGGACCAATCGGATGGACTGGTTGGATACCCTTGCAGTCCAAGGGAATCTCAACAGTCTTCTCCAACGCCACAGTTCAAAAGCATCAATTCTTCAATGCTCAGCTTTCTTTAGAGTCTAGCTCTCACATCTATACATGACTCCTGGAAGAACCATAGCTTTTACTAGATAGACCTTTGTTGGTAAAGTAATGTCTCTGCTTTTTAACATGTTGTCTAGGTTGGGCATAACTTTTATTCGAAGGAACAAGTGTCTCTTAACTTCATGGCTGCAGTCACCATCTGCAGTGATTTGGGAGCCCCCCAAAATAAAGTAAGCCACTATTTCCACTGTTTCCCCATCTATTTGCCATGAAGTGATGGGACCAGATGCCATGATCTTAGTTTTCTGAATGTTGAGCTTTTAGCCAACTTTTTCACTCTCATCTTTCACTTTAATCAAGAGGCTCTTTAGTTCTTCTTCACTTTCTGCCATAAGGGTGCTGTCATCTGCATATCTGAGGTTATTGATATTTCTCCCAGTAATCTTGATGCCAGCTTGTGTTTCATCCAGCCTGGGCATTACTCATGATGTATTCTCCATATAAGTTAAATAAGCAGGGTGACAATAGACAGCCTTGACGTAATCCTTTCCCGATTTAGAACTAGTCTGTTGTTCCATGTACAGTTCTAACTGTTGCTTCTTGGCCTGCATACAGACTTCTCAGGAGGCCAGTCAGGTGGTCTGGCATTCCCATATTTTGATGAATTTTCCACAGTTTGTTGTGATCCACACAGTCAAAGGCTTTGGTGTAGTCATTAAGGCAGAAGTAGATGTTTTTCTGGAACTCTCTTGCTTTTTTGATGATCCAATGGATGTTGGAAATTTGATCTTTGGTTCCTCTGCCTTTTCTAAATCCATGCCTTTTCTTGAACATCTGGAAGTTCACGATTCACATACTGTTGAAGCCTCACATGGAAAATTTTGAGCATCACTTTGCTAGTGTGAAATGAGTGCAATTGTGTGGTATTTGAGCATTCTTTGGCATTGCCTTTCTTTGGGATTGGAATGAAAATGGACCTTTTCCAGTCCTGTGGCCTTTGCTGAGTTTTCCAAATTTGCTGACATATTGAGTGCAGCACTTTCACAGCATCATCTTACAGGATTTGAAATAGCTCAATTGGAATTCCATCACCTCCACTAGCGTTTTTCATAGTGATGCTTCCTAAGGCCCATTTGACTTCGCATTCCAGGAGGTCTGGCTCTAGGTGAGTGATCACACCATCATGATTATCTGGGTTATGAAGATCTTTTTTATATAGTCCTTCTCTGTATTTTTGCCACCTCTTCTTATTATCTTCTGCTTCTGTTAGATCCATACCATTTCTGTCCTTTATTGACCTCATCTTTGCATGAACTCTTCCCTTGGTATCTCTAAGTTTCTTGAGGAGATTTCCAGTCTTTCCCATTCTATTGTTTCCTTCTATTTCTTTGCATTGATCACCGAGAAAGCCTTTCTTATCTCTCCTTGCTATTCTTTGGAACTCTGCATTCAGATGGCTATATCTTTCCTTTTCTCCTTTGCCTTTTTCTTCTCTTCTTTTCACAGCTATTTGTAAGGCCTCCCCAGACAACCATTTTGCCTTTTTACATTTCTTTTTCTTGGGGATGGTCTTGATCACTGCCTCCTGTACAATGTCACAAACCTCCATCCATAGTTCTTCAGGCTCTCTGTCTATCAGATCTAATCCCTTGAATCTATTTGTCACTTCTACTGTATAATCATAAGGAATTTGATTTATGTTATATCTAAATGGTCTAGTGGTTTTCCCTACTTTCTTCAATTTAAGTCTGAATTTGGCAATAATGAGTTCATGGTCTGAGCCACAGTCAGCTCCCGATCTTATTTTTGCTGACTGTATAGAGCTTCTCCATCTTTGGCACAAAAGAATACAATCAATCTGACTTTGGTATTGACCATCTGGTGATGTCCAAGTATAGAGGCTTCTCTTGTGTTGTTGGAAGAGGGTGTTTGATATGACCAGTTTGTTCCTTAGCAAAACTCTGTTAGTTTTTGCCCTGCTTCATTCTGTACTCCAAGGCCAAATCTGCCTGTTACTNTCTTTGGCACAAAAGAATACAATCAATCTGACTTTGGTATTGACCATCTGGTGATGTCCAAGTATAGAGTCTTCTCTTGTGTTGTTGGAAGAGGGTGTTTGATATGACCAGTTTGTTCCTTAGCAAAACTCTGTTAGTTTTTGCCCTGCTTCATTCTGTACTCCAAGGCCAAATCTGCCTGTTACTTCAGGTGTTTCTTGACTTCCTCCATTTGCATTCCAGTTCCCTATAATGAAAAGGACATCTTTTGGGGGTTAGTTCTAGAAGGTCTTGTAGGTCTTCATAGAAACATTCAACTTCAGCTTCTTCAGCATTACTAGTTGGGACATAGACTTGGATTAATGTGATACTGAATGATTTCCCTTGGAAAGAAACAGATCATTCCATCATTTTTGTGACTACATCCAAGTACTGCATTTTGGATTCTTTTGCTGACTCTGATGGCTACTCCATTTCTTCTAAGGGGTTCTTGCCACAGTAGCAGATGTAATAATGGTCATCTGAGTTAAATTTACCCATTCCAGTCTATTTTAGTTCACTGATTCTTAAAATGTGAATGTTCACTCTTGCCATCTCCTGTTTGACCACTTTCAATTTGCCTTAAATCACGGACCTAACACTCCAGTTTCCTATGCAGTATTGCTCTTTACAGCATTGGACCTTTCTTCTATCACCAGTCACATCCAAAACTGGGTGTTGTTTTGCTTGGCTCCATCCCTTCATTCTTTCTGGAGTTATTTCTCCACTGATCTCCAGTAGCATATTGGGCATCTACCGACCTGGGGAGTTCCTCTTTCTGTGTCCTGTTTGCCTTTTCATACTGTTCATGGGGTTCTCAAGGCAAGAATACTGAAGTGGTTTGCCTTTTCCTTCTCCAGTGGACCACATTTTGTCAGAACTCTCCACCATGACTCCTCTGTCTTGGGTGGGCATACATGGCATGGTTTATAGTTTCACTGTGGTAGACAAAGCTATGGTCCATGTGATCAGATTGGTTGGTTTTCTGTGATTGTGGTTTTCAGTCTGTCTGCCCTCTGATGGAGAAGGATAAGATGCTAACGGAAGCTTCCTGATGGGAGAAACTGACTGAGAGGGAAAGTGGGTCTTGATAGCTAGCTTGGTAATAACAATAAGTAACCATGAAAGCACTTAGAGCTGCTATTGTTCTAAATGCCTTACGTAGTTATCCCACTTCAATATTCACATAAAGCCTGGGAGACAGGCATAATTATCCCAGTTTTATAAATTAGAACCTGAGGCACAGACCTATTGAGTGGTTTACCATGGGTCACACAACCCCCAGCCAAGTAGGATTCAATCCAGGTAGTCTGGTTCTAAAAACCACACTCAATACAAATTCAGTGTGGAGATTCAGACTTCCAGCTTTTCCTTTCCCACCTGCCAGCTATGCAACCTTAATAATGCTGTCTACTCATTCTGTGCCTCAGTTTTTTTCTTTTTCTTTTTTTGCAAAATGAAGGTAAAACTTCCATCTCCAAACAGTGTCTGGTATAGTGTGTGTATGTGTGTGTATGTGTGTATGTGTGTGTGTGCGTGTGTGGTGTGTACTCAGTCGCTTAGTCTTTGTGATTCCATGGATTGTAGCCCATCACAGCCCTTGTCCATGGAATTTCCAGGAAAGAATACTGGAGTGGGTTGCCATTCCTCCTCCAGAGGATCTTCCTGATGCAGGGACCTGCGTCTCCTGCATCTCCTGCATTGGCAGGCAGATTCTTTACCACTGCACCACGTGGTCAGCCCATGTCTGGTATAGAGTAGCATTCAATTAAGTCATTGTTTTCATTAGCCTGTCAATGAATGTTGGAATCACAGAAGAAAGAGAGACTGGGTTGATGTGGGGAATGAGCAAAGGAGAGGGTCCTTGATCGTTTAAGGTGTTGTTGGATACACAGAAGTCTGCTGTGGAGGCTGTGTGATCATTCCAAGAAGAAATGTGGGGCTTCTGGACCAGGAGCCAGGGGAGAATCTCAGAAACCTGGTCCAGTGCAGCAGCAGTGTGTGGGCCCCACTCATTAGCAACACTGTTAGGTACTGAGAAGAAGAAACAGGAGGATGCCAAGTTAAAAGCCTGGTATGCCATCCAAGAGTATGCTCCATGCAAAGGGACTGAGCAAAGAAAGCTAGAGATTCAGGTTAGAAGGAGGAGGTAAAGAAGTGTCTTAAGTAGGTGGCAGAATCTTTCTAGGAGTCCTGTGACCTGGAGTGTTGGTCAGAAGAGAGCGCTTACACACAATGGTGTCACATGAGCCGAGTTTTGAGAGAACAGTCAAGATGGTAGGAAGGAATGAGGATGAAGCAGCCTCACCGAGCCAAGGTAGGAAAAAGGTGTTGTGAAGTAAGCAGGTGGGGAGCTGGGAGGTTAGAGAGACCACAACCTCTCCAACTCAGTTAATTCCAGCCGCATTTTTATGAGGTAGGTACTTTATCCCCATTTTTTATAGCTCAGTAAATTAGGCGACACAATTATCAATATCTTGCCTGGGGTCACACAGTCAATGTGTGGAGCTGGGATTTGAATACAGGCAGTCTGGCTCAAGTCCACGTTATTTCACACTCCTTATTCCTGTCTGCTTTACTATTTCAGGTGGTCCACTTAATTTCATCTTTCCTATATGTCTAATGAGAGAAAATCTCTTTATAACACTTCTCTTCCCCTTCCTTCATGCCAAACAAGCCTGGAAGTGGGTAGGGGCACAATTTTAGTTTTCAAGGAATTTCCCTCTCAAATATGTACCTATATTCTGATCCTCTCCATACCGCCTCCAAAGGCTTTGATTTCTTTGTAATCAATTTCAGAATAAAAAAAAACCAAACTAAATATTCATATGCATTTACCTCTATATTATTCTGAAATAATAACAGTTTTGGAGCAGAGTTAGGGTAGAGAAGGGAGAAAAATGACATAGGAGAAAATTATTAAGGAAAAAATTGTCTAGCATTTTAGAACTAGTTAGTGAATTACTGAGTCATCAATGGTGGTATTAAAAACAACTAATTTCTAAAACAATAAAGGTTAGATAAACAATACTGCTTAGCTGCTTGGTGGTATCTAAAATGTAAAACATAGTGCCAAGTATGTGTTATATCTGTATTTAAAGAGAGCAAGGCAAAATAAGGGAATAATAACTCAGAAATGATTACATACTCTTGTCCTCTTTAAAGCTTAAAGGATTCAAAACACCCAATGAGCTTGAAGATCTTACCAGGGTCCCAGTAACTCCAAAGGGAATCAATATTGTTATTGATTACATATGATATTAGGCTTCCCTTGTTGTTCAAGTGCTAAAGAATCTGCCTGCAATTCAGGAGACTCATGTTCAACCCCTGGAATGGGACGACCCCCTGGAGGAGGGAATGATTACCCCCTCCAGTATTCTTGCCTGGGGAATTCCACGGACAGAGGAGCCTGGCAGGCTACAGTCCATGGGGTTGCAAATTGTCAGACATTAGTGAGCAACTAACATTTTCTCTCCTCTTTTAATGATGTATTAAGGATCAATAAACTCTAGAATTTAAAATAGTCTGATATGAAATTACTTCTGTACAAATGAAAATTGCAATTATAAACAACCAAAACATAGCTGAATTTTAATGTTGGTTGAATAAATAGATCACTACATGAATAGAAGAAAAGGCCCAGGCATAAATTATGATGGTTTACTTTCAGGTCTTGTAACATACTCTTTATGAATAGTTTAATCTCAGGTAATTACCTATAGATTTTAAAAGTCTAATTTTCTATTAAAATGAATTCCTTTTTCTATGTATATTTTCCATTAGCTGTAGATTTATTAAGTATCAAAGACAGTGAAAGGATTCATTTGGGTGGATTTTATTGTCGGGGTAAATACAGTATGTGAAAATTAACCTTTAACTAAATTCAAGATTCCAGTTTCCCCAGCCTACACTTACTCTCGAACTCAACGGTTTTCATCTCTGAGCATAGTTCAGATTGCCTGGGGAATGTTTAAAAAACACCATATTACTGAATCCCATCCAGGACGATTAAATGAGTGTCTGGAGGTAGAGCATTACTGTTTGTTACATCTTCCCAGTGATTACAGGCTATATCCAGGGCTGTGACCCACCACTCTGGCCTCTTTATTAGGTTTGTTCTTAAGAGTATTCTATTGCTCATTTAGAGTGCTAGAATTTCCATGATGAAGAGGTGGAGGGTAAAAGCTACTTCGTTCATTTATTCATTCACAAGGTATATTGAGATCCTAGAATACAATGTTGTTTGAAGGTTTAGGGGACATATAGTCAAATAACAAACAACCAAGCCCTAATTCTGAAGAAACAATCTATTGCAATGGAAAAAAGACAAGGGAAAGATATCATCTTAAAAGATACAGAATTTTCAACAAAGGCTACGCAAGCATATTTGGCCAAATAGTCGAAGTTACTGAAATTTAAAAACAAGCAGTTTAAAATTCTCGTAAAAATCATTGGAGGTTTCTGAACATGATCCAAGTTATGTTTTACAAGAAGGAAGTGAACATAGAAAGTCTAGTTATATAATTAATATTTTAAATCAAAGTTAGATGAGAGACTAATAGCAAAAATGAAAGTCCCGAGGGGGAAGCAGATGTTAGGAATATTGTGAAGGCAAAATCTACACAATTTCTAAACTTAAGACATTTGGTGAGGACAATGGGGTGGGGAACCAGACCCGAGTGCAATATTCCTGTCTGGTTTTCTAAGATGATGGTCCTGCTACCCAAGAAATAGGAAAGTGTGTGGAGAGAGGAGAGAGATGTTTTTGGGTTTGAGGTGCTGGTGGTACAAAGGGTACTATAGAGTAAGAGTGATTTGGGGAAAAGCCTCACAAAGATTAAAGTAAGGAGAGACCAGAGCTACAGTCCACAGAAGATTAGAAAAGTAAAGGGGAAAAAAGCCTATTTTTAGGAAAAACTTGCATTCCAGGACAAAANAGAGTAAGAGTGATTTGGGGAAAAGCCTCACAAAGATTAAAGTAAGGAGAGACCAGAGCTACAGTCCACAGAAGATTAGAAAAGTAAAGGGGAAAAAAGCCTATTTTTAGGAAAAACTTGCATTCCAAGAAAAAAAAAAAAAAAAAAAAAGAAGAAGAAGAAGGTAAATCGTTAGAGTTAAAAGAAGTCAAGGAAGCCAAGAGAAATACATTTTAAGATGAAAGTGATCAATAATATAAAAAAGCAAAAGGTGACTCATAATTAGTTCTTAGAAAAGGAGTCTTGCTATCTTTAACAGAAAAGTTGAGATACAGGATGCCAAGCTGAAAAGTGTGATGTGAAATATGTAGTAAAAATCATAACAGTGAACACTGGCCGTTCTCTGAAGAATCATAATTTTTAAATACAAAAGTAAATGTTTATATTATATGTTATATGAATATATATTTTTAAATTATAAGAGTAAGTCTAATTGCTTCTTTGCAGAGAAGTTTATGGAAAGGAGAAATTAGAATAAACGGAAAGAAAATAAAAGACATTAGCTGACTGACTAAAAATCATTCGACAACCATGATCTCACTACACCTTTTCCTTAGAAGAGGCCTCAAGTGAGGCTTAATTAATTCTGAACTTCAGTCGGGCTTCCCTGATGGCTCAGACGGTAAAGAATCTGCCTGCATTGCAGAAGACCTGGGTTCAGTTCCTGGATAAGGATGATTCCCCTGGAGAAAAGAATGGCTACCCACTCCAGTATTCTTCCCTGGAGAATCCCATGGTCAGAGAAGCCGAGTAGGCTAAAGTTCATGTGGTCAAAAAGAGTCAGACACTGAGCAACTAACACTGTCACTTCAATTGGACAGGCAATTAATAGTAAGACAAAATGACAAGGCTGATGCTGGATAATTTATTTGAACATTGTTAAAAAGTAATAAAAAAGCATACGTAAGTAGTTCATGGTGGCTCAGAAGGTAAAGCGTCTGCCTACAATGTGGGAGACCTGCGTTTGATCCCTGGGACGGGAAGATCCCCTGGAGAAGGAAATGGCAACCCACTCCAGTATTCTTGCCTGGAAAATCCCCAGACGGAGGAGTCTAGTCCATGGGGTTTCTAAGAGTGGACACAACTGAGCAAGTTCACTTTCACTTTAAAAAAGTAATAAGCATAAGTAGTTCATACAATTCAAAGATAAACATTTACAAATACATTACAAAGCAAAATCAAGAAGGAAATATTGTTCATTTTTAACCCACGGATATTAAACATAATTGTAATATAAATTTTCAGTCACTTAGTAAAAACATTATTAAAACACTTAAAAATGAAGACAATTTAAGACAAATTGAAAGCAAGTAAAATTCTTTGGCTTTATAAATTTGTGATCTTCGGTGGCAAAATTTCATTCTATCCATTTTGTATTTTTCTAACTGATTCATAATGTTTTGCCTTATCTGAGGGGTCTGGGAAATGCTGCAGAAGAAGTTACATACTATTTCTGCATATTTTCCTCTAATTCATTTTCAAATAATGCTACCTATTATTTGATAAGTGTAAGATCTTTTAAAATTACCGTTCTTTCTTTCCGGGAACAGCAGTTTTAAAATAAAAATAGAGCTGCAGTTTCATTTTCTTTTGTTTAAGCGTTTTCAGCTTGTCTTTGCCATCTATCATTTTATGTGCTTGGAATTTCCTACACAGAGTTTCTCTCTCACTTTCAATAGTGTCTTACATGCCACCAGAGCAGGATAATGCTTACAATACATGTTTGCAGCAGCTTGATGTTTTTGCTTATTGTATTATGCTGTGATCACTTTAGGACTGCAGATTACTTTTAAGTTTGTCATTTTTGTATAAATTTAACAAACAAATTGTTCACTTTAATCTTGTAATGTAAAAATTTCAGAGTAAAAATAAAACAATATTATACAAATGAAGTTACTGTTGTCTTGGTATTTCAAATTGGTGTCATACAGTTGAATGTGAAATACCAAAAGGCTGTACTGAAATCACTACATTGCTAATAATATATTAGTTCTTATGTTTTAAAATACTGGTATTCATATTTGATGGGCTTTGTAAGTGAGACACTATATGTTCAGTGGTTCAAATTTACATGATGCTCTGTAATATTCTGTAATTTAATTATCATGACCCGATTGTAAACTAATAAAATTGCTAAGGTAATAAAGTTGCTTACTAGGGGAAGCAATTCTGCTCTTTAGTTTTTTGTTCTTTATTTTAGACTGATGTGAGATGTCCACAGGAAATTTTACTCATATTTTAATAATTTTTGTATTCTTTGTATGGTTATGGGTTTTAAAAAATTATTTAAAGTATTCTGTTTCACTTGAAGATTATTTGTTAAATTAGTTTGCATTTTTAATGTGTGCATTTAACACGTTATAAATGACATGANGGGAAGCAATTCTGCCATTCAGTTTTTTGTTCTTTATTTTAGACTGATGTGAGATGTCCACAGGAAATTTTACTCATATTTTAATAATTTTTGTATTCTTTGTATGGTTATGGGTTTTAAAAAATTATTTAAAGTATTCTGTTTCACTTGAAGATTATTTGTTAAATTAGTTTGCATTTTTAATGTGTGCATTTAACACGTTATAAATGACATGAATGTAAAAGCAATTCTATTCAAGCATTCCCATTTTCATAATTTAATATCCTGTTGCATGTGGGGGAAAATACAAAAAATTAAGATTGCTTTTGCAATTTAATGTTTAGAGTTTTGAGTTTTATTTATTTTCTGTTTCTAATTTCACTTATTTTCTGACATTTATCAATCTATTTACCCATTGGAACACCCATACATATTTACATACATATACATAAATGTTCTGGCTCTATAGTTCTTCTTGAAAGTTTTGTTATATCTAGAATAATCTAGTTTACCCTTCCCAGGTTTTCACATCTCATTATTCTTTAAGATACTGTACAAATCCTGTCTGTTCTATAAATTTTCCTTAATCATAATAGCATAAAATCCTCTCTTCTCCCTTTGAGTATTGTTAGTCTTTAATATTTATTCCAGTAACTTGTTAAATATGTACTACTCTCTCATAGTTCTTAAAATGTTACACTGCTTAAATATTTTTGCTTTTTATTTATAATTCACTAAATTGTACAATTATTGAGAACAGGATGGTTTCTGTAAATCTTTATCAATTTGATCTCTGATTGCTTTCTTCAAAGACTAGCAAATACAAGATAAACAAGCAATGAAATCACCACTGTTTCCATATTTTATACTTATATGGGAAAGTTACTATATATATATATATATAGAGAGAGAGAGAGAGAGAGAGATGTATGTAGAGACTTTAATAACAAAGTATAATAACAATCCTGATTAACCTATTGCAACTTTTCAAATTTATTCTCACGTATTGCCTTAAGTGTCAGGAAGGTCAGTTTCCTTACAGAGGAGGCTTATATTTGGATGACTATAATATGACTGCAAAGATTTGATCATTATTACTCAGTGAGGGGAAAACTATATTTAGAACCTAGGAGTCTTCTAATCCAGTGCCTTTCAAAATATCTCTGTAGTGATACACCAATTTATCACCCACTCTCAATCTGTCACCATTATTTTTTAATAATATAAGTGAATTATTGGAAAAACAAACAAAATGTATACACAAATCTAAATTTTTTATTATTGGATTCAACAGCCATCAAACGACTTTGGGAAATAGCTATAAAAGTTCTGACATGGTTATCCTCAATGTGCTTGTCATTTTGGAGGTGAAACAAATATCACAAGAACTAGCCCCATCTCTGGACCACACTTTGATTACTGTCTGTGTCAGTCATGATATATTCCTTCTAAGAGAATCATTTTCATCCAGAACATCTGCCACCTAAGTGAAGATGTTTACTCACAAGTGATCTCTGTTTCCCATCATTTACAGATGATTGACTTGGGACCAAAGGCTAGACTGGCCAGCAGTCTATGAACAGTGGCCCGGCTTGAAAAGATGAGCTGGACCATTTTTTTCTCTCTCTGGATTTATATCTAATAAGTGATAAAAGGATGTTCTATGATAGTCCGTGATTTTGTACATGCTTGTAAGAGAGGCAGGTTCAGTCCCTGGGTGGGGTAGATTCCCTGGAGGAGTCAGTGGCAACCCATTCCAGTATGGTTGCCTGGAGAATTCCAAGGACAGAGGAGCCTAGCAGGTTACAGTCCATAGCATGGCACAGAGTCGAATATGACTGAACCCGCTTAGCATGCACACACAAACTATGAGCTACTAGAAACTGAGTAAACTGTAAAAGTTGAATTAGGGTAGAGAAGAAAGAGGAAGAAGTCAAATACAGCTGAGTCATATTGATAGCAGCTCACTAAAGGTTCTAAAACCACTGATGCCAAGGTACAAAAAATTGCCATAACTGTAGAATTGCCTTTAACTCTAATATCCCTCAGCCCTAGGCATGAAACAGCATTTTCTCTTGAATGTCCTAAGATTCAGAGCCCATACTTTTTGTGATTTACATATATAATCTAGCTGGCATAAATGGGTCTAAATTATACTGGAAACTTAGCTTATCAAAGACAAGTCCCAGGTTGTTTCCTTTATTCCAAATAAGCTCATTTCAAAAACAGTAGATGCCACATTTGGAAGACAGGTTGTTAGTGTGCATGTCTCTAACTGGCTTTCAGTCTGCAATGGAATTGTAAGCCAGACTGGATTGGTCTGAGGAAGCTTTTATGTTTGCTCTCTAATATCTATCTCCTACCTACATACTTTTCAAATTCTTTGTTTCCAACATATTCCCTCCAAAAGATTGCTTACAACATTTTCCATAGTTAATTATAGTCTGATTTTTCTCAAGGAGGGAATCCTTTAAAATTAATATTAAACTATTTTAGTAATAGAAAAGCCTCCATAACTTACTTGTCTTCTGTAGGCCCTCTGATTTGCAGAGCTCTTAGAACCAGACCTCTGTCTAACGGACCAGGCATGTGCTTTTAGTTTGTATGAATCCAGACACACATCATTTGGAAAAGGAAATGGCAACCCACTCCAGTGTTCTTGCCTGGAGAATCCCAGGGACAGAGGAGCCTGGTGGGCTGCCGTCTGTGGGGTCGCACAGAGTCGGACACGACTGAAGCGACTTAGCAGCAGCAGCAGCCACTTATCATGTGCTAGCGGTTTTTGGAATCATCCCAGAAATCAAAGCTGTGGGTTTGAGATTGAGTTCACAGTGATTCTCAAAACATGTTTTATTGCCCTGATGCTTGTTGCTGTTGTTTTTCAAATTAATGTGTTCAGATTATTTTTAACTCCTTAGCTACATTAAAACAGCATACTTGCTTTGTAGTAAAGAAGTACCTTTTAGCTTAAAAGTGGAAACATATCTTCTTTTATTTTTCTGCAATAAATTCTAAATTTTAAATTGCTGCTAAAAGTAATGGCTTATATCAGAAAGTAACTATGGAGTATTAGATTAAAACAAACTCCACGTAATCTTATCGAGCCAGTAGGACACAGAAATAAGAGAAAATGTGTTTGAATCACAGGAGAGAAAGCATGTTGGATAGATCTGTAAAATGCTTTCTGTTGTGGTATCAGCTGATTGATAGCAGCGATTCTCAGAAGGGTTCCAATATTATGCCTTTTAAAAGCTGGAGATTNTTTAAAGTATTCTGTTTCACTTGAAGATTATTTGTTAAATTAGTTTGCATTTTTAATGTGTGCATTTAACACGTTATAAATGACATGAATGTAAAAGCAATTCTATTCAAGCATTCCCATTTTCATAATTTAATATCCTGTTGCATGTGGGGGAAAATACAAAAAATTAAGATTGCTTTTGCAATTTAATGTTTAGAGTTTTGAGTTTTATTTATTTTCTGTTTCTAATTTCACTTATTTTCTGACATTTATCAATCTATTTACCCATTGGAACACCCATACATATTTACATACATATACATAAATGTTCTGGCTCTATAGTTCTTCTTGAAAGTTTTGTTATATCTAGAATAATCTAGTTTACCCTTCCCAGGTTTTCACATCTCATTATTCTTTAAGATACTGTACAAATCCTGTCTGTTCTATAAATTTTCCTTAATCATAATAGCATAAAATCCTCTCTTCTCCCTTTGAGTATTGTTAGTCTTTAATATTTATTCCAGTAACTTGTTAAATATGTACTACTCTCTCATAGTTCTTAAAATGTTACACTGCTTAAATATTTTTGCTTTTTATTTATAATTCACTAAATTGTACAATTATTGAGAACAGGATGGTTTCTGTAAATCTTTATCAATTTGATCTCTGATTGCTTTCTTCAAAGACTAGCAAATACAAGATAAACAAGCAATGAAATCACCACTGTTTCCATATTTTATACTTATATGGGAAAGTTACTATATATATATATATATAGAGAGAGAGAGAGAGAGAGAGATGTATGTAGAGACTTTAATAACAAAGTATAATAACAATCCTGATTAACCTATTGCAACTTTTCAAATTTATTCTCACGTATTGCCTTAAGTGTCAGGAAGGTCAGTTTCCTTACAGAGGAGGCTTATATTTGGATGACTATAATATGACTGCAAAGATTTGATCATTATTACTCAGTGAGGGGAAAACTATATTTAGAACCTAGGAGTCTTCTAATCCAGTGCCTTTCAAAATATCTCTGTAGTGATACACCAATTTATCACCCACTCTCAATCTGTCACCATTATTTTTTAATAATATAAGTGAATTATTGGAAAAACAAACAAAATGTATACACAAATCTAAATTTTTTATTATTGGATTCAACAGCCATCAAACGACTTTGGGAAATAGCTATAAAAGTTCTGACATGGTTATCCTCAATGTGCTTGTCATTTTGGAGGTGAAACAAATATCACAAGAACTAGCCCCATCTCTGGACCACACTTTGATTACTGTCTGTGTCAGTCATGATATATTCCTTCTAAGAGAATCATTTTCATCCAGAACATCTGCCACCTAAGTGAAGATGTTTACTCACAAGTGATCTCTGTTTCCCATCATTTACAGATGATTGACTTGGGACCAAAGGCTAGACTGGCCAGCAGTCTATGAACAGTGGCCCGGCTTGAAAAGATGAGCTGGACCATTTTTTTCTCTCTCTGGATTTATATCTAATAAGTGATAAAAGGATGTTCTATGATAGTCCGTGATTTTGTACATGCTTGTAAGAGAGGCAGGTTCAGTCCCTGGGTGGGGTAGATTCCCTGGAGGAGTCAGTGGCAACCCATTCCAGTATGGTTGCCTGGAGAATTCCAAGGACAGAGGAGCCTAGCAGGTTACAGTCCATAGCATGGCACAGAGTCGAATATGACTGAACCCGCTTAGCATGCACACACAAACTATGAGCTACTAGAAACTGAGTAAACTGTAAAAGTTGAATTAGGGTAGAGAAGAAAGAGGAAGAAGTCAAATACAGCTGAGTCATATTGATAGCAGCTCACTAAAGGTTCTAAAACCACTGATGCCAAGGTACAAAAAATTGCCATAACTGTAGAATTGCCTTTAACTCTAATATCCCTCAGCCCTAGGCATGAAACAGCATTTTCTCTTGAATGTCCTAAGATTCAGAGCCCATACTTTTTGTGATTTACATATATAATCTAGCTGGCATAAATGGGTCTAAATTATACTGGAAACTTAGCTTATCAAAGACAAGTCCCAGGTTATTTCCTTTATTCCAAATAAGCTCATTTCAAAAACAGTAGATGCCACATTTGGAAGACAGGTTGTTAGTGTGCATGTCTCTAACTGGCTTTCAGTCTGCAATGGAATTGTAAGCCAGACTGGATTGGTCTGAGGAAGCTTTTATGTTTGCTCTCTAATATCTATCTCCTACCTACATACTTTTCAAATTCTTTGTTTCCAACATATTCCCTCCAAAAGATTGCTTACAACATTTTCCATAGTTAATTATAGTCTGATTTTTCTCAAGGAGGGAATCCTTTAAAATTAATATTAAACTATTTTAGTAATAGAAAAGCCTCCATAACTTACTTGTCTTCTGTAGGCCCTCTGATTTGCAGAGCTCTTAGAACCAGACCTCTGTCTAACGGACCAGGCATGTGCTTTTAGTTTGTATGAATCTAGACACACATCATTTGGAAAAGGAAATGGCAACCCACTCCAGTGTTCTTGCCTGGAGAATCCCAGGGACAGAGGAGCCTGGTGGGCTGCCGTCTGTGGGGTCGCACAGAGTCGGACACGACTGAAGCGACTTAGCAGCAGCAGCAGCCACTTATCATGTGCTAGCGGTTTTTGGAATCATCCCAGAAATCAAAGCTGTGGGTTTGAGATTGAGTTCACAGTGATTCTCAAAACATGTTTTATTGCCCTGATGCTTGTTGCTGTTGTTTTTCAAATTAATGTGTTCAGATTATTTTTAACTCCTTAGCTACATTAAAACAGCATACTTGCTTTGTAGTAAAGAAGTACCTTTTAGCTTAAAAGTGGAAACATATCTTCTTTTATTTTTCTGCAATAAATTCTAAATTTTAAATTGCTGCTAAAAGTAATGGCTTATATCAGAAAGTAACTATGGAGTATTAGATTAAAACAAACTCCACGTAATCTTATCGAGCCAGTAGGACACAGAAATAAGAGAAAATGTGTTTGAATCACAGGAGAGAAAGCATGTTGGATAGATCTGTAAAATGCTTTCTGTTGTGGTATCAGCTGATTGATAGCAGCGATTCTCAGAAGGGTTCCAATATTATGCCTTTTAAAAGCTGGAGATTAGTGCAACCATGGTGAATAGCACAGCGACACTCTGGCAAAGAAAAAGGGTCAGGGCTGGCAAAATGTGGCAGGTGTCAAAATAAAAGGTTAGGCTCTGTGCCTGGGGACCCATCTGTCAGATAGAAGTATGATAAGGCAATTAATGTATTTATTTATATTGCTCATGACAAATCATGTACTCCATAAAAATGGTCGATTTAAACACTCTCTACTGTTCTCTAGAAGTTCAAATTAATTAAAAAAATAAAACATTCAAAACAAAAAGCAAAGTCAAATAATAAAATACCTTGTTTATATAAACAAAGGTTTGATGAATTATAGTAGTATACACTGACGGATAAAAACCCGTACATATAACATCTCTTTTTAATACTGGGGTATAGTTGATTAATAATGTGTTAGTTTCAGAGTGTCAATGAAGTGATTCCATTATACATTATATGAATCCATTCTTTTCCAAATTCTTTTCCCATTTAGGTTGTTACATAATATTGAGCAGAATTTCCTGTGCTATAGTAGTAGGCTTTGTTGGTTATCCATTTCAAATATAGACGTATGTACAGCATGTTAGATATAACATCTTGACAATACAGTGTTTATATTTAGGATAATACAAGATCCATATTTATGTTGCAAGATAATTTCAGTAGTATTCTGTGTAAATTCTGCATACTTATTATTCCATTAGGCTAGATTTCATAATCTAATAGTAAAATGAAGCTCAGAAAAACCATGAGGAAATAGAAGTTTAGAAATCCAAGATATGTCTTGCATTTCCTTTAAATGTTTTGTTCACAACCTTGTCATTATTAGAGCTTTCGTTTTCACTTTGTGACTAATCCTGACTCCTTTTTAACTTATTATTTATTTAGCTTTCTCACTACTTCTGCTTTGCAATCTGTTTAAACAAGAATATGTTTAGATTCAATATTCATCAGTGATACACTTTTACATATAAAATAATTTATCATAAATATTTTAAATGTCATGTTATTTTACTAGTCAACAAAAATCTAACCCATGATCCTGAGAAAAATGAGACTTACTACAGTTTAAAGTTTTATCCGAAAACTGACCCTCCAGATTTTCCTCTAAATAAAATAAATTTCTCAATTATCTTACTTAAATAAATGAAGCTCACACCTTATGGCAATACCAAAATTTGAAGAGAAATAACATGTAAGTCTATAGTATAATATGCTATACATAGAGGGAAAATTCAAGTTATTTAACTGTAGAAGGAAAACATGCCAATATTACTATATTACTGCCAAGTTGCACATTATGTCTGCTAAGCGATGAAATTTAACAAGTAAAGCCATTGGAATAGTAAAGAGAATCATTTGGCTTTGGAAAGAACAGAGATATTATGTTCACTAGATTTATTTTCTTCATGTCGATGCAGCATTTTTGCCCTCAGGAGTACTTTCCATTTATAAGAAGGATATTGGTTAAATTTTGAGTCACTGATTTTTCTTTCCAAAATTCTCTTCTAGCCCTTGACATTATTGCATTATTAAACTACTTTCTATGAAACTTGGCTTTCCATAGTATNATTTTCTTCATGTCGATGCAGCATTTTTGCCCTCAGGAGTACTTTCCATTTATAAGAAGGATATTGGTTAAATTTTGAGTCACTGATTTTTCTTTCCAAAATTCTCTTCTAGCCCTTGACATTATTGCATTATTAAACTACTTTCTATGAAACTTGGCTTTCCATAGTATAACAGCAATGTTAGAGTAGGAGTTGAGGGAGGAAAAGTAAATTAAAAGATATAAAACACAAACTTTTTATATTTTCCACTTAATGTTCTGATACATGACTTATAAGTTATGTTTGAAGTTTAATTGTAGTTAACCAGTACTTAAATTTGAATTCACTCATGGCTTCATTTCCTGATTCAGTGTTGTTCCTATTGCCTGTTTTATTTTTTTATTTTTTGAACTTCAGTCTTCTTCTTAATAAGCTCTGTTTCCTATCCATTTTTTTCATTTGCCTGGATGTACTTGAAAATGCATCAGGTCAAAAAGTTCTTATTTACCATTCTGTACACCTCTTCAAAACTCCAGGGTTTGCTACATGATAAAATAATAATTTCAACAGAAAATCGTGATATCACTGAATTTTGCTATGGAGTAGCAAGAAAAATACATCAGACAGAAGGTAAGATTTTTGTTTTACTACTAGACAGTGAGAATTATCTATTTTAAGCTTTTCTTTTTGCAGCATATGTTCTATCTTTATATAAGAAAAAATATATAATGGAGGTCATTTTTTGAAAAGAAAAATCACCTTTATTTTTCCACAGAAGTACATGAAAAAAAATTTGCTGGGTGTCCACTCACTTCAATTCAGTTATTTGAATAAATTATGAAAATTCTGATGTTTTAAAATTCTCATTTTCTCCAGCATAGTATAGAGACTTATTTGGTCTATCATCACAGGTATGATTTCATAAATTTCCTCTTACCTGTCAGATACAAATTAATACCAGTTTGAAACATTGTTTTCTCTATTTTTCATAAAGCTTAACACATATAAGATTATTTGGGGAAAAATTCATTTTTTTATCTGTCATTCTTTCAACCCATGGTAATAATAAATGGTACTCACGTGTGCCTTAATTATTTTAACAAGGATGTGATTTCTTAGTATAAAATCTGTTATGCAAAGAAAATACCCAAGTGCACTTTTATTTTATATTATGAAAAAAACCCTACTGCTTTCAGAAGGTTTTTTGTTTACAGATCTTTGAAATGTGTTCCCACTAAATATCAAACATCAGCAGAAAATGATGTTGGATCTCATCCATTCTCAAAGCATCGTCCTGCCCCCGTCTCTACCCTCCATTTTTGTTCCTCTTACAGTTCCTTGTTGGTTTGTTTTTTAAATGATCAACCACTGATGCATCACATGGTCTGTTATTGTCCCCATTTACAGATGGGGATACTCTGGTATAAAAGAAATTCTTAAAATGTGAATCCATCACATTTTAGTAATTAGATTTCTATCCATCTACTTATTCAAACAAGGAATGCCAGAATGTTGAAGAACTGACGAACATAAGTGTGAAAGTTACACCATAAGGTAAGAAAAAATTTAATAAACTATGAAAATAAAAAAAAGCATCCAGCAGTCTGAAACAGCAAAAGAACTTGGGGGCCAAGCATAGGGATATTAAGATGAAAAGTGGCAATGAAATATGGATAAGGAGCAACACTGGCAAAATGTGTAAAAACTAAGATAATGGAAAGAGATGAATAATGGAAATGGTGACGGAGGAAGCATACAGTTTTTCTTTGCCTCTAACATGATTATTGAATAATTCTGATAGAATATTGCCTGTATTCATTTCAATAGAATAGAGAATAAAGAAGGATCTGTGTTTCTGGAATTAAAAATATTGTGGACCTTCATGATGTTTTGTGATTTGTCAGGTGAATAGTTTATTATGTCAGAAGGCATTATTGTATGATGGTTTAAAGAATGGACTTTGGAGACAGCCAAGAGCTCAAATCCTGGCTCTCCAACTTCCTATTATGCTTATGATCTTGGCAATGAAGTACCAGAGCCACCTCCTCCTGGCTCATGATAGCTGATTATGTGCATCTCTTCCCAACATCATGTTCACTGACATCACACTGGTAATTTGAAATCAGCCAAGTTGAGATTAGTTACATTGCAAAAGCTGGCAAACCATAAAAATCAGGGCTTTTCCCCTCGATGTGCCGGCTTATCAGCACACCCCTGGACCTTGGGCAATTCCCTAATCTTTCAGAGCTTTAGTGTTTTCATCTGAGAAGAAAAAATAAATGTGGCAAGTCCTCACAATATTCTGCAGACCTTTCCATGGGTGATATATTTCACATGATGCCTGGTAACTAGTATAAACATCAATAATGGTAGCACTCTAGTAATTTAATTCAGCCTATTACACAAAACATTGAGCCATTTTGCCTTTCTAACACACTAGAAAGCATTTCAATTAGTTCATCAAAATTCCAGGAGAGAAGTATTTATAAAAATTATTCTACTGACTTTACAGATGGAAGGATTGCTCCTATATATTTTTAGAATTGTAAAGAAGACAATTGCTAATAGTTACTTAGTAGAATTTCTTCTGCATGATTAGTTTAAAAAAGTTACTTCTGTTTCCTACAGTGACTTATATCTGAAGGGCGTCCTTTGGGGTTTTAGCCCACCATCCCCTAAATTAGATTAAATTCATGGCTTTAGCTCTTCAAAATTTTTTGATAAGGTAATACAAGGGCTGATGTTGGTTGTATACCCCACTGTTTGGAAAGCTCAAACAGAGAATTCTGAGCCACAGGCCACTATGTCTATCAAGATGACAGGCAGTATGTATACCTTGAAACTTTGAAGGTAGGCACTGCAGGAATACGGAATTTAAGAAAAGATTAAAGAGTCTAGAGATAACCCTGCTTAGTTGCCTACTTAACAACTCTCTCATCTTGGTAGTCTTCAATATGGATTTATTCTTAAGATCTTTGCTTCATTTCTTTGGCCTTGGAATATAATTCTTCATAATGTTTTAAGATAAGTTATATCTACCCTGTTTCCACTATAGCCTGCAAAGTATGAAGATCATTTTCCTGTTAAAGTTATTAAGTTGAATTGTAATGTCCTTTAGTATTTCAAAGACTTCATGGTAAATTGCTTACAAAGATGACTAAAATAATCTCTCCCATCCCTGTCTGCACACACATTTTGTGTTATGATTTTGCTGTTTCTTTCATCAAGAGCTAAAGTTTCTCTACCCCCTTAATCCAGGCTTTGTCAAGTGGCTTGCCTTGGCCAATAAGATGTTAGAAAACAGGGTGAACATAGAAATTTGACAAGTACTTGTACACCTAGGCTTACTGTTTTGCTGTCCTACGACTGACATGTGAAGAAGCTGGAACTAGCATCCTGGAGGATGAGAGACCACAGGAGGATAGAGATGAGCCATGCCAGCTAAGGTTCTCTAGGCTCACCAACTTCTAAAGAGCAGGAAAAATGTGCAAGGCCATTCTATATTATGGAGCCTTAGATGACCTCTCTGCTAACTGGATAATCAACTTATCATTGCACAGAATCAGAAGCAAAATAGAACAGTTGTTGTATGAAGCCAGGGGTCAGTCAAAATATGCATGCATTTTTTCAGGGTCAATAATCTCTTTTATGGCAAAAACAATACCATTTCAGTTTGCATTTCTAAAGTACAGTTATGGGCACCGCTAGCTGTACATCAATATTTCTTTTCCCCTTTTTTCCATAGTAATACATTTGGTGTCAGGCTTAAAGACACTCAGTCAGAGATTACATCCACGAGACAGATTCTAGTTGTGTGTGACCAGAAGATGACGTTTTCATTTCTGAACTATGAATGGAAATGACGTATACATTTACTGAGCTTTCTCCATGCTCCTATTTTCCCTCCTCTTCCATTCTCCCAACTGGATCCTACAGAAATCTGATTTACCATGCAGACTAGTGCAGCAGATTAACCTTATCTTAACTAATAGAATAGTTTTGTGCAATATATTTTGATACCAAAAATGATTTAGTTGGTAGAACGTTGGATCTTGGGTCAAAAAATCTGGGGTTCTTTGATAAACTTTGCCCCAATTTTTAGAATTGGCCAGAGGCTAGTCAGTCACTTACAGGAACTGTAATTTTGTATCCCTAGATAAAAATGTATAATTCCAAATAGGCTAAGCAGGAATTTTGAAAACTGACCTTACTAATTCCTATTTCTACCAAGTAAGAGGGCCACAGTAACTGGCGATTGCCCTAGGCATGTGTCATTTTAGTCCCAGGAAATGCTTATCTACCAACAAAGTGCCTTAGGTAACATAATGGGAAATAATCAAGGTGAGCTTTTGGCACTTGGACAGCTAGGGATAGTTCTCCTTGAAAACACAAATATACTCCATTTCGAGGTATTGAAATTAGAAGAAAACTGGGAAAGAGGATTTTAGTTACCTTCTGAATATACATTCAATGATGGTAGTCCCAAAGTCTCAGACTTCGTTGTGTGTGAGGGGGATTGTTAAGCCAACATATTTTAATTCTCACTTCCTCTCCTCACTCTCCCAGAGGTTATATTTCAGTAGCACTAGGAAGCTTGCTTATAATCTCCATATTTAAATACTACCGTTAAGTGATTCTAAGATAGGAGGTCAGTGGCCCTTTAGGAAACTACAGCCATAGCAGAAATTAAATTCATGTATTCATGTACTAAGATTCAGTTCCAAGAAGTGTAGAAATCTAGATGTGGCAAGTAAGTTCTAGAGAAAATGAATTACAGTTGTCAAAAAAAAGATCTAGTTGTCAAATATTCTTTGATGAATGATTTGGTTAAAAAAAAAAAAAAAACTAATGGGGAAGAATTACCAAACACAAGTATAAAAATGAAATTGCCTCACATTGCCTGTGAGTTTCCTACTCAATGTTCAATGTACGGTTTAAAAGTAACCACCCAAGATTTCCCTGGTAGCAAGGTGGTTAAAACTCAGTACTCCCAACACAAAGGGCACAGGTTCAATCCCTGGTCAGGGAACTAAGATCTCACATACCAAAACAATAAAAATTAAAAAAAAAATAAAATAAAAGTATAAAAGTAACCACCTTTGGAAGTTACACTGGGCTTCCTTGATGGCTCAGATCATAAAGAATCTCCCTGCATTGCAGGAGATCCAAGTTCGATCCCTCGGTCAGGAAGATCCCCTGGAGATGGCAACTGACTCCAGTATTCTTTCCTGGAGAATCCCATGGACAGAGGAATCTGATGGGCTACAGTCCATGGGGGTCACAAATAGCTGGGCACAACCGAGTGACTAGCAAATGGAACTCATATTAGTTGTGTCTGTCTCATGCCTTCATCACATTCCATCATTTCTGGATGAGAGCAAGAATTGCATTGGGTTTAGTTGTCTAGTTTATGTCTTCCCCAGTGGACTAAATGCTCTTTAAGGGAAAAAACTTGTCTCTTCCTTGGTCACCAAAGTATCCCCAGACTTATCAGGATGCCAGGAATATTCCAAGCACCTAACCAATATTTATTAAAGGAATGAATCGCTGTATAGAAAATAGCTGGTTAATTTTACCAACATAGGAAATGGACATGAACTATAATGAGACCAGGTGGAAATTGCCTAAAGGGTGTGCTTCTATTAAATAGACACCTACTTAAGCAGTATAGACACAGCAGAGGTATATTCAGAAGATAATGTTGAGCCATGTCACATTGAGGACATTCTAGCTTGGAGAAGGGAGTAGATTTTAGTGCAGGTTCAAGCACTGGAGATAAAAATTCTTATTCATAAGAACAATCTCCCTGTAAAAATGACACATAGTTTTGGGGTATAGACACTTTGATTTTCTATTCTGTTATTCAATAATTACTGTGGTTATTTTTCTATGTGATTAAATACCCTTTTGAGTCATGCTGAGGATGGTATGCTTGTAAGGAATGGAACTGTTGGTAGGACACCACAGCTAATCAGAGAAGTAATCATCTCAGATATTAGAATACAAACTTTAGCAAAGAAATGCACAATTGAAATGTGAATTCTGAAAAATTCAGACTCATAGAAACAAAGTGGATTGGTGGTTGCCAGAGGCTGGGTGGTGGGGATAATGAGTACTGTTGGCCAAAGGATACAAACTGTAAGTTGAATAAATCTTGAGGTATCTGTTATACAGCATAGTGACTATAGTTAATAATACTGCTCTTGTATACCTAAAGTCTGCCAATAGAGTAGATCTTGTGTTCTTACTACAAAAAAACAAAAACTATTTGAGACAATAGATGTGTTAATTAGCTTGATTGTGGTAATCATTTCACAATATATAGCAAATCAGTACATCTTACACTTTCAGTCAGTCAGCTCAGTCACTCAGTCATGTCTGACTCTTTGCAGCCCCATAGACTGTAGCATGCCAGGCTTCCCTGTCCATCATCAACTCCGGAACCTATTCAAACTCATGTCCATTGCAGTGGTGATGCCAGCCAACCAGCTCATCCTCTATAGTCCCGTTCTCCTGCTTTCAATCTTTCCCAGCATCAGGGTCTTTTCAAATGAGTCAGTTCTTCACATCATGTGGCCAAAGTATTGGAGTCTCAGCTTCAACATCAGTCTTTCCAATGAATATTCAGGATTTGTTTCCTTTAAGATGGACTGGTTGAATCTCTTTGCAGTTCAAGGGACTCTCAAGAGTCTTCTCCAACATCACAGTTCAGAAGCATCAATTCTTCGGCGCACAGCTTTCTTCACATTCCAACTCTTGCATCCATACATGACCACTGGAAAAACTATAGCTTTGACTAGACGGACCTTTGTTGGCAAAGTAATGTCTCTGCTTTTCAGTGTTATCTAGGTTGGTCATAGTTTTCCTGCCAAGGAGTAAGCATCTTTTTATTTCATGGCTGCAGTCACCATCTGCAGTGATTTTGGAGCCCAAGAAAATAAAGTCTCTCATTGTTTCCATTGTTTCCCCACCTTACACCTTAANACGGTTTAAAAGTAACCACCCAAGATTTCCCTGGTAGCAAGGTGGTTAAAACTCAGTACTCCCAACACAAAGGGCACAGGTTCAATCCCTGGTCAGGGAACTAAGATCTCACATACCAAAACAATAAAAATTAAAAAAAAAATAAAATAAAAGTATAAAAGTAACCACCTTTGGAAGTTACACTGGGCTTCCTTGATGGCTCAGATCATAAAGAATCTCCCTGCATTGCAGGAGATCCAAGTTCGATCCCTCGGTCAGGAAGATCCCCTGGAGATGGCAACTGACTCCAGTATTCTTTCCTGGAGAATCCCATGGACAGAGGAATCTGATGGGCTACAGTCCATGGGGGTCACAAATAGCTGGGCACAACCGAGTGACTAGCAAATGGAACTCATATTAGTTGTGTCTGTCTCATGCCTTCATCACATTCCATCATTTCTGGATGAGAGCAAGAATTGCATTGGGTTTAGTTGTCTAGTTTATGTCTTCCCCAGTGGACTAAATGCTCTTTAAGGGAAAAAACTTGTCTCTTCCTTGGTCACCAAAGTATCCCCAGACTTATCAGGATGCCAGGAATATTCCAAGCACCTAACCAATATTTATTAAAGGAATGAATCGCTGTATAGAAAATAGCTGGTTAATTTTACCAACATAGGAAATGGACATGAACTATAATGAGACCAGGTGGAAATTGCCTAAAGGGTGTGCTTCTATTAAATAGACACCTACTTAAGCAGTATAGACACAGCAGAGGTATATTCAGAAGATAATGTTGAGCCATGTCACATTGAGGACATTCTAGCTTGGAGAAGGGAGTAGATTTTAGTGCAGGTTCAAGCACTGGAGATAAAAATTCTTATTCATAAGAACAATCTCCCTGTAAAAATGACACATAGTTTTGGGGTATAGACACTTTGATTTTCTATTCTGTTATTCAATAATTACTGTGGTTATTTTTCTATGTGATTAAATACCCTTTTGAGTCATGCTGAGGATGGTATGCTTGTAAGGAATGGAACTGTTGGTAGGACACCACAGCTAATCAGAGAAGTAATCATCTCAGATATTAGAATACAAACTTTAGCAAAGAAATGCACAATTGAAATGTGAATTCTGAAAAATTCAGACTCATAGAAACAAAGTGGATTGGTGGTTGCCAGAGGCTGGGTGGTGGGGATAATGAGTACTGTTGGCCAAAGGATACAAACTGTAAGTTGAATAAATCTTGAGGTATCTGTTATACAGCATAGTGACTATAGTTAATAATACTGCTCTTGTATACCTAAAGTCTGCCAATAGAGTAGATCTTGTGTTCTTACTACAAAAAAACAAAAACTATTTGAGACAATAGATGTGTTAATTAGCTTGATTGTGGTAATCATTTCACAATATATAGCAAATCAGTACATCTTACACTTTCAGTCAGTCAGCTCAGTCACTCAGTCATGTCTGACTCTTTGCAGCCCCATAGACTGTAGCATGCCAGGCTTCCCTGTCCATCATCAACTCCGGAACCTATTCAAACTCATGTCCATTGCAGTGGTGATGCCAGTCAACCAGCTCATCCTCTATAGTCCCGTTCTCCTGCTTTCAATCTTTCCCAGCATCAGGGTCTTTTCAAATGAGTCAGTTCTTCACATCATGTGGCCAAAGTATTGGAGTCTCAGCTTCAACATCAGTCTTTCCAATGAATATTCAGGATTTGTTTCCTTTAAGATGGACTGGTTGAATCTCTTTGCAGTTCAAGGGACTCTCAAGAGTCTTCTTCAACATCACAGTTCAGAAGCATCAATTCTTCGGCGCACAGCTTTCTTCACATTCCAACTCTTGCATCCATACATGACCACTGGAAAAACTATAGCTTTGACTAGACGGACCTTTGTTGGCAAAGTAATGTCTCTGCTTTTCAGTGTTATCTAGGTTGGTCATAGTTTTCCTGCCAAGGAGTAAGCATCTTTTTATTTCATGGCTGCAGTCACCATCTGCAGTGATTTTGGAGCCCAAGAAAATAAAGTCTCTCATTGTTTCCATTGTTTCCCCACCTTACACCTTAAATGTACACAATTTTGTTTTGTTATTTCTAGATAGGGGAACGAACCACAACTGATTTAAAACAAAATCCGTCTCTCCAGATTATGCTTTGACAGAATTATTTAAATATAAGTATCATATATTATTTGTCTGCTTTAAAATTCAAGTTTTAACTTTCTGTGTATTCCAAGCATGACAGAGAAAGAAAGATGACACAAATACGTTAGAGAAGAAAAAGAAAGCTTGCCAAAAAGATACAATTGCAGTCTGAAAAGGGTGCAAGCCAATCTCAGCAAGCAGTTGGCCAGCTGTATAAACTGGAAATAGTCACTTAACCTCTTCTCTACCTGAATCTCATTAGTAAAATTAGGAGAAAGAATGAAATAATTTATAAGGTTGCTATTAGCTTTAAAATTTTTATGAGTTCAGAGCCTTTAAAAACTTGGCGCCCTCAGCAAAAAAATAGCACTGAGAATTTTTTTTCAATATTCCTTTTATCTATAATGGAAACAAGTTAAAAATAATAGGCCTAATGTTCACAAATCATTAAATATTTACTGGTTACTCTCTTGATCACCATCTTGATTCAATATGTATGTATAAATCAATATCTTCAAAATTCAAAAATGTGCACAAAGGAACTTTCTAGTTTCTGTGATGACTTTGAACTAAAGTATGATAAACTTTCTTGTTTGTGTAAGTGTTTTTATGCTTATCATTTGTCAATAAGCCCTAGAATCTAAGCACAATATTATATATACATGTTAAGTGCTTAGTTTATCACTATAATTTTCCTCTTGAGTTACAAATTGCATAAGTTTCCTCATTTATTTTTTAAAATGTTAGTGTCCAGGTACTTAAAAAAAAAAAAAAAAGGAACTTCTCCAAACTGAAAATAAAATGAGTGTTTACTCTCTAGCTTGTGTGCTGTCGCTGCAGTCATGCTTTGCGACCCTATGGACTGCAGCCTGCCAGGTTCCTCTGTCCATGGGTTTCTCCAGGCAAAAATATCGAAGTGGGTTGCCATGCCCTCCTTCAGGGCATCTTCCCAACCCAGGGATCGATCCCATGACTCTTTACGTCTCCTGCATTGCAGGCAGGTTCTTTACCACTGACACCACCTGGTAAGCCCTGTTTCTATTGAGGGAAGTGTTAACTAAGGATTAAAAAAGAGATAGACAGATAAGGACATTTGGTTATACACAAATAATGTGATAATTCTATTTTATAATTTTATACACTTTTCTTATTTTAACTGAATCTATGTCCTTCCTAGTACTTTTGCTTTTTTAAAGTATTACTTGTTTTTCTTCTTATGATATACTGCTATCTTTTTTTTAACTTTCCCCAAATATTTATAAAATAATCCTCTGTACTAGATATTGTACAGTGAATATTTGTTGATTGATTAACCTTCACAATGCTCCTTCCACCACCTCCTTTCCATCCTCAATGTTACAAATACTGTCACTACCTCCCTTCACAACTCGTATCCCCACTTCTAACGCTATAGGAGGCTGTTATGGCTAATGAGACAGAAGACAACATCATCTTGGAACACTATTTTTAATACTTTTCACACAAATGAAAGAGGTGCCTTTTCATCCAATCTTTGAATAGTATTTTGAGAAGCTATTGGAAGCTGCAGTTGCCTTCTTGTAAGGCTGGAGAGAGTAAACCAACATACTTGAGGAGGGCAGAAGAGAGAGATTCTAAAACAAACATAAAGGACCACCTATGTCTATAAAGAATTCTTGATAGGTGACATAATAAATTTTCCTTATTGTTTAAGATACTTTTAGTTGGGTCTTCTGTATATTGTATCCGAAACTGATACATTCATTCCTTTATTTTCAATCTCCATAAGTATAAACATCATCTTACAGAACAAAGCTAGTGGAGGTGATGGAATTCCAGTTAAGCTATTTCAAATACTGAAAGATGATGCTGTGAANACGTGTGCTATCGTGTGGAAAACAAATCGTTGGTCTATATTTGGTTCAGGATACAGGATGCTTGGGACTGGTGCACAGGGATGATCCAGAGAGTTGATGTGGAGTGGGAGGTGGGGGGGGTGGTTCAAGATTGGGAACTCATGTACACCTGAGATGAAAAAAAAATAAATAAATAAAAGTAAATAAAATTTGCTTGGCAATTTTCATAGTAATATATCTTTCTCATGTTCTTGTTTGTTTAGTTTATATACTTTAATTATTTAACATGTTTATTTCACTGTTGTGTCTGATAATCTTGTTCTTGGAGGTGGGGTCCAATCATACCTTTTTTTTCTGCTGATCTTTTTCATGGTAGATTTTTTTCCATGTATGTCTTAGAGTTTTAGAATGTCAGCTTATCTTCCCAGGATTTATGTGTGGTAATCCTATGTAATTTGATTTAAGGTATCCTAGGATTGTAACTAGTCTAGGTCCATATTTATGTTAATTTGTTGGTATGTAGTTCACTGACTTACAATGATAATGTCAATTCAAACCTCAAAATTGTGTGATCAGGTCTATGATCATAAATTTACAATGTTATTAACTTTTTTCAACAAAAGCCCTGGCTGACACCAAAAGTTTTCCTTGTCACCTTCCTATGTTAGGGACAGATAACTTTTAGTTTACCTTTTCCGTATGTATAAATAATTTCTAACTGCCTATCTTTTGGTAGGCTCAATTCCCTACATGCCATTTCACCATGGATTTATGCTCAGTTAATTTCCAAGCCTCTAGTTCATCAGGATTCACAAACCCCTCTTTGAAAGACATTTTTTTTTCATTCAGTTTCCTTTCTTTCCTTTTTTTCCTCTGGAGATTTCCCCCACTTTCTTGTGAGTGTAGCTGTGTATGTTAAAACAATGTTTGCTGTCTTTCACTGATAATTTCTGTAATTTTGCATTGAAAAGCTTTTCATTTACTGTCCTATTTTCAGAAAACCTTTTCTAAGATGATATTAAACCACATTAATTTGTCCACAGCTTGACAAACTCTTTCAAAATCTTTTGGTATTAATTTTGAAGGTATTTTAATAGCTTCAAATCAGGACAAAATTATACAACATGGCCAATAAACGGTTCATGTGAAAAGACTGAAACCCTAGATGAACAAACAATGTAGCAATCTAGGATTTTTGCAACCGGTTTCTTTGAAAGAAAACTGAATACAGAAATGGTCACAGTAATATGATTGTGTAAATAACTTGAATTCTTCTCAGGCAAAATCCTTCATTACGAGATCTTAATTCTAACAAGATAACTGGCATAGAAATTTGAAGGTCTAGTGTGCAAATCAATGGTTCTGGATGTTTGCTGTTCATCAGTTCTTAGAGACATAAAAATGATTTACCTCAATGTTGGCAGGGCTGCAAGGAAAAGGGTAAATGCTTTTACGGCTGATGGTAATATAAATGGGTACCATTTTTCTAACCATCAAGAAGGTAATATGTAACAAGATCTTAAAAATACATTTATATCATCTGACAAAAGAATGCTACTCCTGACTATACATCTTTCTCCTATTTTCTTAGAAGTGTTCAGAGGTGTCTATGTGTAAAAATCAGAAATTTATATGCATTAAAAACATAAAATTCAGTAGAACCTAATTATTTTTATTAATAAAATTGATGTAATTTTTAAATGAGTAAAACTTATTATATCAATTTTATTAATAAAAATACTTATGTTCTACTGAATTTTATTTTTAATGCATTTATTATACATTGCTGATTTTTACACACAGATACCACTGAACACTTCTATGAACATGAAAGATATATAATTCAGATGTAGGATTCTTTGGTCAGATGATATAAATGCATTTTTAAGATCTTGTTACATATTACCTTCTTGATGGTTAGAAAAATGGCACCCATTTATATTATCATCAGTCATAAAGACATTTATTAATAAAATTGGTGTAACTTTTAAATGAGTAGAACTTAAAAACATGACAATTGAAGCTAAAGTAAAAAAGGGAGATAGTTTACCGGCCCTCATTATCATGACCTGGCCTTTTCCCTTTCTTAAAAAAATATTTAATCTGATTTCTATGATTTTTGTTTGGCTGAAATGATAGGTATTATAACTGATTTATTGAACACTTCCAAGACTAGCACATATCTCTATTCATTAGCAGATGTTTAAATAAGCTTCTCTAAAGTAGGTGAAATGAGAGAACTATTTATTAAGGCATCATGTGCTAAAGAGTAAGCAAGGCATTAGGTAGTCGTGATACAGTGATAGCGTGTAAGAGCAACTGATATTTATTGTTATGATTCCAAAGACACACTGTCCTCAAACTGAGGTGACCTGTGGTCCTATGTCAAGAATTGCCTGCACCCACAGGTGAGAGTTTTCTGGTACCTCAGAGTGTCCTTCAAGTTACAATTTCTTCCCATCTAAATTCATGTATAACAACAGGGAAGGAGAATGGATTTCACAAGGATATTTGGGGCACATTTTCTTCAGGCCCTTGGAAACTATTACCTAGAATATGACTTGCAAATAAAGCACAGAAACACTGGCTTGAGATGACTCTGAGTTTCTAGTCGAATTAAGAGAATTCCCATCCAAAAGAAAACACAGTTGTAGCACTTTCTTTTCCCATACACATTTTATCGATGCTACCTTTTTAGGTGTGAATCCTTGTATGGAGCAGTAGGGTACATATTATGATTACTGTTAACACAACTGAACACACACGCACACATATGATTATTACTATTACTCTGTGCTGTGCTAAGTTGCTTCAGTTGTGTCCAGCTCTGTGTGATCCCATGAACTGTAGACCTCCAGGCTCCTCTGTTCATGGGATTCCCCTGGCAAGAATACTGGAGTGGGTTGCCACANGGTGTGAATCCTTGTATGGAGCAGTAGGGTACATATTATGATTACTGTTAACACAACTGAACACACACGCACACATATGATTATTACTATTACTCTGTGCTGTGCTAAGTTGCTTCAGTTGTGTCCAGCTCTGTGTGATCCCATGAACTGTAGACCTCCAGGCTCCTCTGTTCATGGGATTCCCCTGGCAAGAATACTGGAGTGGGTTGCCACACCCTCCTCCAGGGGATCTTCCCGACCCTGGGATCCAACCCATGTCTCTTACCTCTTCTGCATTGGCAGGCGAGTTCTTTACCACTAGTGCTGCCTAGAAAGCCCTACTACACTACTACTACTATTATTGTTATAGTTATTGAGGTGTGCACTGAAATCCAAACTAACCTTTCCCTGTCTGGGGTTTGAATCTGCAGTGGAGCTATAACACGGAGGAAAGGAAGCCCCATGAGTCATTTCAGATACAGATGTCTCCGAGTTCTCACTGAAATGCATTATTAGTATCTGTTTCCAGGAGCACATATCTTCCTTCATAAATACTTTCCAGATGTGTTCCTCTTGTTTGTAGTATAAAAATACACTGATTTCAAAAAAAAAAAACCCTACAACTATGAATAGTGTAACATTTTAACTAAAAATGATTTAGTATACTACAATTTATTAAAAACTCAAAATGTAAAACCAGCTATAGACATAATCTGTACCTATCACACACCCCTCCAAATTAGATGTATAGCCCTTTTTGCAGCAGAATGCAAATACTTAACCCACTCTGCATTTTGAGTTTCAACACATTCTTTCTCCCCATCTAACAAACTTGCCATGCATCCTGTAATTTTGTCCCTGTGTTCCTCAGTTTCATCTCTCCTGACTCAGAACTGTGGCACACCTTTATATTTTTGTGTCATAATCTTGTATTGATTTATTATGTTCTCCTTAGGGTTACTCCTCCAAGTTCAGGCTAGCCCTCTACTATGCTTTCCCTAACCAATTCATTCAGTAAACTGAAGGACTAGTCTAATATCTATGTAAGAAGTCATCCAGTGCACTGCTACATTCCACATAGCTGGGCAACTGTTTCTTACCCACACAGGAAAAGACAGCGGGCTTGTTCCCATACCCAGGCATGGAAATCTGGAAGAAAGTGTGACCTCTGAAAAATGGGTCAGTTAGAAGATGTAAGCAGACTGGGTACTGAAGCTTGAAGATTTTATTCTCCATTCCTAGGATTCTGAAAGCCATTTTTCAAAATCAATGAAGATCATTTAGTATAAAACCTGGGAACTTTCCTTAAAAGGTAGAGCTTGCAATCACTTGAACAGGACAGAATAAGAACAGGTGCCCCCACCCCCATCCTCATCTTCCATAGCACAAGCAAAACTGGATGGAGCCTTAGTCTCCCAACCTCCAGATCAGCACTCTTGTAAGCCACGCCAGCCTCATCCTGGGTTCACCCAGAGCGGTCATCTGGATCAGGGATTCTGACCTGCCCCAGCTTTAAAAGGAGCACCTCCAGGCCCACGCGGAATTTAGCAGTGGTCCAGTCCCAGCTCTGGCTCGACTTCTTTTCTCGATTTCCTTTCTTCCTAAGGCAGGAAAGTGGAATGGTTTTCTTTAGGAAGTTTCTGAGGCCCAGGGAAAGTCCTAGAAATACCAACATCAGAGGTTCCACAATTAAGTGGCCCAGTTAGATCACCTGTGATGAATCTCACAGTTAACACACCTCAGTAATGGACCCAGAGCTTCCAATCACCCCTCCCTCTACAGTATGCACAGAAAAGTAGATATTAACAGGCATTTCAGAAGGCCCTCTAATATGAAAGATACAGACCTCCCCCCAAAAGAAAGAAAAACAGAAAGAAGCCACTTAGGAGAGAAATATATTAAATAGGAAGAAAGAAAAAAAGTCTATCATTAATATCTTCAACTGGGAATAGTTTTATATAGTTTTAATAATGTATAACATTGAATGCCAATCCAACATATCAAGCCAAAATTATGATACAACTCTATTGGGAAAAGGGTGGTTGACACACACACACACACACACACACACACACACACACAGAGAGAGAGAGAGAGAGAAGGAAAGGGAGTTATGTCCTCACCTTTCCTAGTGGAAAGTCAATAGAAAATGCTGAAAATTGAAAAAATATAATAATACAGCTTATTTTTTATTAGCTAAATACCTGGGCTTCCCTGGTGGTTCAGTGGTAAAGAATCTGCCTGCCAATGCAGGTGGTGCAGTTTCAATCCCTGGGTCAGGAAGACCCCCTGGAGGAGGAAATGGCAACTCGCTCTAGTATTGGAGAATCCCTAGGGACAGAAAGCCTCATAGGTACAGTCCATGGGGTTCCAAAGAGTCAGACACAACTTAGCATCTGAGCACAAGCACCTAAATTATCAGCTAAAATTGCTGATGATTGCTCCCTCTAGGGAAATGAAGGAAGGATGAGTAGGAGACCAGTGTTGCTTTTCTTTACAAATTTTGTGAAATCTTTTGCTACTTTATATACATGTATAACCTCAACTTTTTTTTAACTTAAAAAGAAGAGATAAAAAGAAGCCAACAATGGCATATCATTTAGAAAACTTTTTTGAAGTCTATGCAAAAATGATGATGTCTTGAATTAGGATCATGGTAGAGGAAATTAAAAGAACCAGACAGATGGAACTATTTAATTAATTTCTGGCATTGTGATCAGAAAAGATGCTTTGATATGATTTCAACAGATAAACTATGAAGTCGCAAGATCTGAAAATAACTTAGATGTAGATATCCAGTTGGAGAGCATGAGGCATCCAGAATGACCACTAGGTATTTAGCTCAAGCTAGTGGATAGGTGGTGGTGCCATTTGCTGAAGGAGAGAATCAAGGGAGCGGAGCAAGTTTTAGGGGAGAAAATACTGAGTTCACTTTATTTATTTATTGGTCATGCCACAAGGCGTGGGGGATCTTAGTTTCCCAACCAGCTGTCCAAGCCATGCCCCCTGTATTGGAAGCCTGAAGTCTTGACCGCTGGGCTGCCAAGGGGGTCCTGAGTTCACTTCTAGAACTGCTTCATTTAATGTGCTTGTGTGCATGCTTACTCACTCAGTCAGGGCTAACTCTTTATGACCCTTTGGACTGTAGCTCACCAGGCTCCTCTGTCCATGGGATCCTCCAGGCAAGAATACCAGAGTGGGTTACTATTCCCTTCTCCAGGGGATCTTCCCAACCCAGGGATCAAACCCAGGTCTCCTGCACTGCAGGTGGATTCTTTACCGTCTAAGCCACCAGGGAAGCCCCTATACATTTCCCCCAAAGAAGTAGGGCTGAAAAGTTGTTTATATGATCTTCTAGAGCTCAAGACCCATAGTTAAGTTAGAAATTATAGACAAAAAATTGACCAAAAGTGATCAAGCAGGCCATGGATATGTATTCTGTTTTCTTGCCCAATAACTCTTTCCCCTCCTCAGAGTTCTTGTGAGGACACGTGTGTGTGTTGGTTGGCACTCACTCTGCTCTCCTGCTGTAAGGTTAGGACCCAGACTGACCCTCTAAGTAGCTTTTCACTATGGCCACAGGGCTTTGGTTCAGGAAGAGCATGTAAACTGAGGGGAGCTTATCAGAACCCTTTTAGAAAATGTGGAAATGGATATAAATGAATATTAATTTCTTTCCTTCTAGAATTCTGAGCCAGGAAAGTCTGGAGCTGCCTGTGGCTCTCTTGTCTGTTCAGGGAGTCTGGCTGTGGATGAAGACAACATTGTGTAAATCAGAACAGATTCTTACTATGATTAGTCACCTTCTTGGACTGAGCCAAGATTCATTCTCTGAATTCCCCACTTATGTGAGCCAGTAGTTTCCCTTCCTAAGATGGTCTGGGTTGCCCTGACAGTGTTCTGTCTTATGAGTGCACATGGATAAGGTTGTCATGTGAGAGTGTGAGGGGTTAATAGAGAAAGCATCTGGATCTTACAAGCCTTACAAGCCTATGAGTAGATGAGGAGCTGGCAGGAAAGACAAAGAAGAAACTGTTGAGTAGATAGAGGGGGGCGAGGGGTGAAGGAAAGGGAAAGCCATGGCAGTCATAAGACAGTGTTTCCAGAAGCAAAAAGGAGTCAACAATATTAATGTTGCCCAAGGTCAATCAACACCTTGAAAAACTGGCTGACCTTGAAAATATTGGTGAGAGCAGTTTCGGGAAAGTGAAACTTTGCGGAAATGGCTTGGGGGAATGTGTGGGAGTTGGAGAAATTGAATAAATGGTGACAACTCATTCAAAAGTAGAATTTGTTGAAGGAGAGAGAACACATAGAAATTACCAGGGCACAGGTCTAGGGAACATTTCTTTTTCCTTTTTCAGGTTTTTGTTCTAAGAAAAGAGAGGCGTGAGTGTAATTAAATACGATGAAAAGGACCTAGTGAAAAGAGAGAAACTGAAGTAGCAAAGTCTAATAATTTATCATGGGGAATCTACAAGATGTTGGGGGAAATGTAGTCAGTAGCAGAGTAGAAGGATAAACTTAGAAAGAGAGAGGGTGGTGATGTTGATGGGTAAGGTGAAATTGACTTCATAGGCTTGGATGAGGGAGTTCCTATCACATGAATTTATTTTCACTGTGAAATAAGAAGCACAGTTATCTGCTTAAGAATGAGGAGATGTGGAAGATTTGACTGAGGTAGACCTAAAATAGTCACTGGGCCAACACATGAGATAATACTGGATTGTTGGGTAGAGTTGAGGGCCTAGATCAGGTTGTGTCCAGGAATTTAAAGAGGCACGACCTGCAGAACCGAAGGAGTTTGTCAAGCAGTGAGAGGGCACTGTGGGTGCAAGCAGGGAGGGAAAGCTGGGTTTGTCTAGGATTTACATAGAATGGCAGTTCAGTCACTGTTTCCTACAGAGTTTGGGAGAAACAGTGATTTTGGGGAGGCATAAAATTTCTTTCTTTAGAAAGAAATTTTACTTACCATCTGTTTTACTTACCCGAGGGTGTTTCAGGGAGAGTTGATGGAGCCTATTAATTGAACAGTGGGGTGGAGAGTGGAGGGATACATTTTACATCAGGAATAATAAAAATAGGTATTTATCAGGCAGGCTCAGTGGTAAAGAACCCACCTGCCAGTGCAGGAAACACAGGAGATGCGGGTTCAATCTCTGGGTTGGGAACATCTCCAGAATAGGAAATGGCAACCCACTCCAGTATTCTTGCCTGGGAAATCCCATGGACAGAGGAGCCTAGTAGGCTACAGTCCACGGGGCCCCAAACCACTTAGTGACTGAACAATAGCAAAAATTTCAGGCAACGAGTAACTGATTATTCATCAACTAAAAAGTTGGCTTAAAACTCAACATTCGGAAAACGAAGATCATGGCATCCAGTCCCATCACTTCGTGGGNCACAATAAACTGTGGAAAATTCTGAAAGAGATAGGAATACCAGACCACCTGACCTGCCTCTTGAGAAACTAACATGCAGGTCAGGAAGCAACAGTTAGAACTGGATGTGGAACAACAGATTGGTTCCAAATAGGAAAAGGAGCACCTCAAGGCTGTATATTGTCACCCTGCATATTTAACTTTTATGCAGAATACATCATGAGAAATAGTGGACTGGAAGAAACACAAGCCAGAATCAAGATTGCTGGGAGAAATATCAATAACCTCAGATATGCAGATGACACCACTCTTATGGCAGAAAGTGAAGAGGAACTAAAGAGCCTCTTGATGAAAGTGAAAGAGGAGAGTGAAAAAGTTGGCTTAAAGCTCAACATTCAGAAAACGAAGATCATGGCATCCAGTCCCATCACTTCATGGGAAATAGATGGGGAAACAGTGGAAACAGTGTCAGACTTTATTTTTCTGGGCTCCAAAATCACTGCAGATGGTGACTGCAGCCATGAAATTAAAAGACACTTACTCCTTGGAAGAAAAGTTATGACCAACCTAGAGAGCATATTCAAAAGCAGAGATATTACTTTGCCGACTGAGGTCCGTNCTCCAAAATCACTGCAGATGGTGACTGCAGCCATGAAATGAAAAGACACTTACTCCTTGGAAGGAAAGTTATGACCAACCTAGATAGCATATTTAAAAGCAGAGATATTACTTTGCCAACATAGGTCCATCTAGTCAAGGCTATGGTTTTTCCAGTGGTCATGTATGGATGTGAAAGTTGGACTGTGAAGAAAGCTGAGGGCCGAAGAGTTGATGCTTTTGAACTGTGATGTTGGGGAAGACTCTTGAGAGTCCCTTGGACTGTGAGAAGATCCAACCAGTCCATCCTAAACGAAATCAGTCCTGGGTGTTCACTGGAAGGGCTGATACTGAGGCTGAAACTCCGATATTTTGGCCACCTCATGAGAAGAACTGACTCATTGGAAAAGACTCTGATGCTGGGAGGGATTGGGGGCAGGAAGAGAAAGGGGACAACAGATAAGATGGGCTGGATGGCATCACCAACTCGATGGACATGAGTCTGAGTGAACTCCGGGAGTTGGTGATGGACAGGGAGGCCTGGCGTGCTGCGATTCATGGGGTAGCAAAGAGTCGGACACGACTGAGCAACTGAACTGAACTGAACTATGTCGTTTGAGAAAGCAACTGGTCACAGGTGTTGCCACTATCTCAGCTATATAATAATGACAGGAGTTTATAATTATTGAGTACTTTTCATGAAAGAAAAGGACATTGTTCTATGAACTTCACATATTTTATATTCTCAATAAACCTTTAGATTGCGAGATAATATTATTCCTATTTTTTAAATGCAGCAAATGTGGCAGAGAAATAATAAGTAACCCAGAGCTAATAAGTGAATAAACTGAAGGTCTGGAATTATCTAGTTATAATTACAGAGTCCCTTACTACATGTGTATATTTAACATAAGGGATACATATGGGCTTTTGGTAGCATGTGGGAATAAAGTGAACAGACTAGTCCATCATCTTGGTGTTCTCTAAGCTTATCACTTATAGCACTGTGTACAGACTGAGCTAATGATTTGCAGGTACAGGAGGGGGTATTTACCACTGTATGTATAGAAAATATGTAATTCAAGGAAGAATATTTAAATGACATTTAATATCACTGAGGGACTTCCCAGGTGGCTCAATGGTAAAGAATCTGCCTGCCAGTGCAGGAGACACAGAAGGCATGGGTTCGATCCCTGGGTTGGGAAGATCCCCCGGAAAAGGTTAAGGCAACCCACTCCTATACTTTTGCTGGGATAATCCCACGGACAGGGGAGACTTGCGGGCTACAGTCCATGGGGTTGCACAGAGTAGGACACGACTGCACAACTGAGCATGCAACGTGCACGCAGCAACACTATTTCTCTATATTAAGAAAATTTTATATGTTCAGTGACAGTTTCAAAGTTACAGACACACCACTGAACAAAATTAGAAAAACATGCTGAATTTCCCTGGACATCCTCTGATACCTCTTCTATGCTGAAAAAATATCAGAGTGAACTGGAAAGCAGACCATTAAGTTGAATCAAAGTTTATCATTTTAACAATTACTCTTCTATTGACTTTGAGAATCTAGGAGACTCACAATATAAAGTATGACTTTTTCCTGAATAGACCACAATTCAAGGTTTCCAGTGACTAAAATTTAGGAACTAAATTGTTAAAATTCATTTTCTTAAATAATTTTATCACTAAGTAATGATGCATTTTGCTCTACTCAATAGATGTGATTTTTCACTTTTAAATTTTATATATTATTTTATTACATAATATGTGATATATAAAATTGATATTTATCAGTAGAGTATTTGAGATATAAACATTATGACATATGAACATGAAATAGTCATGAACCTTCCAGCCAGATCTGGAAGTAGTATATTACCCATGTCACGCAGGCTGTGTGTGCACTTTCCTTCAAATTCTATCCCCCTCCCAATCCCCAAAGGTAACCAATATCTTGAATGTTGGTTTTATGCTTCCTTTACTTTTCAAGTAGTTTCTGTCATAAATATATCTATTTCTAGATTTTGAAGCGTATGTCCTGTGCTGTGGTGTGCTTAATTGCTTAATCATGTCCGACTCTGCGACCCCATGGACTGTAGCCCATCAGGCTCTTCCATCCATGGGGATTCTCCAGGCAAGAATACTGGAGTTGGTTACCATGCCCTCCTCCAGGGGATCTTCCTGACCCAGGGAACAAACCCAGGTCTCCGGCATTGCAGGTGGATTCTTTACCAGCTGAGCTACCAGGGAAGCTCTTTGAAGTGTATGACATGATTTTATTATTGCATGGTTTGCAACTTGCTTTTCTCATTCAAGGTTATGTTTCTTAGATTCATTGTGCTGCATGTAGCTGTAATTTGTTCATCTTCAAGACTACCTGATTTTTCACTAAGTGCCTATATAGCAAGTTTTTTTAAAATTCAATCACTTAAGAAGGCATATTTTAATTTTTCTCCAGCCTTTAAAATTGCTATTAAAAACATGTGTGTTCAAACTTTTTCTATTTTTAAGTTTCTTTCCTCTTACTGTATCAACAATTGAAAGGATGACTGCAAGTCTCTCTCCATGACTGGGGATTTATCACTTTGCTCTTGTTTCAACCATTTTTGTTGTAGACCATTTTAAAGATGCTTTACTATGTGTACACAATTTAATTATTTAATATTTCTAGTATTTTTGTCATGTATTTGGGCCCTTTATTCCTAATTATGCTGTTTTATCCATTAAAGTATATTTTTAAGTCTTTGATAAAACTACAGTACATTTTTAAAATTAATATTTGCCTGTTACATATTTTTCTATATTTTTTCAACTTTTTCATGTCCTTATGTTTTACTGGTGACCACTTAGAAGAGAGACTCTAAAAGTGCCTTGTTAGTTGATGTTTAGTTCCTGTCTTAAATAAACTTCCCTAGAAAATGCACCTTGAGGCAAAAGCTTATGTGGTATGACTTTCCTTGGGATGCAATCCCAGGAGTGAAGGAAAAGTTTAGTCTAATAAAGAGTGTGTTTCTGAGTTGGTCACAGCTTTTGCATCACAGTTGGTTGTTAATTGTTGCATTATATCCCAGAAGAGGTATATGTAACTACTGCAACTTGAAACAGTCCAGTGCAGAGAAGGCAAAGCAAGACGTTTATTTGTAGGATCCTTCTGCTTTCTGTATGCCCCATGCAGTAATAATGCCCTAGTTTCTGGGTCGTTGGCCCAGGTATATACCGGGTAAGCCAAAGCCTCCAGACATCCAATACAGCCCATGATGTAATGTCTTTGTCAGTTGATGCAACACACAATTGTTTCTAAATCTGTGGCGATGAAGGTGGCAGTGTCAGTGTCCAGGGCTTCATAACCAAAGAAGGTGTGAGTGTTTGCTAGAGCCTCTCTCTTTACCACAAAACTAGAGAAGGAAGTGGCTGAGGTCTGGAGATGTGGATGGTTTCAAAAAGCTCTCAGGTACTGCAAAACCTGAGCTCCGTACCATTCATCCATGGCATTGCTTGGATCAGCTTGCAGTCAATCTCGTTTGAGTGTAACTGCCCACACTTTCTCTGAAAGCTGACAAAGTGCAAGTCCAATCTGTTTAGAAGGTAGTGAATTGTAGGAAAATGAAAAACTTCTTGCAGACTTTTAGCAAATTGTGGTTATGGTCCTCACTGCTGCATCTGGTCCAGGGCTATAATTAAAGGACCTAGGGAATAAAAAGTGCAGCGAGTAATAGAAATGTAGAGAGACAGAAGATGGCATTATGCTAGGTTTAAAATATTCAAAACTTGTAAGGATTCAGAGTTCATATCATCTCTAGTTTTTCTTACTTTCATGCCCCCCCCCACTTGCTAGATATAAAATATTTTTCACTTATTATGGAATTGATCTTAACATTTAATTTTTAGTGAATACTTATAGAATAAAAAATGCATTTTAAACTTCTAAATGAAATGAGAATGGATTTGTTGTGTAATTTCTAGAATTGATTCTCTGAATGGGATTATGAAGTTAAGCCACCATACAAAATTTAGAAACAGAACAGATTTTTCTAACCCTAGAGTATGTATTTAATGCAAAAATTTTTTGAAAGTTAACTAAAAAGTTTCCTGGGGATTTGGGAACTCATGTACACCTGAGATGGAAAAAAAATAAAAAATTAAAAAAAAAAAGTTTCCTGGGTATGACTTGATGTGATGCAACTCAATATTGGGATAGAGAGAAGGAAAAAATATTTTTAAAAGCTTATTAGAAGGGGTTCAGTTCAGTTCAGTCGCTCAGTTGTTTCTGACTCTTTCTCTGTGTCCATCACCAACTCCCAGAGTTCACTCAAACTTACATCCATTGAGTCGTGATACCATCCAGCCACCTCATCCTCGGTCGTCCCCTTCTCCTCCTGCCCCCAGTCCCTCCCAGCATCACAGTGTTTTCCAATGGGTCAACTCTTCGCATGAGGTGGCCAAAGTACTGGAGCTTCAGCTTTAATATCATTCCTTCCAAAGAAATCCCAGGACTGATCTCCTTCAGAATGGACTGGTTGGATCTCCTTGTAGTCCAAGGGACTCTCAAGAGTCTTCTCCAACACCACAGTTCAAAAGCATCGATTCTTCAGCACTCAGCTTTCTTCACAGTCCAACTCTCACATCCATACATGACCACAGGAGAAACCATAGCCTGACTAAATGGACCTTTGTTGGCAAAGTAATGTCTCTGTTTTTTAATATGCTATCTAGGTTGGTCATAACTTTCCTTCCAAGGAGTAAGCATCTTTTAATTTCATGGCTGTAATCAACATCTGCAGTGATTTTGAGAGGGTAGGGCATAGCATATCATTTTATGACAAGAAGATAGTCCATACATATGTGGAAATCTCCAAATTTTGGGAAGAACAGAGGAATCAGAAAACAAGGGAAAGAGACAAAAGTAAAACCTTTGGAGAATTTTGTAAAGAATTCTCCACCTGCATATATATATAAAACAAAACACTAATTCGACAAAATACACGCACCCCAATGTTCATAGCAGAATTATTTACAATTGCCCAGATATGGAAGCAATCTTTGTGACCATCGGCAGATAAATGGATAAAAAAATGTGATACACGTACACAGACACAAATACTACTGAGCCATAAAAGTGAATGACATTTTGCCATTGGCAGCAACATGGAAAGACTTAGAGGACATTATGCAAAGTAAAATAAGTCAGACAGAAAAAGACAAATAGTGCATGATGTTACTTGTAGGTGGAATTTAAAAAATACAACACACCAGTGAATATAACAAAAAAGAAGCCGAATCACAGATGTAGAGAAAAAACCAGCAGTTACCAGTGGGGAGAAGAAAGGGAGAAGGGACAGTTCAGGGGTAAAGAAGTAAGTGGTATGAACTGAACTGAACTGAAGTCACTTCAGTCGTGTCCGACTCTGTGCGACCCCATAGACGGCAGCCCACCAGGCTCCCCCTTCCCCGGGATTCTGCAGGCAAGAACACTGGAGTGGGTTGCCATTTCCTTCTCCAATGCATGAAAGTGAAAAGTGGAAGTGAAGTCGCTCAGTTGTGTCTGACCCTCAGCGACCCCATGGACTGCAGCCCACCAGGCTCCTCTGTCCATGGGATTTTCCAGGCAAGAGTAATGGAGTGGGGTGCCATCGCCTTCTCTGGTGGTATGAACTATTAGGTATAAAATAAGCTAGAAGAATATACTGTACAACATTGGGAGAATATAACAAATATAATAGCTATTGTTGTTGCTGTCGTGTAGTTGAGTCTGACTCTGTGACCCCATGGAATGCAGCAGGCTAGGCTTCCCTGCCCTTCAACATCTCCCAGAGTTTGTGCAAATTCATATCCATTGAGTTCATGATGCCATCCGACCATTTCATCCTCTGTTGTCCCCTTGTCCTCCTGCCTTCAGTCTTTCCCAACATCAGGGTCTTTTCCAATGAGTCAGCTCTTTGCAAAAGTATTGGAGCCTCAGCTTCAGCATTAGTCCTTCCAATGAATATTCAGGACTGATTTCCTTTAAGATTGACTGGTTTGATCTCCCTATAGTTCCAAGGGACTCTCAAGTCTTCTCCAACACCAATGTTCAAAAGCGTCAGTTCTTTGGCGCTCAGCTTTCTTTATGGTCCAGCTCTCACATCCACGCATGACTACCAGAAAAGCCATGGCTTTGGCTCTACTGAAATTTGTCAGCAAAGTAACGTCTCTACTTTTTAATATGCTGTCTAGGTTTGTCATTGCTTTTCTTCCAAGAAGCAAACGTCTTTTAATTTCATAGCTGCAGTCACTGTCTGCAGTGATTTTGTAGCCCAAAAAATAAAGCCTATTACTGTTTCCTTTGTTTACCCATCTATTTGCCATGAAATGATGGGACCAGATGCCAAAATTTTAGTTTTTTGAATGTTGAGTTTTAAAACAGCTTTTTCACTCCACTCTTTCAGCTTCAAGACCCTCTTTGCTTTTTGTCATGAGGGTGGTGTCATCTGCATATCTGAGATACTGATATTTCTCCTGACAATTTTGATTCCAGCTTGTGCTTCATCCAGCCTGGAATTTCATGTGAGGTACTCTGCATATAAGTTAAATAAGCAGGGTGACAACATATAACTTTGACTTACTCCTTTCCCAACTTTGAACCAGTCTGTTTTTCCATGCCTGGTTCTAACTGCTGCTTCTTTACCTGCACACAAATTTCTCAGGAGGCAGGTAAGGTGGTCTGGTATTCCCATTTCTGTAAGAATTTTCCACTGTTTGTTGTGATCCATGCAGTCAAAGGCTTTAGTGTAGTCAGTGAAGCAGAAGTAGATAACTATAGCTATAAATGGAGTATAAATTTTAAAATTATGAATCATTACATTGTATATCTGTAACTTATCTAATGTTGTACAACTATACTTCAATTAAAAAATAATTGAATTAAAAAAAAGGATTTCCCTTGACACTCTCTTGATAAACGTTACATGAAAGCAAGGCACAGGGTTTGTTAAAGAAAAAACTTCATCTAATTATCTGAAAAGTGAAAGTGAAAGTCACTTCGTCATGTCTGACAGTATAGTTCATGGAATTCTCCAGGCCAGAATACTGGAGTGGATAGCTGTTCCCTTCCCCAGGGGATCTTCCTGACCCAGGAATTGAACTGGGGTCTCACTCTTTAGAGATGGATTCTTTACCAACTGAGCTAACTCCCAAAGCCGAGTATCTAAAAACATGTTACTTATATTGATAATAAATGTATACCTAGAAGGATGCCAGGAAAGCAATGAATTAGAAATTCTATTATAAATTTTCCTAAACATAGAAAAACCAATTGGTGATACCAAAGTGATAGGACAATTAGAAAAATCATGGCCATGTAATAAACATGATTCTTCTCTTCTCTGTTTGCTGGTTTCTGCATGTATCACTGATTGCTCATAGTTTCCTTTCGCAGCTAAAAACAAACTCTGAGGGCAATTCCTGTGTTGAAGTTGTGTGAGATAGGCCTGATCCCTAGGACTAGGGTGAAATTTCTTTATAGACTGTAGAATATGGAGTAGAGAAACATTGGAAAAGTCAAGATCCAAGGGCAAGCCTGGGATCAAGCAAAATACTGTATTCTTCATCTGAAGAAGATGAACTGAGATGTTGAGACTGAGACCAAGTCAACAGACCAGGAAACTGTGTCCCAGCTAAAGAGACTTTTGAGAGCACTTCTAGAGTCACTGAGCTGGGAGAAGTTCACTTGGCTCTACAGGTAGTAGCTTCTTCAAACATCAATCAACTCAAATTAAATTCATTTTTGGATTTTATTCTTTTTCTCTTCTCTTATTGCAAAATAAGTCATTCTAGTGATTTGGTGAATATATATACTCTGTTCTATTGTTTGTATGTCTAAAAGAATTTCTGGTAGTGCATATATGTAGCTTTAGTAGATATTTTCCAACCATTATTGAAAATAGTTGTACTAGTTGACATTCACACTAGCACTCTATGGAGTTTCGGTTGTACCATAATCCTACCAACACTAGCAATAGCTGTAGTTTTCATTTAACTTATTCTGATGGGTAAGTAATGCTGTCTCAGCCTGGTCTTAATTTGCACAAACTTGACGATCTATGAAATTAAGCATGTTTTATTGTATTCATTGGCCATTTGGATGTCCTCCTATGAGAACTGTCTATTCAAAACATTTGTCTGTGTTTCTCTTGGACTATATGCTTTTTCTCACTGATCTGAAGATATTCTTAGAATATTCTAGGTAAAAGTCTTTTGTCAGATGTCTATCTATCCATCATCTACCTATAACTTTTACCACTGTGTTTTGGTTTTTGATTCTATTAGTAGTGGTTTTGATATGTGGACATTCTTAATTCTATGCAGAAAATTACATACTTAAATATTATCCAATTAATCATTCTTCCCTTTGTGTAATCTTAATTCTGTGTCTTGATGAAGAAATCTTTGTCTTTTCTAAAAACAACCAGAAGACTCCATTACACCTTCTCTTAATCTTTGTTGTTTTAACTTTAATAATTGGATCTACAATTCTTCTGAAATCTACTTTTCTGTATGTCATGAGGTAGTTATTGCATTTATATATAGTAACAATGAAACATCTAAAAATGAAATAAATAAAAGTATTTCATTCACAGTAGCATCAAAAACAATAAAATACTTATGAATAAATTTAACCATGGAGGTGAAAGATCCATACACTAAAACTGCAAAACATGGGTGAAGGAAATTAAAAAATAAGAAAAAACAAGAAGATACCTATATTCATAGATTGTGAATTGATATCTTTAAACTATTTGTACTTCCCCAAACCATCTATAGATTCAATGTGGTTCCTATCAAATTTCCAGTGGCATTTTTACAGTTATAGCTAGAAATTCTAAAATTTGTATGGACCCACAAAAGATCCCAAATATCCAAAGTAATCCTAAGAAAGAACAACAGTAGAGACATCACACTACCTGATATCAAACTGTACTACAAAGCTATAGTAATCAATACAGTATGGTACTGGCATCAAAAATAAACACATAGACCAATGCAACAAAATCAAGAGCCCAGAAATAAACATTTTCATATCTGTTCAACTATATTTCATAAGGGAACAGGGAATACTCAGTGGGAAAGGATAGTCTCTTCAATAAATAGTTCTGGGAAGACTGGATAACATTATGCAAAAAAATGACATTGGACCCCTATCTTACACCACTCACAAAATTAATTTAAAATGGTTAAGATTTAAACATAAGACCTGAAAGTGTAAAGCTACTAGAAGAAAGCATAGGGAAAACTCCATGACATTAGTCTTCATAATGATTTCATAGATATGACATCAAAAGCACATCAATGAAGACAAAAACTTAATCAGACTACTGCAAACTAAAAAGCTTCTGCATAGCAAAAAAAAAAAAAAAAGATCAACAACTGTCTCTTATACACATCCNCTAGAAGAAAGCATAGGGAAAACTCCATGACATTAGTCTTCATAATGATTTCATAGATATGACATCAAAAGCACATCAATGAAGACAAAAACTTAATCAGACTACTGCAAACTAAAAAGCTTCTGCATAGAAAAAAAAAAAAAAAAAGATCAACAAAGTGAAGAGACAACCCATGGAATCAGAGAAAATATTTGCAAATCATATACTCAATGAGTTATATTCAAACTATATTAAAAAACTCACATAATAACAACAATATCAATTAAAAAATGGGTAGTGGAACTAAATATTCATTTTTCCAAAGAAGACATACAAATGACCAACAGGTATGTGAAAAAGCACTAAAAATCATTAATCATCAGAGAAATGCAAGTCAAAACACAAGAGACATCACTACATACATGTTAGAATGGCTTTCATCAAGCAGACAAGAGTTAACAAGTATTGTCAAGGATATGGAGAAAATGGAACTCTTGTACACTACTGATGGGAATGTCAATTGGTATAGCCACTAGGGAAAAGCGTATGGATGTTCCTTAAAAAATTAAAAACAGAACCAGCATGTGATCCAGCAATCCCACTTCTGAGTATATATCTAAAGGATATGAAGATATAAAACAGATTGTTGATATTTGCACTCCCATTGTCATCACAGTATTATTCATAATAGCCAAGATATGGAAACAACCTAAATGTTAATGATAAATGAAGATATGTGATATATAAGATATGTCATATATATAATGGAACATCATTCAGCCATGAGAAAAAATATTATATTGCCATTTGTGACAACACGGATGGACCTTGAGGGCCTTATGATAAGTGAAATGAATCATACAAGGAAGATACTGTATGCCATCAATTATATGTGGACTCTTAAAAAGCTGACTTTTAAAATCAGATGAATAAGTTTTGAGGAGCCTAATGTACAGCACTGTGATTATAGTTAATAATACTGTATTATACACTTGAAAGTTTCTGGGAGAGTAGATTGTAAATGTTCTCATCATAAAAAAGAAATGACAATTATGGTACATGATGGAAGTGTTAGCTAACACTATTGTGGTAATCACTTTGCAATATATATTGAATCACCACACTGTACACCTTAAATTTGGAGAAGGAAATGGAAACCCACTCTAGTACTCTTGCCTGGAGAATTCCATGAATGGAGGAGCCTGGTGGGCCACAGTCCATGGAGTCACACAGAGTCAGACACAACTGTGTGACTAAACAAAAACAACAAATCACCATACTGTACACCTTAAATTTACACAGTGTTCTGTGTCAAGTATACCTTAATGAAGCTGGGGGGAAACGCGTCATTTTTTCATATGGATATTCAATGGAAACTGTACCCCTTATACTCACTGCCCTACAGTGTCATCTTGGTTATACATAAGAGAATCAAGTGAGTGTGGGTTTGTTTCTCAATCCATTTCTTTTACGTTTATTTTGCCAGAACCATGTTGTCTTCATTACTGCAGCTTGACAATAAGACATGATAACTGGCACTTGGAAGTGAGTTCTTCCACTTTATTCTTCTAAAAGAATCTTGGCTATTCTTGGGCCTTTATATTTTGATACAAATTTTAGAATAAGCGAATTAATTTTCAACAAGGAAAAAAAACTCTTCTGGGATTTTTAGTTGGAATACATTGAATCTATAGATCACTTATAAGGCAGAGAATAGTTAGCTTATACATGATTGTATCTTCCAATTCATGAGTATACTGTATCCTTTCATTTAAGTCTTTAATTTCAACAATGTTTTGTCATTTCCAGGATACAGAATTTTCACAATCTATTCTAGAATTTTGCAATCTAGTCTAGAAATAGATTCATTTCTAGATACTTTATGTTTTGAAGTGAAGTGTTAGTCACTCAGTTGTGTGTGACTCTTTGTGATCTCATGGATTGTAGCTCAGCAGGCTCCTCTGTCCATGGAATTTTCCAGACACGAATTCTGGAATGGATTGCCATTCCCTTCTCCAGGATATGTTCCTGACCTAGGGATCGAATCCTCATCTCTTATTGTCTCCTGCATTATCAGGCAGGTTCTTACCACTCACTTGGGCTTCCCTTGTGGCTCAGCTGGTAAAGAATCTGCCTGCAAAGCAGGAGACCTAGGTTTGATCCCTGGGTTAGGAAGATCCCCTGGAGAAGGGAAAGGCTACCCACTCCTGTATTCTGGCCCGGAGAATTCCATGGACTCTACACAGTGCATGGAGTCACAAAGACTTGGACGCAACCGAACAACTTTCACTCACTCACTCTTTACTGCTAGTGCTACTTGGGAAACCCCACTGTAAAAGTTATCTTTAGCATTTTTTATTTTATATTTTCTGTAGTTGGTCATTGGTATATTGACCTCGTTTTTAGTGATCTAGCTGAAATTCATTTATAAATCTTAGTAACTTGTCCACATTTTTTTTTATTTACAATATATGTATTTATATTGTTTATAATTAAGGACAGTTTTATTTCTTCCTGTAATATCTTGATGATTTTCATTTCCTTTTTCAGATATTTTTTCAGACTGAAACTTCCAAACAATCTTTTCCCCTTCCCAAACTCTGAAAAATGTTTTTGATAAAACAGAAGATCCCATCTGTTCCCAACTTAAAAAAATTTTCTTTTCATGAATTATATTTTATTTTTCTTTACCTACTGAAAAGATTGTATGTGCTTTCTCCTTTTCTTCCATTAATGCCAATTGCATTGATTTATTTTTGATTACTAAAACACCATTACAATTCATTGAATAAAACTGACTCATCTTAACATGTTGTACTGTTTGGTGTAGGATTTTTGACATCTGTGTTCATGTAAAAAATTTTATTTCATTTAAATTTTTTATAATATTTCCAGATTTTCTGGAATTATGCAGTCCTCATAAAAAGAATGGGAAGTATTTCTTGTGCTTTTTTCAAGTCTTTGGAAGTATTTGCATAGAATTCTTGTTGTTTCTTCATAAACATTTTGAGGCATTCACTGGTGAAATTAACTTGACAAAATTTTTTTGGGGAAAAAATTTTGAATGTGTTCAATTATTAAAAGAGACACAAAATTAATTTTCGATTTCTCTTCCTAACATCTTTAGCAAATTTTGTTTTTAAAGGTGTCTATTCCTTTCATTTAAACTGTCAAACATATTTGTGTCAAGTCATTATGTTTCTGATATTGATACGACTATAACAGTGTTGTGTTTGTTCCTAATTTTGACAAGCTGATTATCTCGGTCTCCATCTCTGTGTGTCCCTCTCTTTCTCTTTTTTTTCAACTTGATCAGGCCCATTGTGGTTATCAATTTTATTACTTAAAAGAAGACAACTTTGCACTTAGTTTTTTTCCATTCTACATTTGCTTTCTACTTCACATATTTCTACTTTTATTTTTATTATTTCATTCAAACTATTTTTCTGTTTTTAACATGTTGTTCCTTTTTCTACCTTCTTGAGATAGAAACTTTGATACTGATTATTAGCCCTTTCTTATCCAATATAAGAGGTTAGAGCTATAAATTGTCTCTAGAGAATATTGCTGTAACAAAGTTTTCATGTGCTTTATTTACTTCCTAAGGCTTTCTGATTGCTGTTGTGGTCTCAGTCGTGCAAACGATATTCCTTAACTTCCAAATGTTGGAGATTTTCTAGTTATTGGTTATTATTTTACTGCTTAATTTAGCAGTGACCAGAGCCTATATTTTGTATTATTCAAGTTTTTGAAACATTTTAAAAATTATTTTTATGGAATTTGCAAAATTTAGGTTTTGGAATATATTCAATATGCATTTAAAGATAATGNTGTACACGACTGAGTGACTGAACTGAACTGAACTGAACTGTGCTGTCCAAATCTATATTTTTAAAAATTTTGTCTGTTTTTTATCAGCTATGAATAGTAGTGAGTTAAACTCATATACTTTGTATTTGTTTAATTATCTCTTTACTATGTCAAATTTCACTTCTATCCATCTGTCTGTCTGGGCTTCTCCGTTGGCTCAAAGGTGAAGAATCTGCCTGCAATACAGAAGACACAGACCACCCGGGGTTCAACCCTTGGATTGGGAATCCCCTGGAGGAGGAAATGGCAACCCACTCCAATATTCTTGCTTGGGAAATCCGAAGGACAGAGAAACCTGGCAGGATCACAAGGAGTCTAACACTACTGCTCATCTGTCTAGTTCAACAGCAATGAGTTTGGCTGCAGCGTGGGAGACTTGGGTTTGATCCCTGGGTTGGGAAGACCTTCCCCCAACTCAGCCCCCAGAGAGGGAAATGGCAGCTATTCTTGCCTGAGAGAGAAGCTGGTGGGTTGCATGGGATCAAAAGAGTCAGACATGACTGAGCGACTAAACACAATAAATATCTTCTATCATAACCTATATATGCTACCTTATTTGGGGTATACAAATTTACAATTGTACACACTGTTGTTAATTTGACTTATAAAGTATGAAATATTTTCTTTTTCTTTATGAATTCTTCTAGCTTTAAATTTTAGTCTGTCATATTAATATAATACCCAGCTTCCTTTTGAATATATCCTTATGATACATCTTTTCATATCCTTTTATAGTCACTCTTTTTGTGTCTTTATATTTAACATGAACCTCTAATAAGTAATATAGTTGTTTTATTTTTTTCAATCTTTTAGTCAATATTTAATCCCTTTGTATTTAATATTGTTACTGATAGAGGGTTGATAGGTATTATATTATTTCTTTCCTATATAACCCACATGCTTTATATTTTATATTATTTCTCAACTTCTTTAGGATTAGTTCTATTTTACTATTCTAGTCCCCGCTATTTGTTAGTTTGTTAGTTTTTTCTTCTGTGATTGCCATAGTTAACTAAACTATGATCCTTGAGGATAAATGATTGCTTTTTCACGGCCAAGATGATTCAAGGATCTTGAAATGATTTTCCTCAATTTCTTCCACTTTACCTTTTTAGGCAAAATTGTGGTATAAATAAAATTATAAGATATTTAAAGTGTGTAGTGTTATGAAGTGTATATATTATGAAGAGATTATCCCCATTGAGCTAATTTTTCTGTTACTGTTATGAGGCACTTATATATACATTGTAAAGCCCTCAAGACAGTACTGTGATTACTTAATATTCATTTATATTTACTCATATACTTACCTTTTCTTAATTATTCTTCCCTTATGAGATTATTTTCCTTCTGTCTGTTGACTTCTATTTCATTTTTTTTTCTTTTTATGAGTTTAACTCTGCTAGCAACAAATTCTATCAGTATTGATTTGTCTGAAAAACTTTATTTCATGTTAGTTTTGGAAGAATTTTCTCTGGAAATAAGATTCCCTTCCAGTACTTGGGAAACCATTTTGCTGTCTTCTGGTTTTGTTCTTTAAAGACTATACTGTCAATCTTGCTGTTCTTTGAAGGCTTTGTGTTTATTATCTTGATTGTTTTCATAATTTTATTTCTGTCTTTAGATTTAAGCAGTTTTACTGTGGTGTATTTATGTGTGTTTTTGGCATATAGCTTCCCCAGATTTGGAAAAACTTCTGAACTGTATGGCAGATAGGATATCGCCCATTATTTTTAGAAAATATGTGGCCATTTTGGATTCAGTTATTTCTGCTTCCCTCTTCTCTCTCTCCTCTCCCTATGAGAACTAATATCTATATTAGACATTTCTATTATATCATTGTTTCCCTTATGGTTTCCTGGGTTTTCAATTTTTCTGAGCTTCAGTCTGCATGATTTCATGAACTCACTTTGCAGTTCTTTATCCCCCCTGTGCTGTGTCTAATCTATCATTGAGCCCTCTCTAAAGTTCTCAATTTGTTATTTTATCTTTAGCTCTAAAATTTCTATTTATTTTTACATGTTATAATTCATTAAAATTCTTACTATTTTCTCCACCTTTTCTTCCATTTAGTTTAATATAGGAATCATATTTGTACTTAAACATTCTAGCCTGGTAATTTCTAATATATTTTTAAATCTACTGTTTTTTGTTTTGTTTTTATTCCTGTTTTCTTTGTCTTCCTGTATGTCTAGTAATTTATAATTGAATGTCATTCCCACATTTTTGATACTGTAGCGTCACCATATGATATTATCTTCCTGCAGAGAGTGTTCCTATTTTCTTTTGCCAGGCAGAAAAAAAAAAAAAAAAATCAGGATTTAATTTAATCAGGGACTGGACCAAGTCAATATCAGTTGTAACTTTGGTATTATTTTTTCCTACTTCTGGTTTATCTTCTGTATATCTGTCTACTATTTCCAAACTAGAAATTAATTTATTTATTTGGATTGCTTTCCCCAGTAGATCCTGAAATATTATGTTCATCTACTCATTTTGACAAATGTGCCAAAACTACCAGGCAGTTTTTTAGAATCTACTTATCTTCCCAGTTCACACCTGCGTAGCTTCAGAAATTGGCAAATATCCTGCAGGGAAAACTTGTCATGTAATGCGCAAGTTTTCTACCCCTCCTTTCTCACTAGGCTCCTAGCCCCATAAGTCCCAAATTTCATCTTTTAACCAGCTTGCTGGTCCTAACTTTCCCTCTGTCCAAAATCTTGTGTCTCCCTAGTCCTGTTTACACCTGCAGTTCACCAATACTTCTAAACACAAATATATATTTTTAAAGTAACAGACTTTATTTTTTAGGAAATTTTTAGGTTTACAGGAAAATTGAATAAAAAATATGCAGAAGTCATATGCATTTTGAAGAGCTCCTTCTATTTTTCTCAACAGGAATGCTGGTCCACTGCAAGATACTCTATCATACCAACAAGTGCATGTACCTCAAAACCAACACTTCTTGAAGGGATCAATATGTTTAAAAAGAAGCATTAACTTAATATCCATGTTGTACAAGTTCTCCATATTGTAAATAATATACTTATATATTTAAACAAAATACTGGGAAAATATTTTCAGGAAATATAAAAAGGCTGACATTTTACAAAAAACTCATAGTTGGTAACTGAAATAATACCTCAGTAACTAGCTGGATAATATTTATAAGAGTTTTAATGAGAAGCTAGATTTAACAGATTAATGCTTAATTTTTGGGGGGGCTTTTCTGGCAGTTCAGTGAGTAAGATTTTGCCTTCCAATGTAGGGGTGTGGGTTTGATCCCTGATTGGGGAGCTAAGATCCTACATGACTTGTGTCAGAAAAAAACAAAACATCTGCTAAGTCTGCTAAGTCACTTCAGTTGTGTCCGACTCTGTGCGACCCCATAGACAGCAGCCCACCAGGCTCCCCTGTCCCTGGGATTCTCCAGGCAAGAACACTGGAGTGGGTTGCCATTTCCTTCTCCAATGCATGAAAGTGAAAAGTGAAAGTGACGTCGCTCAGTGGTGTCTGACTCTTCGCGATCCCATGGACTGCAGCCTGCCAGGCTCCTCCATCCATGGGATTTTCCAGGCAAGAATACTGGAGTGGGGTGCCATTGCCTTCTCCGAAAACAAAACATAAAACAGAAGTAATAGTGTAACAGATTCAATAAAGGCCTGAGAAAATGGTCTACATCAGAAAACATTTTTAAAAAATCTGTCTTAATAACTGGTACATATGACTTTGCAGGAATTAGATCCTGGATCTTAATGCTAGCTGTTAGGTGGATTTTGCTTTAAACTGGAAAATGCTATCTTCAAATCCTGCTGCTTCTATGGACCTGACTACAAGAATATCACCATCCTGAAATCCCTGCTGCTCTGCTCCAATCCACCAGCTTATATTTAGATATTATTATCAGAGCAAATCAAGTGAGCTTTATATGACATATCCTCTTCAACTATGATTTGGTTTCCTCACTACTCTCCTTAGGGCTCACCCAGAAATCAAATGAATTCCTTTATGCTCTTCTTCCCCATTCATGACTTTCTTCCCTTTCTATACCAAAGTCCTATTATTCCTATGATTAAAATACATATAAGTTGCAACAATATCCACCATTTATGAGGAAGTGGTAAAAATTGCAATTTCAAACATCATTAGTGTCAAGCAAGTTATTAGGCTATATTGAAAGTGAAAGTTAAAGTTACTCAGTCATGCCTGACTCTTTGCAACTGCATGGACTATACAGTCCATGGAATCCTCCAGGCCAGAATACTGGAGTGGGTAGCCATTCCCTTTTCCAGGGGATCTTCCCAGCCCAGGGATCAAACCCAGGTCTCCCAACAGTGCAGGTGGATTCTTTACAGTCTGAGCCACCAGGGAAGCCTTATAATGAAAGCTACTAAATGTTTAAAAATAAGAGAATAGTTAGAGAAATTATCAGCAAATATATTTTTATACAATCAACACTTCAGTACATATACTATTCTAAATGGCTTACAAAAATTTGAAACATCAGGGGTTTAATAAACATTAAAATCAAACAAAAACTACCTATGGAACAAAGGGGAAAGAGTTGAGGGGGGAGGGATAGTTAGGGAGTTAGGGATCATCATGTACACACTACTAGATTTAAGATGGATTACCTATAAGGACCTATTGTAAAGCACAGGGAACTCCCCTCAATAATATATAACAAGCTAAATGGGAAAATAATTTGAAAAATAATGGATACTTATATGCATAACTGAATCACTTTGCTGAAACTAACACAATATTGTTAGTCAACTATTCTCCATTATAAAATAAACAGAAAAATCAAGCAAAAACATTTAGAAGAATAAAATCAGAGATAAATTTATTACCAAAAAAAAAAAAGCCTGAATTTTACAGGATTTTAGAAAAAAAACTGGGCTCTGTTTTTTGAGTTTCCTATAAAGCCAAAACTTTGGCTGCTTGATGTAATGAGCTAACTCATTGGAAAAAAACACTGGTACTGGGGAAGATTTAAGGCAAAAAGAGAAGAGGGCAGCAGAGGGTGAGATGGTTGGGAAGGATCACAGACACAAATTTGAGCAAACTCTAGGAGAGAGTGGAGAAGAGAGGAGCCTGGTGTGCTGCAGTCATGAGGTCACAAGAGTCATGACTTAGCGACTGAACAACAGGCCAAAAAGGAGAGAGACCAGTGTCTGAAAGGAGAGAGACCAGTGTCTGAAAGATAAAAAGCAAACCAGTTGATTGGAAACAATATGATATTTTCTGAGATCTGAAAGAAGCTTCTGCCTTAGGTACCTTCCCTTCTTACCTAGATGAAATAATTTAAAAAAATTTTTATATAAGTAAACTGCTTTTTCAAAAGAAGTTTTATACAAATCCCTGCTATTTGAAATAATAAACTAGATTAAATGGGACTGATTAGATATAAGGAACTTGGTGAGATTTTCTTGACAAAGAGAAGTCTTAGAATCAACAAAGGTGCAAAGTAGTGGAAAGAATATCATTTTTCAGGTTAAGCAGACTAACCTGTACAGATACCATTTCAGTCATTTAGGTTGTGTGACTGAACAAACTCCTATTGTTGGTATTTATTTGCTCAGTCGTGTCTGAGTCTTTTCAACTCTAGGGACGGCAGCTCACCAAGGTCCTCTGGCTGGCCACGGGACTTCCCAGGCAATCATACCAGAATGTGTTGCCATTTCTTTCCCCAGGGGATCTTCCCAACCCAGGGTTCAAACCCACATCTCCTGCATTGCAGGTGAATTCTTTACCAGTGAGCCACCTGGGAAGCCCAAATAATTCAGGCTTGATATAATTTCATGCCGTGCACACTCTCACTTTACCCCTCTAAAACCAACCACAGACATCACTAAAGATCACGGCTCCTTTCTACTGGCTCCCAACGTGTCCTACTCAGCACAGTCATCCAGAGTCACCATCAAGCAGCATGTTTCTTGCCTATATAGTTCCCAGCCCAACAGCTGTAGCATATCATTCATGAGTGGGTTGCTATAATAGTAATCCTTCCTTGTAGGGTGAAAGTGAAAGTTGTTCAGTCATATCTGACTCTTATGGACTGTAGCCTGCCAAGCTCCTCTGTCCATGGAATTCTTCAGGCCAGAATACTGGAGTGGATAGGCATTCCCTTCTTCAGGGGATCTTCCTAACCCAAAAATCGAACCGAGGTCTCTCGCATTGCAGGCAGCTTCTTTTCCAGGGAAGCCAAAGAATACTGGAGTAGGTAACCTTTCTTATAAAGTAGTGAAGCTTAACTAAATGAGAAAAACAATGTAAAGTATCTGGATTATGGAATGTGCTATGAAAATATCGATGTCCTTCTTCTCTACTTCATATTTCTGACATCTTAATTTTATTATTGTAATAGATTGATATGTTAATTACTTTACAGAGAAGAGCTTTTTGTAGGCTGCTGCTGCTGCTAAGTCACTTCAGTCATGTCTGACTCTGTGCAACCCCAGAGACGGCAGCCCACCAGGCTGCCCCATCCCTGGGATTCTCCAGGCAAGAACACTGGAGTGGGTTGCCATTTCCTTCTCCAATGCATGAAAGTGAAATGTGAGAGTGAAGTCACTCAGTCGTGTCCGACTCAGTGACCCCATGGACTGCAGCCCACCAGGCTCCTCCACCAATGGGATTCTCCAGGCAAGAGCACTGGAGTGGGGTGCCATTGCCTTCTCCGACTAGGGGCCTATTAACTAATGAAAACTAAGATCCTGATACCTGTGTCAGGTGCTTTGCTAGGCCCTGTGCTAGGGGATGATACATGCTTATAATTACAAATCTTCCTTGTATCTGTGATTATACTCTCTCTTTCATACATAATGTAAAGGGCTTGCATCTTCCTTTTTATTGACTTGCATTTTCTGCAGTTTGTCACTTTTAATGGTCTTTTGCAGTGCCAGCATTTACATTTATTTATCATTCTACTGTTTTTCTCATTTATAAATTATTAACCTACAATTTTTATCTTTATTATTTTTCCCTGCTTTACTTATATTCATTTTAAAGAATTATTTCTAGCTTCTTCACTTGAATGATTAATTCATTATTTTCATTTTCCTTGTTTAATGTAAGATCATTTAAGCATTAAATTTTCTTCTGAGCATAGATTTAGCAGCATCCCACCAGTTTGAAACATACTATAATTATAGTTTTGATTTCATCTTTTATCTGAGTAAAGAAAAGATTTTCTTTTAGATTGACCAAAGCTGTTGGTTGCCCGAACATTCTAATGGGCTTCTCTGATGGCTCAGCAGTAAAGAATCCATCTGCAATGCAGGTGACCTGTGCAGGAGACATGGGTTCAATCCCTGTGTCGGGAAGATCCCCTGGAGGAGGATAATAGCAACTCACTCAAGTATTCTTACCTGAAATAACATGGACAGAGGAGCCCAGAGGCCTACAGTCCATGGGGTTGCAAAAGAGTTGGACACAACCCAGAGACTAAACAACAAATAAACAAACAAGCAAAACCCTAATAGTACTTCCTGAAAAGTGAAAAGTTAGTCACTCAGTTATATCAGACTCTTTGCAACTCCATGGGATGTAGACCGCCAGGCTCCTCTGTCCACAGGATTCTCCAGGTAAGCATACTAGAGTTCATTGCCATTTCCTTCTTCAGGAGATCTTCCCAACCCAGGGATTGAACCTGGGTCTCCTGCACTGCAGGCAGATTCTTTACCATCTGAGCCACCAGTGAAGACTACTATTTCCTAATGGCTATTGAAGTTAAGTGTCACCATGTAACCGTTCCACAAGGAGATGTGAATGAATGTGATGGAATGATGAAGTGATTTAAACTTTCCCTCTGAAATGAAACTGTGTGCCTTCATTTTCTCAATGCCTGAAATCTACACATGAAGGAGAGAGGAGCTGGAGCAGTTAACTTGGACCATGTTGTGGAAGCCAAAGGTCAAGGTGTATAGAATAAGCAAGTAGAAGATGCCTGGGTCCCTGAAGCAGGAACTGCCTATCTACCCTGCTGGGTGATTCTGGTAAACAGAATTGTTTACGGGACAAAAATAAACATAGTTCACTTAAGGGCTGTTGTCTTGAGGCTCTGCATCAGCAGCTATAGTTATATCATAACCAATACAATTAACAATTTTTAGTTTCTTTGCATTGTTAACAAGAAATGTAGAAAGTATAATTTCTGCCCAGAATATGTTGAAATGTTTTCGTTTGCCTAATAAATAAATGATCAAGTTTTGTAAACATTTTCTGTATTTTTTTAGTCTTCAAAACTATGTAACTGTATGTGTATAAGTTTTGCATTATATTGATGTATTAATACCTACTTAATCATATTACCGCTTTCCACATTATGCTGTATAGAATACCACCTCTGTGGAATATTAATGGGCTCATTTTAAAATAAAATGTTTAATGGCCCCTATATGCCATGTTTCCTGTCTTTATTGTAGTGGTTAATAATACAGACTCTGAACTAGATTGTTTGAATCCTAGGTCCCCTGTGAATTTATTCAAGTTATTTAATCTCACCTTTCCTCCCTTTCCATGTTAGTAAAACAGGAAAAATAACAGTACAGTACTCATTGGATTGCTATGAGGATTGTAAGAGGAATATATTGAATATTTAGGACAGTGTCTGGCAGAGTAAGCATTTTTAAAAATAGTTAGATATTGATAAATTGGGCTTCCCTGGGAGTTCAGTGGTAAAGAAGCTCCTTGCAATGTAAGAGATGCAAGTTGTATCCTTGGGTAGGGAAGATCCCCTGGAGAAGAGAATGGCAACCTATTCCAGTATTCTTTTTTTCTTTTTAATTTAAATTTATTTATTTTAATTGTTGGGTTTTGCCATACGTCAACATGAATCCGCCACAGGTTTTTGGACTCTGTGGGAGAGGGAGAAGGTAGGATGATTTGGGAGAATGGTATTCCAGTATTCTTGCCTGGAGAATTCCATGGACAGAGGAGCCTGGTGCACTACAGTCCCTGGGGTCACAGAGTCAGACAGGACTGAGTGACTAACACTTTCATGAACTAGATTATTCAGATGCACTGCCTAAGGGGAAATCTTCACCTTAATGTAAGGTACATGAATGCAATTTGGGAGGTCTTTAAATTGATAAGAGTTTTAGGGGTATATGAATGTGTACATATTTCTGGGGGGAAAAATCCATGGAATTTATCTTATTCTCAAATTTCTCCACATGCATATTGTTCAATTAAAACATTAGACACTAAAGTAGCAAGTAATTTTTTACTGTTTTATTCTTCTTCTATTTCTTGTTTGACTCACGTTTATCATCATTAAGCTTTTGAAATATCAATAGATTTTTATTCTTTTAATATAATTTAAAATTTTTTATTTCTTTGCAATTCTTTCTTAAGTTATTCCTTTACCATTTCACCTGAACATTGTCGTTCTAAACGACTTCTATTGTTTTGTAAGAGACAAGGATTTCCTGCACACTTTTTCAAATGCTGATTGTCTTCTAATATTTCATTCTGGTTCCTGAACAAATCATATTCAGAAACAAGGCCCTTTCACCATGTCATCCAGATGCTGCTGCTTCTCCATTGTCTTATATTGTTATTTCATATGTTCAGCTTTGGCTTTTATTTTCCTTATTATTAAACAGATAATATCTAATCTCACTTCAAATGGATCAGTTTAGATAGTAAACTTTCTTATTCCAGTACATTTTCCAATAGAGATTTTGAATAATCTTTTAAGATGTAGAGCTAATGGGGAGTTATATATGTAATTCATATAAAACTATATATAGAGAGAATATATATATAAAGAGTATATATTCTTTACCCACTGACCCACCTGGGAAAGCCCATGACTGAGCACAGCATATATAGACATATAGATAGATCCTGTGTGTGTGCATTAGCTGCTCAGTCATGTCTGACTTTGCGACCCCATGGACTGTAGCCCACCAGGCTCCTATGTCCACGGAATTCTTCAAACAGGAATACTGGTGTGAGTAGCCATTCCCTTCTCCAAGGGATCTTCCTGATCCAGGGATCAAACTCAGGTCTTCTGCACTGCAGGCAGATTCTTTACCATCTGAGCCACCAGGGAAGCCCATACATCTTATACATTTCATAATTTCTATTAGATTTAGTCTATTATTCCTCTTTCATTTGAGAGAACTTTTCTATACCCACAATTAGTAGTCTGGTACTCTATAATAATGCAAATATCTTTACATAAAGTATAATTGAAGTAACTCAGTTTATTAGGTTGGCATTGCTCTGCCACACATACCAAACAATAATGTCGTAAGAAAGAAAATTTAGACATAGACCTCATAAATATGAATCTAAAAATGTGTAATAAACAGTAATTACTGACATCTTTATTTCTTTTTTCTGTCCTAATATTTATTTGATTACACAGAATTTTTATTCCAAGCCCTGCAACATGACCTACCATTCATTCTATTATTGTCCTAGTTCAGATCCTTAAGATGTATCACCTGGTTTATAATAGTAACTATCTTACCTGTCTCTACACTTTCACTTGATCCTTTTCATTACTCTCTATCAGAATTTTCTTCCTAAACACGATCTTATCCTGTTACATCAGGGTTTGAGGATTGAAAGAGTTAAAATAGTGTTACAGTTTTATTTAATACATTTAATACCTCTTATCTCAACATTTGAAATTCTTCACTACTACAGTCAACTAATTTTTTAAGACTTTTATACCACTATCTGGTGGTTCAATGTAAAAAATCTGCCTGTAGTGCAGGAGACCTGGGTTGGATCCATGGATGAGGAAAATCCCTTGAAGAAGGAATGGCTACCCACTCCAGTATTTTTGCCTGGGAAATCCCATGGACAGAGGAGTCTGGTGGGCTACAGTCCATGGGTTTGCAAGAGTCAGACATAACTGAGCAACTAAACCACCACGACCACCATCACTACCATTATATAGGCGGTGTGATCAGTTAGTCAACTCCACAATCTTCCTCATCTTTCTTACGTTAGTACCTTTGCTATACTGTTCTCTCTACTTGGAAGCTTGGTCTATTAAAATCCTATTTCCTTTTCTCCAATTTTAATCTCTTCACCTATCATGCTCCCATGATACTTGGTTTTAACACTCAGCAAATTCATCCTTCTATCATACCTGAATATAGCACTTATTATTTGTTACACATATCTGGAACACAGCAGATGATCAGTTCAGCTCATTCGCTCAGACATGTCTGACTCTTTGTGACCCCATGGACTGTAGTACACAAGACTTCCCTGTCCATCACCAACCCCCAGAGCTTACTCAAACTCAAGTCCATAGCGTCAGTGATACCATCTAACCAGCTCATCCTCTATTGTCCCCTTCTCCTCCTGCCTTCAATCTTTCTCAGCATCAGGGTCTTTTCCAATGAGTCAGTTGTTCCCATCAGGTGGCCAAAGTATTGGAGTTTCAGCTTCAGCATCAGTCCTTCCAATGAATACTCAGCATTGATTTCCTTTAGGGTGGACTGGTTTGATCTCCTTGCAGCCCAAGGGACTCTCAAGAGTCTTCTCCAGCACAGCAGACGATATCAGACCTTATTTTCATCCTGTAGGTATGTCCTGGATTTCTAATAAGATTGGAAAACTTAAGGCTCTTAACTTACATCTAATGATTCTGTCTTCTCATCATCTAACATAGAATTGTACATACATAACTATTAGGTTATTAATATGTGCTTAATGATGGCATCAGACACATTTAGTGGCATATTATAGAGTAAAGCCTGAAATGCCTGCCCCTTCTTCCAGACGCAAGCCTCGTTTGGAAATATTTGAATTTGTTTCTTCTCTGTTTAGCAGCATCTTTTAAACTGAAACTAAATCACACATGTCAAAATGTGTGGATTTTCTGCTTCTTGATTCTGTAATTTTCTTGTCCAATGAATAATAAAAGTATTTTCACACTTTTGGTTAGCTCCTAGCTATTCTTACTTCTATCCTTGTTCATCTTTGGCCATTTTTCTCCTCACTCAACTCCAAGCTTGCTGGGGGCATTGCTTCTCCTATTCAGTGAAAGAACTTCTTTAAGGGGTATAATCATACTATTGATTTGGAGTATTTAAGGACATTTTTCCCATCTAATTCAAACACAACTTGGGACACTAAAAATTCTCTTTCAGCCACAAGAAGTATCATTTATTTTCTGATTTATTGTAAAATATACAGAAAACTAACACATATACATACCTACTCATATACACATGAGCAACTCATTTTAGCATAATCTTTATGTTGCCTAGAAAATTCTTAACTTTAGTTTGAGTAGATATAGCTTAAAAGATACTCTTCTAAACATTTTATTTAATATTTAGATATGTGTACCCTTCCTTTTATTGCTCAGTTGTGTATTTTATTTTATTTATTTTTTCAGTTGTGTATTTTAAAAATACATGTTCAAGAGGCCCTACTGAAGACATCAAAGCATTTGATATGCACACAAAAATGCCTTTAATACTTTCTAGGAATCAGATATTTGTATACTAGAAGTATAAATATTGACTCAGAATGCTTCCAAGACACAAATTTGCTTCATAAAATCACCAAATAAGGTCTCAACATTTATATCCGTTTACTGTGTCTAATCTATAAAACAGAAAAATAAACCAAAGTTTTAATTAAATTCTAATAACATCATGCTCAGAAGATTCATAATTAGTGGACATATTTGCATTTAGCATTAATTTAAAAAATATTTATTGAGTACTTACCATTTGCCAAGCATTTTGAGGTAGAGGATGAGTGTTTTCTTAACAAAAGATACCAACAATTTCAGGGTAATTTTAAAGAGAATACTTTAGTGGGAAAATGTAATCAATAGTTTGTCTCAACCTCAGAACAATTAAGTTGTCCCTGTTTCCAAATACCCAATTGGAGGGTTTCCAACTTTCCTACGTCTCTATTGTACTGTGAATAATGTTTCTAACTCACTAATTTTACTGCTAATCAAACACTAAAAAGAGATTCTTTATACTTTCAGATATGCTTTGAAAAAAGCCTCCCAACATATGCACAAGGGAATTATAAGTTCATTAGTATACAGCTTTTCAAATCTTAGATTCATGGTTCATTATGTTACCTCAGAGATAAAAATACAATTTTACACTTATATGACAGTAAAAAGAATTAGAATTAACAACTGAGTATGAGTTTTAATCTTTGAAGTTAATATACAGGCATCTCTAATTTAAATATCTCAAATCAAAAGCTACCTTTAATATTTTATCACAAACAATATTAAAACCTAAATTAGATCCACTTAGAGTAATACTTTCCAAAAGCATGCAGTATTTCTAGATTTTAAAAGAATATTTTACAGTATAGGTTATAATATAGATAACTGAAAATATATGCAGGATCAACAACAAAATATATGTTGCTAAAATATATGCATTTTAGCAACATTTGCTATGCTTCTTATTCAACTCATTCTTCAATCAATTATAGTTTGTGGCTACATATTTCAATGGGAAATGGATTACCTGGAATCCAGTGATACAAAATAACAGTTTAAATCAAAGAAGTACATATCACATCATTTATGGCCAAGGAAATGTCTTGTTTGTTATTACATGTCACTAAAGCCTAAATTGGCTCTGAGACCAATCCAAGAACTTTAGCTAAATATTTAATACTAAGCCCTCTAAAAAGCTTTACATACTTTGGAAAGGCTTCCATCAAATTCTACAAAGTTGTACAGAATAGAACTTTTAGTTTATGTGTTAGAAAAAAACCCTAACATAGCTTATCCTTTTAGGAATGTAAATTAGACTGTAAATTAGACAGACCTTACAGACCTGCCTTTCTAGCACTAGTTCTAACCCTAACTGAATATTAAGCACGAAGCTTGTCCTTTAAAGAGTGTTTCCATGTGTGCTCAGTCACACCTGACTCTTGAGACCCCATGGAGTGTAGCCTGCCAGGCTGCTCTGCCCAGGGAATTTTTCCATGCAGGAATACTGGAGTGGGGTGCCATTTCCTCCTCCAGGGGAATCTCCTGCACCCAGGGATTGAACTCATGTCTCCTGTGTCTCTTGGCAGACAGATTCTTTTACCATTGAGCCACCTGGAAAGCCCCCTTCTTATTTTTGCATAAATAAATCATTTGGTTACATGTTTTAGAAGGGTAATAAATTCCAACAAGATGTCTGTCTCAATTCTTGTGATACTCCCTAAACAATCAGAAATAATAATGTGAAATACAGTTATATATTGGTATAGGATATTCTAAGATAATAATGTGAAATACAGTTATATATTGGTATAGGATATTCTAAGAGATATTTTGGACTAAATTGAGAGCTAAGGAGAACAATTTTTCATTTTATTTTTCATCCTGCCTCAATTACTCCTTCAGAACCCAGCAGAATTTCTTTGTCTTGAACATCTTTCCTCATTACAAGAAGACACATTCACACTTATTTAGTGACATTTAAATGTGTAAGAAAATGTTCTGCTATTTAATGTTCTGTCAAAATATGAAAAATCATGTCAAGAAAAAGAGACCAAAAGAAACATATGTATGAAGTTTCTAAGGAAAGTCAATATAAACAAAGTTGCAGAAGGATGACAATGGTCGTGGCTGCATAAACTGTTGCTGCCATTCTGTTTAGTCACTAAGTCACGTCTGACTCTTTTGTGACCCCATGGACTGTAGCCCATAAGGCTCCTCTGTCTGTGGGGTGCTCCAGGCAAGAATATTAGAGTGGGTTGCCATTTCCTTCTTCAGGGGATCTTCTTGGATTAGGGATTGAACCCTTGTCTCCTGCATTTCAATTGGATTCTTTACCACTGAGCCACCTGAAAAGCCCTGCAAAAACTATACATCTCTTTATTTATAGTATCATGGGACAGCCCAGGGTGATCATTAATTCGTGTGACCAAAGAATTAACTCTTTGATCAAGAATATATGACTGTCTTTCTAATTTGTTGTTACTCTGACAGTATATGAAAGTATTTGAGTAAAGTGCAAAAGTACTTATTACTATTTACTGCAATTATTTTATATTTCTGTTTAAAAAAACTCTTGAATACTAGAGAAAAATTCTGAAAATACTAGATGTCAGTAAGAATTTTCATGATTTTGTCAGACACCTCCCTTCCTCTAGTACTCTTCAGAATTGCTGCCAAATTTCTAAGTCTAAAACATGGAATCATCATGTAATTTCCTGGCTATGCTACCTTTGAGTAACTTCTTAGAAATTCTCTTAACCCATCCTGTATGACTCTAGACCAAGTCCTTATGTACCTCCTGAGACACATCTTTGCCCATACTGCTGTGTCTCTGAGCATGTCAGACCTCATTTAGAATGTCTGTCTTGTTTTTCTACACCTGACTCACTCCAACTGTTTCCTTCCTATCAGTTCTGGGTACCTAAGTAGCTTGCATCTTTCTTGAACTGCTCAGGCAGATCCAAATTTTTATCTTTCCTGAATTACTGCAATAACTGAAAATTTTACCTAGAAGTCCTGTATGTGATAATATGGATAACACCTAGTAAATTAATGCATTCCAAAACTTCATTTATAAGCCACTTATTAGAAGATGAAGACTATTCACCCACAAATATCCTAAATATAATTGATATTCTGTGCTCTATGTTGGATAACCTAAAATGTAGCTCAAATACATTACTGACAAAAAGTGTAATTTCTAAAAATTTCAGTGAAAAGATGGATACTATACTCAAGACTAGGGCTTCCCAGGTGGCCCTCGTGGTAAAGAACCCACCTGCCAGCGCAGCAGAAATAAGAGACATGGGTTTGATCCCTGGGTTGGAAAGATCCCTGGAGGAGGGACCCATTCCAGTATTCTTGCCTGGAGAAACCTAGGGGAGCCCGGTGGGCTACAGTCCATAGGGTTGCAAAGAGTCAGACATGAGTGAGAAACTTAGCATGCGTGCACACACACACACACACACACACACACACACACACACACTCAGGAGCTGCTAATCAGTAGGCATATTTAGGCAATATGAACACGTTCCAGAGATCTGCTATGGAACACTGTACCTATAATCCACAATGCCATATTCTACACTTAAAAACTGTTAAGAGAGTACATCTCAGGTTGAGTGTTCTTACTTCCATAAAATAAAATTTAAATAAAATAAAATAAACCTGGAAGCCAAACTTGCATCACTCCATGATCTATTCATGTATGTGCTTGGCAACCTACGCAGTATCAGATATTTAGTAGGTGTTTTTTTCTGGTTATTCACTGCTTCAAAACTAAGCATCTCAAAACTTACTGGCTTGAAACAACTATTTCATTTGCTTACAAGTGTGTGGCCTGGGCTGGGCTCAACTTCCAGTTCTTCTGATAGTTCTATTGCTGGTACTTTAGTGGATAAATTCAACAGGCAAGTCAGCTGTGGGCAGTAGAAAGGTTGAGAAGGCTAGGCATCTCTCTCTCCCATCTAGCCTCAGGGCCTCTCACTCTCCCTGCTGCTTCTTCTCATGGCCTTGCTAAAAGCATAGCTGAACTTCTTGTCCAGAGGCTCAAAGTTCCCTTGACTGCAAAAGTGGAAGCTGCCCAACTTTTTAAGGCATAAATTGGAACTGGCACAGTCACCTCAGACCTATTCTTTTAGCTAAGCATATTATTTTTTTGTTGTGTAGTCTCCAAGTCATGATCTACTCTTTGTGATCCCATGGTCTGTAGCCCACCAGGCTCCTCTGTCCATGAGATTTTCCAGGCAAGAATATTGAAGAGGGTTGCTATTTCCTTCTCCAGAAGATCTTCCTGACCCAAGGATCAAACACACATCTTCTGCATTGGCAAGTAGATTCTCTACCACTGAGCCACCTGGGAAGCCAAGCACATTATTAGTCCAGCCCACATTCACAGGGAGAGAATTGTATAAGGGGACAACACCAGCAAACTGATTATCAGGGACCACCAACGGAATAGACTACCACATGGCTTAATCACTACTTATTGCATTGGCTGCTAGTAGTATAAAACCATGTATTCCAAGCTCTAATCACTAGGAGGAAAATGACTTCCCCATTTGGTAATATGCAAAATTTAAATATGTGGAAATTAAATTCTTTAGTATGTATAGAACTATTCTTTTGACAAAATTCTACTTTAACCACAACTTAAGCTATACTTTCTAAAAAAAAAAAAAGAAAAGTGAGGTTGCTCATTCATGTCCTACTCTTTGCGACTCCATGGACAGTAACCTACCAGGCTCCTCTGTCCATGGGATTCTCCAGGCAAAAGTACTAGAGTGGGTTGCCAATTCCTTCTCCATAATTCCTACCAATGGCAATTAAATACGGTTTTCACTTTTTTCTATGTTAATTCATGATTTATNAAAAAAAAAAAAAGAAAAGTGAAGTTGCTCATTCATGTCCTACTCTTTGCGACTCTATGGACAGTAACCTACCAGGCTCCTCTGTCCATGGGATTCTCCAGGCAAAAGTACTAGAGTGGGTTGCCAGTTCCTTCTCCATAATTCCTACCAATGGCAATTAAATACAGTTTTCACTTTTTTCTATGTTAATTCATGATTTATAATGTTGAACACATTACTGAAATATTAAGCTTTCTAAAATAACATGCCACACAGTGTGAGTAAGCTTGCAGAGTACTGGCTTTTCTTCTCTTTCCCATATATTTGATGAAATTGGCTTCCATTTCATAATTTTGAGTATTCCCAGAAACCAATTTAGTAGAATCACATAGAAAAAATATAAGTAATTAAAGTAACCCAAATAAAAAAAAAAGATTCCAACAAGACAGAGCAAAAAAAAATAATAATAATAAAGTAACCCAAATAATGAATTTGCCATATTAATATTTAAAGATACCACAATTACTTGTAATGTTTTAACCACATGCAAATATTAGTCCTAACAGCTTATAATGGATAACTTCAGAGTAAAGTAGACCTCATTCTTGAGATTCCAACCCTTTTCACATCTTTATGTGGAAGAAAAAATGGTATGTTAGTTAGCAACTCCTGATTGCAAAACCAAACACACACTTAGGTAATCTACATAATCTTAGGTGGTCAAGATGAAGACATAAAACATAAATTAAAAAAACAAGAATCTCAAGTTGGCCTTGGGGTCATCAAATGCAGACTATTTGTCCTCAGAGATGACATGACTCAAGGCATCTCTACGAAGATCGTGTCACCTCTCAGTCCCAGAAAGTTGTCTTTAACCACTATTTTCTTTCCATCAGTTGCAAATCTTGAGCTCTGCTCCTCACTTTTCTCAGCCATCTGGTTTCTGCTGACTCATATGGCTGGCTGTGTTTTCATTTGAGACGCTTAGTGATATCTGAGATGGGGTATTTCTTAACTGTGCAATACTCTTTCACACACTGCACCACATTGATTGAGCCTCAGACAATAAATTCCCGCAGCACATACTGGTCATCGTTAAACCAAAGTACCCCAACAATCTGCCAAGCTCTGCAGCAGGTGAAATATCTCCTCCCCACCCTCAGGGAAGAACAACACAGAGTAATAGGTATTTTTTCTCTCCTCTCAAGCTAAGAAACGGTTAGCTGCCATAGTCCAAAACAGGTAGGAGTTTTTCCACAAATATCCATTGCAATTCATATCTTCTTGGTTGAATAAAAATAAGTATACTGTAGTCAACACAAAATCCAGCAATAGTGCCTCTAGGTATCTGCAAAATTAATTTAAAAACTATGCTTATACAAAAATATGCACAATGAAGCACAGCAAAATATGCTCAACATCATTAGTCATTAGAGAAATGGAAATCAAAACTCCAGTAAGATGCTACTCCATAGCCCTTGCTGCTATTGCTACTAAGTCACTTCAGTCGTGTCCGACTCTGTGCGACCCCATGGACGGCAGCTCACCAGGCTCCCCTGTCCCTGGGATTCTCCAGGCAAGAACACTAGAGTGTGTTGACATTGCCTTCTCTGCCATACCCCTGAGATGGTTATAATAAAAATAATGGACAATGACAAGTATTGGTGAGGACAGAAAGAAATTGAAACTGTCATACATTGGTGGGGGGAATTTAAAATGGTATGACTACTTTGGAAAACAGTTTGGCAGTTCCACAAAGAGTAAAATGTAGAGATAGCATATGACTCAGCAATTCCACTCCTAGGAATAGACCTGAAAGAAATGAAGACATACATTCATACAAAAATTGTACATAAATATTTCAAGCAAAACCATTCTTAATAGCCAAAAAGTAGAAACAACCCAAACATCTATCACCTGAAGAAATGATAAACAAATATGCTATATCCATGTAACGAACATATGTATATATATGTGGATATATACATATGGATATAATGAACATATGGATATATACATATAATGAACCATTGTTCAGACATAAGAGAGCAATTAGTATTGATCCCTGGTACAACAGGGATAAACTTTGAAACATTACAATAAGTTAATGAAGTCAGGAACAAAAGGCAACATATTGCATGATTCTGTTTATTCAAAATGCCAGCTAGAATAGACAAAGCCATAGAGACACAAAGTAGGTTAGTGGTTGCTAGAGACTAGGGGCAAGGGAGACTGTGGAGTAGCTTCGCGTACAAGTTTTCATTTTGGGGTAGGGAAAGTATTCTGTAATTAGGTAGTAGTGATGGTTACACAACATTGTAAATGTACTAAAAATACTTATATATACATGCATTTTGTGGTGTGTGGATTATGTCAAAATTTTTTTAAGGGAGATAAAGCTAAAAGTCAATATTACATGTAAATGTTTCTAGAAACTTTATTCATAATCACTAAAAATTGGAAGCAATGAAGACGTGTTTCAGTAGGTGAAAGGTTCAAGAAACTGTAGTATATCCAAATAACAGAATACTATTCAATGATAAAAGGAATGAGCTAGCAAGACATAGAAAAATATGCATGAGTCTTAAATGTGCATTACTAAAGGAAAAATGTCAGTCTGAAAAGGCTACATACTGTGTAAGTCCAATATGAAATTCTGGAAAACGTAAAACTGTAGAATGGGTAAACACACCAGTAGTTGCCAAGGGTTGCAGAAGGGGAAAGGTTTGAATAGATGAAATAAAATAAATATTTTAAGACAATTAAGCTATTCTGCATGATACTAATAGCATTTGAACTTTCCAACACAAATAGTAAACCTTAATGTATGCAAATTAAAACTTATTTAGGAAATCAAGAGGTCCCAAGATAGAATGCGGATTGTGACAAAGAAATCTAACTGTATTCCAAAGCACAAAATAACCTCACTGAAGGAAGTGGGGGAATAGGTGCTTACCAAAGCAACTTTGGAAATTAGCAGAGTCTGCAAAACTAGGCAAAAGTGACCACAACAGTTTGTATTAGAGTTGCTTCTCACTGGATTGTGGGTTAGCAGTTCTGGCACTGCTATACATGTACACTGAAATTGAACAATTAAATAAATGGATGGTGGATGGTGGAAGCTATGTCTTACTATTGGAACAAGAGGTTACAGAGAAGTAAGGGGAGAAGTTTAGATGGTCAGTTTGGTAATGGATTATAGTTGAAGACTTCAGTATGAACTGATATTTAGTTTGATGCAGTCACAGATGGATACACAGGAAATATTTATAGATATTTATCTACATGAGAGTTGGTATGCATACACATGTTTTCTTGCTTTTTCTGCTGAGAAGGCCTACAGGCAATGGTACTCCAGCAGCAGTAAGCACATCTACTGCCCAGATCTTGGTTAATATCATTCTCCAATAAAGTGAACCAGGGCTCCTTGGAGAAATGGCTGCTTCCAGACTGGAAATAAACATGATGAGCTTGCAGCATATGTATTGCCAGAAAGAAAGTGCTAAGACACATACACACACTGTTAGGAGCTGAATGTATCTCCTCCAGTTGATACGTTGAAGCCCTGAAACCCATTCTGGAGATGGAGGCTTTGAAATAATTAGGTTTAGATGAAGGTGGAGCCCACATAACAGGATTAGTCAGAACTTTCTCTTTCTTTCCCTCTCATTTTCTATTTTTCTCTTTCTCTCACTCCCCACCATGTGAGCATACAATAAGAAGGCAGTCATCTGCAAACCAGGAAGAGGGCCCTTACAGAGGAACTGAATGAGTCAGCATCTTGTTCTTGGACTTCCAAACCTTCAGAACTTGAGAAATAAATTCCTATTGTTTAAACCACTGAGTCTATGGTATTCTGTTATAGCAGCCTGAGTCGACTAATACACACGCACGCACACACACACACATGGAATTTCAAAGCAACACACAAGCCAATTGAAAGAGCTCCCAATGTTTAAAGTTGGAATAACCTGAGCAACAAAATAAAGTTGTATTGGATTATAGTCTAAAGTATTAAATAAATATCCATAAGTCCATATGAATATAAACAAATTATTGAATAAGTAAATACTTGGTAAAAAAATTTAAAAGCTCCCTTGCAAAGCTATGAATTTTCCAGTAGTCATGTATGGATGTGAGAGCTGGACAATAAAACAGGCAATAAAACAATAAAATGGGACAATAAAACAGATAATAAAACAGTACCGAAGAATTGATGCCTTTGAACTATGGTGCTGGAGAAGACTTGAGAATCCCTTGGACTGCAAGGAGATCAATCCAGTCAATTCTAAAGGAAATAAATCCTGAATATTTATTGGAAGAATTAATGCTGAAGCTGAAGTGCCAATACTTTGGCCACCCTATGCAAAGAGCTGACTTACTGAAAAAGACTCTGATGCTGGGAAAGATTGAGGGCAGGAGGAGAAGAGGATGACAGAGGATGAGATGCTTGGATGGCATCACCGACTCAATGGACATGAATTTAAGCAGGCTCTGGGAAATGGTGAAGGATGGAGAAGCCTGGGATGCTGCAGTCCATGGCTCACAAACAGTCGGACACGACTGAGTAACTGAACATGATGCAGAAGTATTCCAGGTATTTAAACAGACCCTTAGCCCTCAAGGAGGAGGGAGCATAACTGCCCATCTTCTGTTCCTCCTGCCTATCCAAACAGACCTCTGTTTCAAAGCATAGAGCACACTCAGTCTCCTCTACATATATCTCCACTTATTCATTCTTACCCACCAACCACTGATCTATTTTCTAAATATCAAGTATGGACTTTTATAGTGACTTCCTCACTCCATGCTGGCCCCCCACCACCAAATACAGTATGGAAAAAGAGAGAAAATGTAACTTCACAATGGACAAACTTGACAACTACTATTTCAATCAAATTATCAAGTTTACTATCAAAAGCGATGTCAGATTAATAACATATACTCTTGATACTATGTAATGAGAATGGCACTTTATCACTGTGATCTGCCTCCCCAAAACTCTTAACCCGGTGTCATCATGATGAAATCATTAGACAAATATTCAATAAGGGCCATTATACAAAATACCTAACCAGCATTCTTCAAAACTGTTAAAATAATTACAAAACAAGGATTTCTGAGAAAATATCAGAGCCAAGAAGAATCCCAAGAGACATGCCAACTAAGTATGAACATGATATAGTGGATGAGGTCTGACAAAACTTTAAAAATTAGGTTAAAACTAGGAGAATTTGAATAAAGTGTGAACTTTAGTTAGTAATAGTGGACCAATATTGGTTCATCAACTTGACACATGTACCAGACTAATTTAGGATGTAAATAATAATGAAAACTAGACTGTACTACCTTTGCAACTTTTCTGTGAATCTAAAATTTTTCTAAAACAAAAGACTTATTAAAAAAATAAAGAGGCTGTTTAGAGTTTATTTTTTACACTCTTCCCTATTTCTACTGAGGACTGAGGGGCAATTCTCATTCTCACGCCACTCCCAAAACATGAGGCCTTTACTATCCCTCACCCCTTCTTTCTTAACATATGAATTCATATCTCAAAAAGGGCCTGTTCAGCCAAAAATCTCTCTACCAGAACGACAATGTCATCTATTTATGTAACTTTGCTTGATGGGCAGGAGGACTGGAGAGTAATTCCTTAGAAACAAGACAGAGCTTCCTTCCCAGGAGCCAGATGAAGCAAGAGGGGGAATTCACAACTAATTTACAATTAATGAATTCACATCCACAACTAATGAATCTCCCACCCACAGTGATAGACAAAATGCTCCTTCTAAAGCAACAACCAACCAACAAATGAACAAAGAGCAACAATCCCTCATTTTACTACCACCACTTCTAAAGATATATAATAAAACGTACTCCTGGGAACACTTGAGACTCTAAGTAAAATTCTAACATTGAGAATATGATTGAGCCACAAGATATTACAGGAGAATTTTGGCTCTAGGATCCCAAATAAACACTGGGCAGGCAGAATTTATTAGATAACATAGCTGCAGGTGCAAAACATGGCCGCCTTACTTGGAAGAAACCAGCTATGTGCACTTGGTCAGCAGATGACAATATATTTTGTTAACTTGGTAGGTATTTTTCTTTTTACTTTCCTCATTTTTTTTGCCTTTCCTCCATTTATTTGGTTGGATTATAGCCTCAAATAAGGGTTATAAAAGATGAGTAAAATGAGTCAAATTTTATCTTTTTCTTTTAAAACCTGAGATCCTGGAACAAGGTTATGCTACATCATAATACCTGGGAAGAATATGCGATCAGTTTCTATATTCCTTATCTTTCCCATCAAGAATGAAAGAAAGAGTCACTTGTGGGTACTGAGAAAAGAACCTGAGCTCTACCTCTTCTGCACCCACCCTCCCCTCATCTCATCCCTGACACACTCCCAATGTGGCTACAGATGCAGAATAATGTGGTCCTTCTGTTTGAAAGGAGCACAGCGGTACCTGAGAGAGAACAGATGCTTTGGAGCCCTTGTCTTCAGGAAACAGAAGGAAACTGTACTTCCATGTATGGACAGTGAACAGAAAATAGATGATGGTCATCTCATTACTTGTCACAGAGAAACAAGAAAATGACTGGACCAGGTGCCCACACCTCTTACTAAGCTGCTGGCCCTTTGTCAACTGCCTAGAATTTAGAAGCAACTCTATTTGAACGAGAAAAGAAGTTTTACAATGAGTGAGATTTTGGTTTTGCCATTGACTGATTAACAATTGAGAATAAAAACAGTTCTATTAAAGAATAAATTGAGTTACATTTTTGGTGGACCCAACTAAGTCTTGAGTCAAAGGTTAGTACCTACTACATTTTTATCAATGTTTGAAAAAAGAGAAGAATGCCTTTCTTGGTAATCATAACTTTGAGAAATCTTTGTTAAATACAAAACTGAAGGGATTATATTAAAGGAAACAAGTGAGGAGGATTAGTTATATAAAAATATATGAACATAAATATGTTTCCTTACACTTTTCAGCCCCCTTGCAATTAGAAGAGTAAAATAAACTCTTTTGGCTATTGGACTCTGAGTAGAAATTGATGTCTTATTTCCAGTTTAGGTATTTAATTGCTTAGATGAAAACTTCTTGCGTCTTTTTAAAGTGCTGTGTGACTGAGGAGGTCACATAGTCCAGAAGAGTCAACCAAAAGAAAGTAAAATCTCTGACAACTAGATCTCAGCGTGACTGTATGGAGCAGAGGTTCCCTGCACATGGGAAATGTAGCATGAGTAAGACATAAACCTCTGTGGTTTTAAGCCTCTGAATTTCAGGCATAATTTTTTATCACAGCATAACCTAACCTATGTTTACTAGTGTATTATAGAACACTCAAAACACAGAACTACATGAATCTAGTAAATATCATATTTTGTGTTAAGTGAAAAGAAATCAGGTCACAAACCAAAGTCATTAAAATAATTACAATTGTGTAAAACAATTGTATAAATTGACATAGATTAAAGCATTGATGATGGAATTATGTGTTACATATTTTCTCCCTTATTTTTTTTACATTTTTATTATTACATATTCATAAAAAAATAAGTTAGGAATAAAAAATGATCACATACCCCTTAAAACATCACTAGTGGAGTGGATACAGTCTTAGGAACCTAAGTAGGAAGTAGGATACATTTTTCTTTCAAATAAAAATCAAACTGTAGGTTACAAACTTCTAAATTTTGTACATTTATTCATTTTACTTGAATATCAGCTATAAGCACTTGGTGAATATTTATTCAGTGCCCAGTAATGTGTTATGTGTTTTCTAAGACAAAAAGGAAATAAATATCACTTACTGGATTATTGCACTCAATATCTATGGAGTAAAGACTTAACCAAGAATTGGTTCACAATGGCACATAAACATAACTCTTTAATTTCACCACATATATTAAATAAAGCACTGAGTTAAATGCATATGCTTAGTATTTCCTTGAAGCAAACTTAATATATTGTGGTAAATATCACTCTGGACCTTAGGTGCTTAAATAAATGGATCAACTCACAAAATATTAGAATTTGAAGACATTATGGGCAATACTAATGAAAGAAATGATCTGTGAATTTGGAAGTACCTGTGTTCAGTTTAAAACTTTGATATTTCTGGTGATTTTAATTTGGTCAGGTACTTAAACTCTTGAAGGCTCAATTTCCTTTACTATAAAATAAGCATAATAATATTTCTTGAGATAGACTTAAGTATTGAATGAGATAATGTACATAATGGACTCAAGGCACTGTCTAACACAGAGTAGTTTCTAAACAAAAGATGGCTACTTTTATTGCTCAGTCCCACTATGTGGTTTTACTCTGGTAATAAATATAGAAGTTAAAGAATTGGGGGATAACATCATAAGGCTATATGAACACATACTATACTTGAAATGTAATATTAAATGTACTAAAACCTCCAACAAACATATGACTCTAGTAAATATAAGAAAATAGACTATGAAGGGTAATCAGTATGTAATTTTCCAACCAGGGATTTTCAGAAGGTAGCTACACCTTTTGACCTTACCTCATGATTGACACTTTCCATCTACTTTCTCCTTCATCTACTTTATCATGTCAAGGGGATGGGGACAGGCCTGGTTATAAACTTTTATTGTACCTTTCATGGCTTAGAGCATATAGTACAGCAAGTTAGGATAAGGCAAGGCAAACTAGGGGCCCCAGAACCTGCATGAGGAGCCAGGTAAGATTTTAGAGTGAGAAATAGGCTATGGTTCCACGGGATACAGCTGATTAACCATAGCGGAAGCTGGAGGAGGAGAAAATAGAGGGATAGAGAAGTTCAAGAAGAATTATGGGAATAATGGCATTTAGTCGTCCACCTATAACAGTGTTACTTATACTGGCATATTTATCAGCAGGTAATGGATACCAAGGAAGGTTAAGAATGAGAAAATGAAAATAATAACCCTAGGATCATTGGGAGAAGTATTATGGAGAGGGAGAAGGAATGAGCTGAATGACTTGAAGGACTAGATCAAGTACAGTGAAGAAATGGACATTTCAGAAGAGGACGACACACAGAAACAGAAGACTGAGATAAAAGGAGACTGGTTTGCACTGGGATAATGAGGACACTTATTAGTCCTAATCTCCTCTAGAATTGTCAGCACGGTGGCAATTGAGAATAACAGGACGAGCTGTTTTATAACAAATAGACTTGACCACAAAGAAATGAACTTGAGAGTATTGACACACTTTACATACACCACAATCACCTTCGGTCAGTGATGCTACCTAATTGTACTGGACTCAAACAGATGACCTTGGGGTGAAAGGTTCTATTATCACAACATTTCTGATCACCAAGCTTTCCATGTTTCTTAAACTCCTTTCCTTAATATTCTACAGTGTGTTTATTTTTATGGCTATAAAGCCATCCTCAGATTTGCAATGATATTTACCACTATATTGCAGAGTATTTTAACTGATGTTAGTTCAAATCAATTCTGGAGAAACTTTCCAGCCAAGGGAATTGCAAGCTAGCTGGTTGACATTGGAGGTCAAATACTCCAGGGTATGGGTCTCAAATCACTTAATTCTTCACAGCAAATTAGAAATGGGACTCCAGCTGGTGCTAACGCGTAAGACAGACTTGCTGTATAAGGACAAGCTGCTGCTTGGATTTCAAGTCTTTATATTCCTAAAATAAAAAATATGAGACTCCATTTCCCTCCCCCAATCTCATTCTTTCAGGGTAAAAGCTTTCTTAACAACAGCAAAAATCTGGCCAACTGATTTCAATACATAAATCTTGCCAAGGTATAAAAATAAAATATGATTTAAGCAGCAACCTGTAATCTCCTGTTGACGACCAGCTGTGCCTCCTATTAGTATTAATGGAAGTTACACAGGCATAATAAGAAGGAGGGGAAAATGCCACCTTATGCTTTTTGCACACCTTAACATTTTTATAGCAAGTCTGATTACAAGGGTTTACTTGAGCGGCAATTAAACACTGATTGATTACTAAGTACAATTTGTATTCCAGGCAACATGCAAATAGCAATGCAATTCTCAAATAGGGAATGGAATAAATTCTTCTCACATCTAGAGAGAGAATCACATTTTTTAAATAGCAAATGTTTTCTAACATGGAGAAAAGTTCACTGTATTTTTTTTTAACAATACATTTTTACCCAAAGACAATAAGCCTTGATTCATTTTAAGAGGAATAAATGATAAAATTTCTGCAAATTGTACTTCCCAGTTCACCTTTAGACCTATCTCTAAAGAAAGCTGTCTTGCACTATAGTACTCATGATAAACGAGAAACTGACACTAAATAGATATACAAACAGATATAACATCACTGGGCATACAGCAAAGAAAAAGTTCAGGAAAAAGACAGACATTGCTGTGTATGTCTGTTTGTGCAAGTACAAGGGAAAATGATAAAAACGGAGCATTCAGGGCTTTTTACTGGCTGTTCCCTGAGTGTGAAATGCCCTGATCCAACGTTGTTGAGTGGTCACCTGCTCAGTATCATTTCGGTATTAACCCAAAGACAAAGGCTAAGAAGAGCTAAGAAGTTGGTGTGCTGGATAAGTACAGAGTGGTTGAAGTGGTGTGAGCTGGAGAAGAATGAGAAGAGGTAAGATCAGAGAAACAGAACTTCAGATCCTGAAAAGCCTTGTAGTCCATTCTACAAAATGTGGATTTTACTTTCGTTTTAATGAGAGGCCATTGATAGGTTTTGATCAGTGGAGCATTATGAGTTAACAATATTTTTCAATACTCAATCTAGTTTCTATGCATATGTAAATAACTTATTTTAAGTGCATACATAGATCCCCTTGAAATCTGTATTTTTCCTGAAAAACTGGTTCACTTTATAAAACTGCTTTCACTTCTTGACAATGGAATGTAAAAGAGAAATGGCAGTTAACAGTCTTATAATCAGATGTGTTTAAAAAGAAAAGCCAGAAATTGTTACTGCTTAGGATATTGCTATGAATGGCAGGGAGAGATAGAAGAAAAGTAAGGGAATGAGTTATGATGTTTATAAAACAAAAGTTTTGAAAAGGCCACTTGAGATCTTATTGTCCAATAGCTTGCTTCTGGGCTTCCCTGGTGGCACAGTGGTAAAGAATCTGTCTGCCAATGCAGAGAACACAAGTTTGGTCCCTGGGTCAGGAAGATCCCCTAGAGAACGAAATGGCAACCCACTCCAGTATTCTTCCTGGGAAATCTCATGGACAGAGGAACCTGACAGGCTACAGTCCATGGGGTCGCAAAAAGAGTCAGACACAACTAAACAACTAAACAACAGCAAGCTTGCTTTGAGGGTCAGCATACTTGTTTATGTTCTTTGTGCAGATTTCCAAGTATAAAGACTTCACATCTTCCTTAGTTGTTCATTCTAACATTTCATTACTTTGGCATAAAATTTATTTTCCTTGAAGCCAATTAAACTCTTCAGTAGTCTGTTAAATTCAACTCTTGATCTGATGTCACAATAGAAAACTGTTCACTATTCTTATAAAAAAATTTAATACAATTGTTTATTTAAACATAGCAAGCTTCATCTTCTCTAGGCTAAATGATCCCAAATTCATTTATCTTTCTCTGTTTATTGTTGCTTTAGCCATTTTTTTTGCTAGTCTCAGAACAATCTACTTTAAAGTCTGAATTACTTTTTGTATCATTGCATCATATGAGTCGTTTTGAAATTTGTGTTACACGTGTAGCAATCTAACTTTGCGTAAATGATGTGAGAAAGACGACATAGCATTTAATATACAATATTTCCGTGAAAATTTGTGACAGAGCTCATCACATGAGCATAGATTTATTATATATATCAACTGCAAATACATATATTTACAGGGGACGTGGTTGACACATATATCTATCTTACATATTTATTTCTTGTTATAGCACAAAAAAGCCACCATTTACATAATATAATTCCCCAAACATCAGCATTATTATAGATTAGAGATAGACTAGAATAGAACCAAACAGAACTGAATAGAATAGAATAGATATATAATTAGGAAAATAGGTAGAATCTGCAGGGGGATGTCACTCTAGCACTCTTGCCTGGAAACTCCCATGGATGGATGGAGGAGCCTGGTAGGCTGCAGTCCATGGGCCTGTGAAGAGTTGGACACGACTGAGCAACTTCACTTTCACTTTTCACCTTCATGCATTGGAGAACGAAATGGCAACCCACTCCAGTGTTCTTGCCTGGAGAATCCCAGGGACAGCAGAGCCTGGTGGGCTGCCGTCTGTGAGGTCACACAGAGTCGGACACGACTGAAGTGACTTAACAGCAGCTAAGTAGGGGGATGTAGGTTACTATAACTCTGTTTCAAGATGAAAGATGTATTGAATGAAGGAGTCGTGGGCAAGAACCCAGGATATGTCTAGATTCAGTCTTGAGAAGATACACAGTTTACCCTTACCAAAACTCTTTTCACTGTGATAATTACTATAAAGATAATTATATAAAGAAGCACTTTAAAAGTAGGTATCATTCTCCTTGAACAAAACTAAAAATGCACTTTATAAATTATAATGCATTTATAACAAACAAAATCCACAAATTTCTAACATTGCTTTAATATCTTCTACCAAAAAAGCTAGTTAACAGAAATACCAATAAAATACATAAGCATCAGCTTCTCTATAAATTCTGATTGTTGTGATGATTACACCAGAAATTATAGGCACTGTCCAAGGCATACAGTAGATGATGAATAAAGGCAGGTATTTTTATTATTTCTAAGTAAAATTAATGACTAAGCATGCATGGTTCAACAGAGGACACCACACAGCAATCGATGATAGTTAAGACTAGTACAGATGGGAAGGTGGCTCTGTCCACATATTCTAGTCATTCATTGTCCAGCAACAACAAGTGTGGGCCAGGAAAATCTCTCCTTTGAACAGCAGTGGATGCCAAGATTCTAACCGTTCAATACAATCTCTCAAAAAGAAACATTTGGTGGCCTTTAAATAGAAAGTATGATGCCAAAAGAATGCTTTTGGTTCCACATTTTTTAATCTCCAAATTCCAAACAGTGGTGTTGAAAAATGTTTCTTGACTGAAAGATATATCATATTCATTAGGGAACCAAAGTCAATCCTGAAATATGTTAATATTGTTATATCCTAATGATGGGGCTGAGGGTGACAAAAAAAATAATCTAAAGCCCTTAGGAAACAAACTTTTGTGTGTGTATGACACAGATGGTTGGAATAAATTATGGGACTCAATAAAAAGCAGTTTAATTTACTTAGTTTTGAAATCCATTTGGACATTTATCAAAGATCACATTGTGAAATGTATTTGTGCTACTTGGAAGAGTTATGCTAATCAGTCTCCCTCAACTTTCATCTCTCATATCCAAAAAAAAAAAGAGAAAATAATAGGACAATATTTAAAAGAAAATCTTTCAACTGAAGTCTAAAACAAGATAGCCAAGTTTATGAGTTCAGCAATGACTAACGTTATACAACAAATCTAAAGCATATACTAACTGATAAAATACATCTATATACGCACAGACACAGGTCACATACAATGGCACAAACATGTAATAACTAGTGCTTCTAAAAGAGAGTTAAAACACTTAAGGAGTAATAATTCTGCCTATGACACAAACTGCTGTTAGGTAGGAAGAAATTTTCCCCTCCCCTCCTAGGTTCTTCTGGATGCCTTAAGAATTAAACTGACATGAGACAGATTAACAAGAGAAAACCAAACAAAAATTTTGTAACCTGTATACATGGGAGAGACCCAGAGACACTGAATAACTCGCCCAAATGGCTAAAGCCCTCAACTTAAGCAGCATCTTCAACTAAGGACAAAGGAGGATGTTGAGGGTAAGAGAGTCAGTTTTAGGAGGTTAACAGGAAAAGCTTAGTAAAAAAAGTGATTGTGATGCAGATTTGAGTCACTACTTTCTCCACTGATAAAATACTTGGTTATCCTCTTCCAAGCACAGAAATAAAGACACCTTTAAAATGGACATTCCTTTTATAAATATGTTTCTTACAAAAGGGCACCTACCTGGTTTTCGAGCCCTTTTCATGTCTGCTGTTTCTCAGAAAATAACCAATTTAAAATAATATGCCAAAGAGACATATTTTGGGCTGGCAAATTCTGCTCTCCAACACTACCAAATAATTGTTCTTTTGCATTCTGCAAAATGGATGCAATTTTTTAAAAAGTATAATCTGATAATATTTTCAACAGATGGAGAAGAAACTACTCAGGATACCCGAAAAAAAAAAAAAAAAAAAAAAAAAAAAAAACAAAGAAAACCTTTTAAATTTTAAAACAAGAAAAAAAAAAAAGAAAAAAATTTTTTAAAGTACCTAAAAAAATAATCTAA
>SJYA01000795.1:5673796-5685891 GCA_006410615.1 Neotragus moschatus | reverse complement strand
AAGAAACTACTCAGGATACCCAAAAAAAAAAAAAAAAAAAAAAAAAAACACCTAATGAAACTCTTTGAATTGTTAAGACATGAAATAAGAAAATGAACAATATTTTTAAATGTACTGAAAAGACTACTCTAGGTACTTTACACATTGACTATATTTATCAAATATTGCCAAGTAAGTTGCTAAGGCAAAAATGAGATCAGGAAACATGTTTCAGAGTAAGCTACTAGCTTGGAGTTTCTGTGATAGCCATACATGATAAATTTCAACTTTTAAATGTTTAATGATGTAATGGGGCAAGCGCTACTGGAAAAATACACAAATATGCTGATTTTCAACTCATTTATGCGTTCGATCAACACATATCTGGATACATCTACTTATTTCTAGACACATTGTATAAGCTAAGGATTCAATGGTTAACAAGACATAGTATTTGCCCTTGAATAATTCTCTCTGATGGGTAAGATAGAAAAATAGATGTACAATACTCAATATTAAATGCTAATACAAAATAGGAAAAGAATGAAAAGAGACCATAATACACTAGCTGTATCATCCATTAACATGAAATATTTGTGGAGCAAATATAACTGTGCTAGGCAGTTAGTCCAGACAATAGGGGAACATCAGTGAAGGAAACAACCTTATAGAACTTAAGGTGGATGATGAATGGACACATAATTAAAATAAATAGAATACCAGTTTGCAATAAAGTAAGAAAAGAGATATAGTGAATGGGACAAATGAGAGCTGCAATTTAAATGTGGTAGTCAGAATAGATCTTACCCAAAAGGTGAATTTTACATAAAATCTTGAAGCGGATAAGAGGCTAGCTGTTAAAATTGCTGGTAGAATATCACTACAGGCACAGGGAACAGCGAGTAGAGGAGCTGAGTGAATAAGACCATCAGGAAGTAGGGGAAGAGGAATAAATGAGCTAGATCACTGATGCCTTATAGGGCACTATGAACTTTACTAAGTAACCTGGGAAGCCATAAAGGTTTTGGAGCAAAAGTCTGACTAAGTATCACTTTAAAATTCAAATAAATCAATGCATTCAATTAATTATGTTGTAATAGGCTATTATTCAAGTAGTCAAATTATTTTGTCTTGTTAGATGAGACTTCCCTGGTGGCTCAGATGGTAAAGCATCTGCCTATAGTGTGGGAGGCCTGGGTTCAGTCCCTGGGTCAGGAAGATCTCCTAGAGAAGGGAATGGCACCCCACTCCAGTATTCTTGCCTGGAAAATCCCATGGACCGAGGAGCCTGGTAGGCTACAGTCCTTGGGGTCCCAAAGAGTCGGATAGGACTGAGTGACTTCACTTTCCTTTTCACTTTCACTTTAAGCAGTGTTCACTATTTGTCAGTTTCTACAATTTGGACTGCAAAGAGATGAAACCAGTTAATCCTAAAGGAAATCAACGTTGAATATTCACTGGAAGGACTGATGCTGATGCTGAAGCTGAAGCTCCAATACTTTGGCCACCTGATGAGAAAAGCTGACTCATTGCAAAAGAACCTGAAGCTGGGAAAGATCGAAGGCAAGAGAGGAAGGGGATGACAGAGGACAAGATGCTTGGATGGCATCACTGATTGAATGGATGAGTTTAAGCAAGCTCTGGGAGATGGTGAAGGACAGGGAGGCTTGGTGTGCTGCAATCTATGGGGCTGCAAAGTCAAACATGACTGAGCAACTGAACTGATAGAATGATACAACTTGAAAATTGTAGCCAGGACCATGATATTATAAATCTATTTGTCAGTTTCTATAACTAGTACAAAATTTTAATTCAGGACTATGATATGAATAGTTATTTTCATAGAATGGACAGTAGAACATTACAGACACTTTTGCGTGTGTGCTAAGTTGCTTCAGTCACGACTGACTCTATGAGCTTATGGACTGTAGCCCACCAGGCTCCTCTGTCTATGGGAATCTCCAGGAAAGAATCCTGGAGTGGGTTGCCATGCCCTCCTCCAGGGGATCTTCCCAACCCAGGGATCAGACTCACATCTCTTCTGTCTCTTGCATTGGCAGTCAGGTTTCTTACCATTTTTAATGTAAAATATGAAAATTACATGTGTCAAGCTCCATGGTAGAAGTAAGGAAGGTCTTTCTTTCATGCACACACACAAATTTATAAAAGGTATATGTGCTTATAATGCAACAGAGTTTTTAAAATATATTTTACTTTTTCCTGTTATTAACTAATTGTGCTTGTTGCTTATCCAAGTGTATTTAGGCCATATAATCTCATATGTACTTTAATATACTGTCAGTGCCCTTCACTGTTGGTAATATTATACTACTTCAGTTCTAAAGACTGAATAAAATTTAACTGTATTCATTCAATACAGTTATTGATCAGTCATCTTTTGTAGGAGATTTATGATGTTATGTTTTTGCTTTTGCATAAACAACTTAGGAATGAGTCATACTTTATGTATATTGTGCATAGAAGTATAACTTTTTTAAAGACACAAATATATACAAAAAGAAGTTGGAACAAAGATAATGCCCATGTTTAAAATTTTGGTGAGGGCATGTTCATTCACTTCAGTCCTGATTGGCTCCTTGTGAACCTGTGCACTGTAGCCCACCAGGCTCTTCTGACCACGGAGTTCTCCAGGCAAGAATACTGAAGTGGGTCACCATGCCCTCCTCCTGGGGATCTTTCTGACCCTGGAGGAGGGTCAGGGAACCTCCTGCATCACAGGCATATTCCTTACCCTCTGAGCCACCTGAGAAGCCCTAAAATCTGGGTGTGCACAGTGGAAGTGAGAAATAGATTTAAGGGCCTAGATCTGATAGATAGAGTGCCTGATGAACTATGGAATAAGGTTCGTGACATTGTACAGCAAACAGGGATGAAGACCATCCCCATGGAAAAGAAATGCAAAAAGGCAACATGGCTGTCAGGGGAGGGCTTACAAATAGCTGTGAAAAGAAGACAAGCAAAAAACAAAGGAGAAAAGGAAAGATATAAGCATCTGAATGCAGAGTTCCAAAGAATAGCAAGAAGAGATAAGAAAGACTTCTTTAGTGATTAATGCAAAGAAATAGAGGAAAAGAACAGAATGGGAAAGACTAGAGATCTCTTCAAGAAAATCAGAGATACCAAGGGAACATTTCATGCAAAGATGGGCTCGATAAAGGACAGAAATGGTATGGATCTAACAGCAGCAGAAGATATTAAGAAGAGGTGGCAAGAATACACAGAAGAACTGTACAAAAAGATCTTCATGACATGGATAATCATGATAGTGTGATCACTAATCTAGAGCCAGACGTCCTGGAATGTGAAGTCAAGTGGGCCTTAGAAAGCATCACTAGGAACAAAGCTAGTGGAGGTGATGGAATTCCAGTTGAGCTATTTCAAATCCTGAAAGATGATGCTGTGAAAGTGTAGCACTCAATATGCCAGCAAATTTGGAAAACTCAGCAGTGGCCACCGGACTGGAAAAGGTCAGTTTTTATTCCAATCCCAAAGAAGGGCAATGCCAAAGAATGCTCAAACTACCTCACAATTGCACTCATCTCACATGCTGGTAAAGTAATGCTCAAAATTCTCCAAGCCAGGCTTCGGCAATACGTGAACCGTGAACTTCCTAATGTTCAAGCTGGTTTTAGAAAAGTCAGAGGAACCAGAGATCAAATTGCCAACATCCGCTGGATCATGGAAAAAGCAAGAGAGTTCTAGAAAAACATCTATTTCTGCTTTATTGACTATGCCAAAACCTTTGACTGTGGGGATCACAGTAAACTATGGAAAAATCTGAGAGAGATGGGAATACCAGACCACCTGACCTGCCTCTTGAGAAATCTGTATGCAGGTCAGGCTTGAAGCAACAGTTAGAACTGGACATGGAACAACAGACTGGTTCTAAATAGGAAAAGGAGTACATCAAGGCTGTATATTGTCACCCTGCTTATTTAACTTAAAAGCAGAGTACATCATGAGAAACGCTGGACTGGAAGAAACACAAGCTGGAATCAAGATTGCTGGGAGAAATATCAATAACCTCAGATACGCAGATGACACCACCCTTATGGAAGAAAGTGAAGAGGAACTAAACAGCCTCTTGATGAAAGTGAAAGAGGAGAGTGAAATAGTTGGCTTAAAGCTCAACATTCAGAAAACAAAGATCATGGCATCTGGTCCCATCACTTCATGGGAAATAGATGGGGAAAGAGTGGAAACAGTGGCAGACTTTATTTTTCTGGGCTCCAAAATCACTGCAGATGGTGACTGCAGCCATGAAATCAAAAGAGACTTACTCCTTGGAAGAAAAGTTATGAGCAACCTATATAACATATTCAAAAGCAGAGATATTACTTTGCCAACAAAAGTCCGTCTAGTCAAGGCTATGGTTTTTCCAGTGGTCATGTATAGATGTGAGATTTGGACTGTGAAGAAGGCTGAGCGCCGAAGAATTGATGCTTTTGAACTTTGGTGTTGGAGAAGACTCTTGAGATTCCCTTGAACTGCAAGGAGATCCAACCAGTCCATTCTGAAGGAGATCAGCCCTAGGATTACTTTGGAAGGAATGATGCTAAAGCTGAAACTCCAGTACTTTGGCCATTTCATGCGAAGAATTGACTCATTGGAAAAGACTCTGATGCTGGGAGGGATTAGGAGCAAGAGGAGAAGGGGACCACAGAGGATGAGATGGCTTCATGGCATCACTGACTCGATGGACATGAACCTGAGTGAACTCCGGGAGTTGGTGATGGACAGAGAGGCCTGGCGTGCTGCGATTCAGTTCAGTTCACTTCAGTTCAGTTCAGTCGCTCAGTTGTGTCCGACGTGCTGCAATTCATGGGGTCGCAAAGAGTCGGACACGACTGAGCAACTGAACTGAACTGATTGTTCCTCTCTTCTTATTTTGTTCTTTTATCTTGTGTCTTGATGACTGTCTTTAACGTTGTTTGTGGATTCATTTCTCTTTCTTGAGTGTGTATGATAGGTTTTTGGTCTGTGGTTAACATGAGATATTTATCTATCTATCTAGATATATAATACATACATATAATTTTTTCAGTTGCCCATCTTTTAATTTCAAGTATTTTAACAACCCTGCATTTTTACTCCCCACCCCTCACTACTACTGTATTTAACATCGTATTTTGCAATGTTTTGTTTTGTGTATTCCTTAAGTTCTTATTGCAGACATAGATGATTTTATTACTTTTACCTTTCACTCTTCTTACTAGCTTTATACATGGTGGATTTGCTACCTTGACTGTATATTTGCCTTCATGATTTTCATGTTTCTTGGTTTGGTTTTTTCTTTTTCCCTTGGAGAAGTCTCTTTTAACATTTCTTATAAAACTGGTTTGGTGGTACTGAACTCTTTTTCGGTTTTTCTTGTCTGTGAAACTTTTGATTTCTTCATCAGATCTGAAAGAAAGCCTTGCCAGGTAGACTATTCTTGGCTGTAGATTTCCCCCTTGATCACTGTAAATACATTAGGCCACTTCCTTCTGGCTTGCAGAGTTTCTTCTGAAAAGTTGGTTGATAGCCTTCTGGGAGCTTCCCAGTACGAACCTTGTTGTTACACCCTTGCTGGTATTAAAAATCTAGCCTCTTTTTAAGTTTTGCTTTTCCATTCTAATTACAATGTGTCTTGGTGGGTCCTCTTTGAGTTGATCCTGTCTGGGACTCTCTGTGCTTCCTGGACCTGGATGCCTGTTTACTTTCCCAGGCTAGGAAGTTTTCAGCTATTATACCTTTATATATAGTCTTTGCCTCTTTATTTCTCTCTCTCTTCTTACGGGGCCAGTATAATGAGAATGTTACCATGTTTTATGTTGTTCTGCTGCTGCTAAGTCACTTCAGTCATGTCCGACTCTGTGTGACCCCACAGACGGTAGCCCACCAGGCTCCCCCATCCCTGGGATTCTCCAGGCAAGAACACTGGAGTGAGTTGCCATTTCCTTCTCCAATGCATTTATGTTGTTCTAAAGATCTTTTAAACAGTTGCTGCTTTTCATTCTTTTTTCTTTTTAGCTTCAGTGATTTCCACTCCTCTATCTTCCAGCTCAGTACTTTGTTCCTCTATCATTTTATTTACTTTTGATTCCTTCTAGTGTATTTTTCATTTCAATTATTGTATTTTTCATCTCTGGTTAGTTCTTTACATTTTCTAACTTTGCTAAAAACCTCTGACTTCTCACTTCATCCATTCTTCTCCTGAGCTCTTTGGCAGGATCATTACTTTGAACTCTTTATCAGGTAGACTGCCTATCTGCACTTCACTTAGTTCTTATGGAGTTTAATCTTGCTCCTCTGTTGCTTCATTTTGCATAAGTTGTTGTTTTAATCTCTGTGTATCTGATACGTTGTTTATGCTTCCTGACCTGGGAAAAGTGGACTTTTGTAGCAGATGTTCTCTGATTCCAAGCAGGACACTCCCCTCACTCTGGTCACTAGAACTGCATTTCTAGAGGTATCGCTTCTGCTTGGCATGAGTACTTCTGTTGTGGTGGGTTGTGGGTGGCTGCTATCAGTCTCCAGTCAGTTAGACCAAAGCATTGCTAGGCCCTGCTTTGTGTGGAAGCTTCTGGCCACCCTTTGGTGGGGCCAAGTCATGAGAAGCTGACTGTGGAATCCTGGGACAGGGAGTCCCAGGGCTAGTGCTGGTTTGCTGGCTGGAAGAGCTAGGTTCTAGGGTAAGTGGTTGGAAGATCAGAGTTCCCAAAGTTAGTGTTGGCCTGCTGGTGGGTGGGGCAAGTTCCTGACATGGCTAGCTATGAGTTCTATATTATTCCAAATCTGGTGCCTGCCAGCTGACAAATAGGGATGGATCCTGGGACAGAATCAATATAACAAACAGAAAAAGACTGACAGATATAGAGAACAAACTAGTAGTTACCAGTGGGGAAAGAAAAGGGGGAGGGGTAAATAGAGGTAGAAGATTAAGAAGTACAAACTACTAGGTACTATGAATCACTATGGCATACATCTGTAACTAGTATGATAACTTCACTACATGTCCATGGGAAAAAAAGAGACCTGCTTTTTAATTGTTAGAAAATAATAAGTGACAATGATATTGATACATGGTAGAAAACTCACAGTTTTGGTTTCCATGACAATGGTGACTATCAGCCAGGCTAGCATGTGGAGGAAATGACTGAGCCCAGAAATCACTGGCCTTTGTTGATTTTCACACATTCACCCAAGTGAGTATATGAATATGCAATTACACATATACTGCAATCAGAGTGATACTTCAGAATACATACATTTGATCATGTCATTCCATTGCTTTAAAAAACTTCCATGATTTCTCATTTCTTATAGGATAAAATTCAAAATCCTAAGCTAAAACTAAAACAGTCAGGCCATTCTTATTTCTACTGCCTCCCTTTGGGATACTTCCCCCCCAGCTTCTTGATCTCCAGATATCAGAGTCTTCTTTCCATTGCAATAAGATAACACTGCTGTTGGAGTCTTTGCAGAGATTACTTTCTCGCCTGGAATGCTTTTGATCTCCTCTTTTTTGCCTTCTTAGGGGCTCCCCTGGTGGCTCAGATGGTACAGAATCTGTCTGCAATGCAGGAGCCCCAAATTTGATCCCTGGGTCAGGATGATACCCTAGAGAAGGGCATGGCAACCCACTTCAATATTCTTGCCTTGAGAATTCCATGGACAGAGGAGCCTGGTGGGCTACAGTTCATGGGTCGCAAAGAGTTGGACATGACTGAGCAACCAGTGCTTTCACTTTCAACACTTTTTGCCTTCTTAACTCTTGTTGTCCTTCAGAAATTAGCAGCAAGGTCATTTACTCAAGCTATCCTTCACTGATTTCCCAGTACTTCGGAAGTAACAATTCTCTACATTTTTTTAAATATTGTTATTCATAGTAAATATTATATTTTTGTGTGACTACTTGACAAATGTTCATCTCTCTAACTTATCTGTAAACTGCATGAGCAGAGAATTCATTTCTTTTTTGCTCATCATATCTCTATTTTTTTCACTATACCTAGTATATATTAGGCATATAGTTATTTGTGATATGAATAAATATATGAACAAATATAGGAATATTTCAGCATATGGAAAAATTATGAGACTTTATTATGTGAATCAGTTTTTTATGTCCAGACGTGTGGATAACTAAGTACATTAAAAAATTTTTTATTTTATCAGTGAAATAATGTACAGCAGTGATAATGCTGCTTAGGTCCCCTGGAAGTGAACCTAACAGAGAAATGTATACACAGGAAGTTTATTTTTTGAGAAGTGTTGTCTGGATAAGGACCTGTTGGAGTGGAGAATGAAGCAGGATGGACAGAAGAAGCTGAATTCTTGGTAATACTAACACATGTCTCAGATTATCCCATCAGGGACCTCTCCAGTTGGGATGGCCAAAGATATCTTGAACTGAGGTAAGTGCCAAACCTTTATGGCCCTACATCAGTTATTGGATGTGCATTACCATTGGAAAAGACCCTGGTGCTGGGAAAGATTGAAGGCAGGAGGAGAAGGGGACGACAGAGGATGAGATGGTTGGATGGCATCACCGATTCAATGGAGATGAATTTGCATAAACTCCGGGAGTTGGTGATGGTCAGGGAGGCCTGGCGTGCTGCAGTCCACGGGGTGACAAAGAGTTGGACATGACTGAGCGACTGAAATGAACTGAATTGAACCAGAGAAAGTGGCAGGATTCTCAGGTGAATTAGTCTCTTTAGCCAGGGGCAATTTCCAAAGAGTGACTCAGCATAGGGCTGTCAACCACCAGTAAGCCCAGAATGAATACCTTAGTCTTAACTTGCAGGGAAGGGTGGGAACCTATGAGGCACATGAGACGTCCATTGCAGGCAACCAAAATAAACTGTGAATAATTTCAGCAAGGTTCTGTCTCAATCCCAAATATAAACATACTTAAAACTACAAAAGAGTAAACTCTCAGCAAGAAAACCAAGAGACAGCTTTTTAACTGCCAGCTGCTGGAATTATGGTAAATTTTGATTGTGAGAGAGAAGCAACAAGCAAGAAGAAAAGGCTTTGCAGTAATGAGAGAAATTCAGGGACTATTCATTCTAGAGGATATTTTTTCCCTACTTTAAGTCAGCTAAGTCTATAAACCTCCTACTCACACTGCATTTTACCCTAAATCATTCATAGTCAATCATACTCCAATGGTGTATTTCCAGAACATGAGCATTGGAGAACATCTTTAAATACTTAATGTGTAACATTGCATGGCATTTTGCAATTTACAAAATACTATCATATACATTGTCATTTAACTCTCGTAATAACCCCATTCATTTAAAACACTTACTCAAAATCATTGTGTGACAGTATGAGTTTCTGAACCAGTGGCTTAATTTTTGTGATGACAAGAAAATTGTCTTTATTATACACTGAGGTGTCACTAATGCCGACCTCAGTGTCTGAAACAGTAGCATTTGATAAGCAATCACTGAATAAATTTCTGACAGGGATTTATGTTTTCTCTGTTATCTATGATTTCTATGCCATTACATGATATATATGTATATATGTAGCACCCGCGTGTGTGTATGTGTATGCACAAGCAGGTTGTATAGAATACATGATACATGTAGTTGAATAAATTATACCATGTTTATTCCACAAAATAGGACTGATATTCACTCCAGTATCCTTGCCTGGAGAATCCCAAGGACAGAAGAACCTGGCAGGCTACAGTCTATGAGGTCACAAGAGTCGGACACGACTGAGGAACTAATAAGCACACAAACACATACATACGTATTTATGTATATAATTACGTTTTTTGAGCAGGTGTATTAGAAATATTTGAATCCACTGATTTTCAGTCATTATTTTCTTGGTAAGTTTGGATAAGAGTTAATCTGGCCTTAGAAAATCAGAAAGGGAAGAAAAGTTTTACGATAAATCAAAGTCTCTAATGTTTGGGAGAAAACCACCCTCCAAAGAATTTTTTTTTTAATTGCAGGCTAATTACTTTATAATATTGTGAGGGATTTTTTGATACATTCATATGAATCAGCCATGGGTGTACATGTGTTCCCCATCCTGACCCTCCTTCCTACCTCCCTCCCCATCCCATCCCTCAGGGTCATCCCAGTGCACCAGCCCTGAGCACACTTCGTCATGCATAGAACCTGGACTGGCAATCTATTTCATATGATATGATAACATATGATAATATACGTTTCAATGTTATTCTCTCAAATCATCCAATCCTTGCCTTCTCCCACAGAGTCCAAAAGTCTGTTCTTTACATCTGGGTCTCTTTTGCCATCTTGCATATAGGGTCATTGTTACCATCTTTGTAAATTCCATATATATGCGTTAATATACTGTATTGGTGTTTTTCTTTCTGACTTACTTCACTCTGTATAATAGTCTCCAGTTTCATCCACCTCATTAGAACTGATTCAAATGCATTCTTTTTAATAGCTGAGTGATATTCCATTGTGTATATGTACCACAGCTTTCTTATCCATTCGTCTGCTGATGGACATCTAGGTATAATATCCATGCCCTGGATATTATAAACAGTGCTGCGATGAACATTGGGGTACACATGTCTCTTTCAGTTCTGGTTTCCTCGGGGTGTATGCCCAGCAGTGGGATTGCTGGGTCATATGGCAGTTCTATTTCCAGTTTTTTAAGGAATCTCCACACTGTTCTCCATAGTGGCTGTACTAGTTTGCACCCCACCAACAGTGTAAGAGGGTTCCCTTTTCTCCACAACCTCTCCAGCATTTAACGTTTGTAGACTTTTTGATAGCAGCCATTCTGACTGGTGTGAGATAGTACCTCATTGTGGTTTTGATTTGCTTTTCTCTGATAATGAATGATGTTGAGCACCTTTTCAAGTGTTTGTTAGCCATTAGTATGTCTTCTTTGGAGAAATGTCTGTTTGGCTCTTTGGCCCATTTTTTGATTGGGTCATTTATTTTTCTGGAATTGAGCTGCAGGAGTTGCTTGTATATTTTTGAGATTAATTGTCAGTTGTTTCATTTGCTATTATTTTCTCCCATTCTGAAGGCTGTCTTTTCATCTTGCTTACAGTTTCCTGCATTGTGCAAAAGCTTTTAAGTTTAATGAGGACCCATTTGTTTATTTTTGCTTTTATTTCCATTACTCTGGGAGGTGTGTCATAGAAAATCCTGTTATGATTCATGTCAGAAAGTGTTTTGCCTATGTTTTCCTCTAGGAGTGTGCACTTGAGAAAAAAAGTGAAATTCATTGTTTTGGGGTGAAATGTCCTATAAAGATCAATTAGGTCTAATTGGTCCATTGTATCAATTAAATTTGTGCTTTCTTGCTAATTTTCAGTTTAGTTGATCTATCCATAGGTGTAAGTGGGGTATTAAAGTCTCCCACTATTGTTGTTACTGTTAATTTTCCCTTTCATACTTGTTAGCCTTTGTCTTACGTATTGCAGTGCTCCTATGTTGGATGTATATATATTTATAATTGTTATATATTCTTCTTGGATTGATCCTTTGATCATTATGTAGTGTCCTTCTTTGTCTCTTTTCATGTCCTTTATTTCAAAGTCTATTTTATTTGATATGAGTATTGCTACTCCTGCTTTCTTTTGGTCTCATTTGCGTGAAATATCTTTTTCCAGTCCTCTACTTTCAGTCTGTATGTGTCCCTAGGTTTGAGGTGGGTCTTTTGTAGACAGACTATATAGAGGTCTTGTTTTGTATCCATTCAGCCAGTCTTTGTCTTTTGGTTGGGGCATTCAACCCATTTACATTTAAGGTAATTATTGATAAGTATGATCCCATTGCCATTTACTTTGTTGTTTTGTGTTTGTGTTTATAAACCCTTTTGTGTTTTCTGTCTAGAGAAGATTCTTTAGCATTTGTTGAAGAGCTGGTTTGGTGGTGCTGAATTCTCTGTTTTTGCTTCTGTAAAGTTTTTGATTTCTCCTTCACAGTTGAATGAGATCCTTGCTGGGTACAGTAATCTGGGCTGCAGGTTATTTTCTTTCATCACTTTAAGTATGTCTTGCCATTCCCTCCTGGCTTGAAGAGTTTCTATTGAAAGATCAGCTGTTATATTTATGGGAATCCCCTTGTGTGTTATTTGTTGTTTTTCCCTTGCTG
>SJYA01000795.1:5613883-5673535 GCA_006410615.1 Neotragus moschatus | reverse complement strand
TTTTGCCATCTTGCATATAGGGTCATTGTTACCATCTTTGTAAATTCCATATATATGCGTTAATATACTGTATTGGTGTTTTTCTTTCTGACTTACTTCACTCTGTATAATAGTCTCCAGTTTCATCCACCTCATTAGAACTGATTCAAATGCATTCTTTTTAATAGCTGAGTGATATTCCATTGTGTATATGTACCACAGCTTTCTTATCCATTCGTCTGCTGATGGACATCTAGGTATAATATCCATGCCCTGGATATTATAAACAGTGCTGCGATGAACATTGGGGTACACATGTCTCTTTCAGTTCTGGTTTCCTCGGGGTGTATGCCCAGCAGTGGGATTGCTGGGTCATATGGCAGTTCTATTTCCAGTTTTTTAAGGAATCTCCACACTGTTCTCCATAGTGGCTGTACTAGTTTGCACCCCACCAACAGTGTAAGAGGGTTCCCTTTTCTCCACAACCTCTCCAGCATTTAACGTTTGTAGACTTTTTGATAGCAGCCATTCTGACTGGTGTGAGATAGTACCTCATTGTGGTTTTGATTTGCTTTTCTCTGATAATGAATGATGTTGAGCACCTTTTCAAGTGTTTGTTAGCCATTAGTATGTCTTCTTTGGAGAAATGTCTGTTTGGCTCTTTGGCCCATTTTTTGATTGGGTCATTTATTTTTCTGGAATTGAGCTGCAGGAGTTGCTTGTATATTTTTGAGATTAATTGTCAGTTGTTTCATTTGCTATTATTTTCTCCCATTCTGAAGGCTGTCTTTTCATCTTGCTTACAGTTTCCTGCATTGTGCAAAAGCTTTTAAGTTTAATGAGGACCCATTTGTTTATTTTTGCTTTTATTTCCATTACTCTGGGAGGTGTGTCATAGAAAATCCTGTTATGATTCATGTCAGAAAGTGTTTTGCCTATGTTTTCCTCTAGGAGTGTGCACTTGAGAAAAAAAGTGAAATTCATTGTTTTGGGGTGAAATGTCCTATAAAGATCAATTAGGTCTAATTGGTCCATTGTATCAATTAAATTTGTGCTTTCTTGCTAATTTTCAGTTTAGTTGATCTATCCATAGGTGTAAGTGGGGTATTAAAGTCTCCCACTATTGTTGTTACTGTTAATTTTCCCTTTCATACTTGTTAGCCTTTGTCTTACGTATTGCAGTGCTCCTATGTTGGATGTATATATATTTATAATTGTTATATATTCTTCTTGGATTGATCCTTTGATCATTATGTAGTGTCCTTCTTTGTCTCTTTTCATGTCCTTTATTTCAAAGTCTATTTTATTTGATATGAGTATTGCTACTCCTGCTTTCTTTTGGTCTCATTTGCGTGAAATATCTTTTTCCAGTCCTCTACTTTCAGTCTGTATGTGTCCCTAGGTTTGAGGTGGGTCTTTTGTAGACAGACTATATAGAGGTCTTGTTTTGTATCCATTCAGCCAGTCTTTGTCTTTTGGTTGGGGCATTCAACCCATTTACATTTAAGGTAATTATTGATAAGTATGATCCCATTGCCATTTACTTTGTTGTTTTGTGTTTGTGTTTATAAACCCTTTTGTGTTTTCTGTCTAGAGAAGATTCTTTAGCATTTGTTGAAGAGCTGGTTTGGTGGTGCTGAATTCTCTGTTTTTGCTTCTGTAAAGTTTTTGATTTCTCCTTCACAGTTGAATGAGATCCTTGCTGGGTACAGTAATCTGGGCTGCAGGTTATTTTCTTTCATCACTTTAAGTATGTCTTGCCATTCCCTCCTGGCTTGAAGAGTTTCTATTGAAAGATCAGCTGTTATATTTATGGGAATCCCCTTGTGTGTTATTTGTTGTTTTTCCCTTGCTGCTTTTAATATTTGTTCTTTGTGTTTGATCTTTGTTAATTTGATTAATATGTGTCTTGGGGTGTTTTGCCTTGGGATTATCCTGTGTGGGACTCTCTGGACTTGGCTGGCTATTTCTTTCCCCATTTTAGGGAAGCTTTCAACTATTATCTGGTCAAGTATTTCCTCATGGCCTTTTTTTTTTTTTTTTTTTGGTCTTCTTCTTCTGGAACTCCTATGATTCGAATGTTGGGGCATTTAACATTGTCCCAGAGGTCTCTGAGGTTGTCCTTATTTCTTTTCTTTTTTCCTCTGCGTTGTTTATTTCCACCATTCTATCTTCCACCTCACTTATCCTATCTTCTGCCTCATTTATTCTACTGTTGATTCCCTCCAGAGAGCTTTTGATCTCATTTATTGCATTGTTCATTATTGATTGACTCTTTTTTACTTCTTCTAGGTCCTTGTTAAACTCTTCTTGCATCTTCTCAATCCTTGTCTCCATACTATTTATCTGTAACTCCATTTTGTTTTCAAAATTTTGCATCATTTTTACTATCATTTTCTGAATTCTTTTTCATTTAGACTCCCTATCTCTTCCTTTTTTGTTTGGTTTTGTGGGCTTTTATCATGTTCCTTTACCTGCTGAATATTTCTCTGCCTTTTCATCTTGTTTAGGTTGCTGTGTTTGGGGTGGCCTTTCTGTATGCTGGAAGTTTGTGGTTCCTCTTTATTGTGGAGTTTCCTCACTGTGGGTGGAGTTGGACGAGTGGCTCGTCAAGGATTCCTGGTTAGGAAAGCTTGCGTCGGTGTTCTGGTGGGTGCAGCTGGATCTCTTCTCTCTGGAGTGCAATGAAGTGTCCAGTAGTGTTTTAAGGTGTCTACGGGTTTGGTGTGACTTTTGGTTGCCAGTATTTTTGTGCTCAGGGTTATGTTCCTGCGTTGTTGGAGAATTATCTTGGTACATCTTGCTCTGAAACTTGTCGGCTCTTGGGTGGAGCTTAGTTTCAGTGCAGGTATGGAGGCTTTTGGATGAGCTTTTGTTGATTAATGTTCCTTGGAGTCAGGAGTTTTCTGGTGTTCTCAAGTTTTGGATTAAGGCCTTCTGCCTCTGACTTTCAGTCTTATTCTTATAGTAGCCTCAAGACTTCTCCATCCATACAGCTCTGATGATAAAACATATCTAGGTTAATGGTGAAAAGACTCTCTACAGTGAAGGACACCCAGAGAGGTTCACAGAGTTACACGGAGAAGAGAAGAGGGAGGGAGGAGATAGAGGTGACCAGGAGGAGAAGAGGGAGAATCAAAAGGGGAGAGAGAAGTCTAGCCAGTAATCAGTTCCCTATTTGCTCTCCACAGTCTGGAACACTCAGAGAGGTTCACGGAGTTCTATAGAGAGGAGAAGAGGGAAGAAGAAGATAGAGGTGACCAAGAGGAAAAGAGGGGGAGTCAAAAGGAGAGAGACAAACTAGCCTATGATCAGTTCCCTAAGTTTTCTCCACAGCCCAGAATTTCCAAAGAGATTCACAGAGTTAAGTAGAGAAGGGAAAGGGAAGAGATAGAGGTGACCTAGGGGAGAAAAATGAGAGTCCAAAAGGGAGAGAGCAATCAAGCCAGTAATCACACTCCTAAGTAAAAATGGGTACTGAAGATTGGATTGTCAAAGGTACAGAATTGATAACAAATACCAAAAAGCAAAGATTAAAAATCTAGCGTAGAGGTTAGAGTCTCAAAAACACAGTATTAAAACAAAACAAAACAAAATCGCAATAGTTATATAAAAAAATGAAATTTCCTTTAAAAATAAGGTCTTTATTTTTCAAGGTAATAATAGTAGGTTTTAAAAATGAAAATTAAAGGAGTAACAAAGAACTTAAAAATAAATTTAAAAAATTAAAAAATGATAATAGTTAAATATATCTAGGAATTTCTCTAGCACTGTTGAGGGCAGTGTGTGGTCAGTTCAGTTTCAGATTGTTCACTGTTCCACCTTATACTTCTTCTCAAGGTCTATAGGTCCCTTTCAGTGTAGCCAGTGCTAACTTCAGGGTTTTAATCTGTTGCACCCGTCACTTCCAAAGCCGTTCTCTCTTTGTTTATTTTGGCTTCCTCTGTTTGCAACTCACTTCAGTATCTAACTTCTGCCCTGACACAAGGGGGCGAAGGTGGTCATTTATTTAGACTCACTTGTTCAATTGTGCTGCGGGGAGGGAGGAACACTGCTAAAAAATATCACTGGTATGCGTAGGGAGTGCTCACAGTGTCTGGGCCACACTAGGTTTGCTCCCACTCACGGCATGTGTGCTTTCCCAGTCTACACTGCTCAGGTTCCAGGTTGCTCTGCAGAGGGGCTAAGGTGGGCCCTGGGTTGCGAGCACTTCCTAGATCTACGCCACTCAGGTTCAGGTTCTCGGGTACTCCACAAATGCACAGACTCAGTTGGGCCTGAGTTTTGTGCCCTTCCCAGGTTGGAGCAGCTCAGGCATCCAGGTGCTTGGCAAGCGCACTCTCCCCAGCTGGATGGTGCGTCTTATCACCTCCTGGTCCCAGCCTCTTAGTTTCCTGGGTGTGCAGTGGGAGCACTGTCTCAGGTGTGCCATGTGTCTCTTCTGGGGTGCTGATCTCTGGCTGCGGCCCTCCTGATGGATGTCAACCGTTCAGGATCTCAGGAAGACTTGGTTGGCAACTGGGAGCCTTACAGCTTGGTAGGGGATGCCATCTCTGGGGCCAAGTTTGCCCCTTTCCTTCTGGCTCTAGCTGTTGCCCACCTGCCTCCCTGCCTCCGGCAGGGGATGGGCCAGTCTGCAGCCGGCCCTCTCCTCCAGTATTGGGTCAGTCCTTTGATCTGTGAACGGCCAACAGTGCCTTAGGTTAGAGCTTTTCATGGGAAAGTTCCCTCTCTCTTTTTTTCCTCTCTGGCTATCCCACAGTTTGGGTTGCTATCTCATGTCAGCTCCCTCAGATTGCCCTCAGGGCATTCAGGTCCGGTCCCTATCCTAAGCAATGCAGCTGGAGCCTCCCTGTTCAGCCCCCACTTGCTGGTGGCAGACACAGCATCTGGGCTACTTCTCTGCTGGAGGTTGCAGTTAGGCACAAAATCTGTGGGTTTTATTTTATTTTTCCTTTTGGTTATGTTGCCCTCTGAAATTCCAAAACTCCCCACAGACCCGCTGGTGAGAAGGTTTCCTGATGTTTGGAAACTTCTCTTTTAAGACTCCCTCCCTGGGACGTGTCTCCATCCCTAACTTTCTTGTCTCTCTTTTTATCTTCTATATGTTGTTCTACCTCCTTTTGAAGACAATGGGCTGCCTTTCTGAGTGCCTGGTGTCCTCCACCAGTGTTCAGTTGTTTTGTGCTATTTGCTCAACGTTCAAATGACCTTTTGATGAATTTGTTGGGGAGAAAGTGGTCTTCCTGTCCTATTCCTCTGCCATCTTAGGACTGCCCCTCCAAAGAATGTTTTAAAAATTGCTTAATTTTTGAGTAAAGCAGGGACATAAAAGCATGTGGAAATCTACATGTTTATTGTGTTTCTAAGTTTGTGGTACTGAGTAACTTTCCAGAAACAAAAGATGACTCATAAGCCTTCCTTCTGACTATAGTAATAATAGTAATATTCAATTATGTAATGTAAATTATTAGGCTGAGATGCATTTTGGTAAATTTGCACTTTATTAGATGAGCTGTCTCGCCAAAGCCTACAAAAAAATTAATGTGGAACACCTGATATTTGACTGTGTTTCCAGATGGAGGGACAGCTTGACAAATGCCATCATAATTTACAACATTAAAAAAGTGTACTGTGAATGCATTTGCAGTAAGATTCAAACAGCTTGGATTATTTACAGGTACAACTGTGTTTAATGTGGAATTTCAATGGATTTAAAATATTATTAGATTCAATCACTGATCATGGAGTATAGGTGTGGCATATGAGCAATGTGATTATATGCCTTAATTAAATACCTCAGAATGGAATACATCTGTTTGGTGAGGTTGAGGGAATGGTAAAATAACATTTAAATTTTATATTTGATTATTGAGTATCACTGAAGAATCTCTCATCTTTGGAAAGATAGCATATTTGGGGCTTATCCTGTATAGTGGTTTAGGAGAATAATAGTCACATAAAATGAAAATGGAAATACAGTTCTAACTCTTAAGGATAACTTGGATACTTATACCTGTGAAACAACCAAAAAGGAAGTATGGATTGCTAATTGATAAGATCTGTATTAGTGTGCAACCTAAAAGAATACTTAAATCTATATCTCTGTGGTCAGGAAATCGACTATTGAAACTTATGTCATATGTGTATATATGCACATGTGTGTAAATCCGCTTTCTCTCTTTCTAAATATATGTCTAATATATGTATGTATGGGCTCAGTGGTAAAGAATCTGCACCAATGTGGAAAATGCCAGTGATGCAGGTTCGATCCCTGCGTCAGGAAGATCCCCTGGAGAAGTCAGTGGCAACCCACTCCAGTATTCTTGCCTGGAGAACCCCATGGACAGAGGAGCCTGGTGGGCTACAGTTTGTAGGGTTGCAAAGAGTTGAACATGACTGAACATGCACCACTACTATCCATATGCATGTATACATTAAAAAAAATCTCCAAGAAAGAGGATATAGATGATCTGGTGGTAAGTAAAGTATGATTGTAGGAAGATGAAAGAAATCTGACTTTGGAAAATTACTCCAGGAAAAAGAAAGTAGTTTGACACATTTTAACTAGAAAGTCATTGATAAATACTATGATTTTACTTCCCGGGAATAAGTAGAACATTGAGAAGAATACATGGTAAAGTGAAACTACAGTTTCTGAAATAAACTGCTTAGTGTGTAAATCTACTTCAGGATCTACTGAGTTCATTCAGTCACTCAGTATTTCTCTCGTATGTTTCAGTCCTGGCCTAGAAACTGAATATTCATTAAGCGACCAAGCCAGATATGGACCCTCACTTCCTGGTGCTTACATTCATAAATAGATGCGACATATATTAAACACATCACACTCAAATAAACAGGCAAATAAAATCAGACAGGGCTATAGGGCTTCCTTTGTAGCTCAGTTGGTAAAGAATCTGCTGCAGTGCAAGAGACCTGGGTTCAATCCCTGGGTCGGGAAGATCCCCTGGAGAAGGAAATGGCAACCCACTCCAGTATCCTTGCCTGGAAAATCTCATGGACAGAAGAGTCTGGTGGGCTGCAGTCCATGGGGTCATAAAGAGTCAGCCACGACTGGGCAACTAACACTTACTTACTTGCTTATGGAGAAAAAAACAGGGTGCTGTGAAAGGATAACAGAGACAGGGTGGGTGTAATTTTGTTGGTGGTGGGGATGGGTCAGGAAAGGTTTCTTTGAGATCTAAAGTACCAGTGGAATGGAGGATCTGTACAAAGGGAGAAAAGTGGTAGAAGAACCTANGTCTGGTGGGCTGCAGTCCATGGGGTCATAAAGAGTCAGCCACGACTGGGCAACTAACACTTACTTACTTGCTTATGGAGAAAAAAACAGGGTGCTGTGAAAGGATAACAGAGACAGGGTGGGTGTAATTTTGTTGGTGGTGGGGATGGGTCAGGAAAGGTTTCTTTGAGATCTAAAGTACCAGTGGAATGGAGGATCTGTACAAAGGGAGAAAAGTGGTAGAAGAACCTAAGATTACTTTGTAACTGGAACACAGTGACTCTTGGCAAGAGAAGCCCTAGGGTGAAGCTGCAGAAGCTGGGAAGGGCTGGTTATTCAGAGGTCACTATGAAGTTTGTATTTTCTTATGAATGCAGTGGGAATCACTGAAAGATTTATTCTGTGTGTGTTTTATGAGCCAATTAATATGTTTTAAAGTATTACTTAATCTGCCAAATTAATACTTTTAAGCTTAATCTGCAGTGAAAAGGAGTAAGAATAGAAGTTGGTGGCTCTTGGTGGGTTCAGTGAAGGTGGAGAAATGGAGAAATGTTCCAAGATGTATTTAAGATGTTGAATCCTGAGAGCTTGGGGATGCTCATTAAATGTGGGAGAAAAAGGGAGTCAAGAACGATTTCAAGGTTTCTGTGTAACTTTCTACCTTCTCTTAATACACTATTTAAGAAAAATGTATCCATCTCCTAGTAAATTCCAGCTTCTGGAAGGTAATCTGATGGTTTGTTTAAATAAATCTTCCCACTCACTCGTGATAGTGAGCACTCACATCCCGTTAATTCTGCCCTAATCCTTCTTTTACCTTCCAGGCAGGCATCTCAGTCTCCTATCAGTTTGCTCATGTCCTTACTCTGAGTAACTTCCCATGAGAGTGATGTTTCTCCTTGAAGACTATAGCCAGAGCTCCTAACATAGTGTTTGGTGATGAAAATGTTCAATAAATATTTATTGAATTAAATGATGAACTAATGAAAGAATAATGATGAAGAGGAAATACTAGAACCCAAGGTGCTCACTGTCTAGCCAAGAGAACTAAGACATAAAATCCTTAACAGAAGTAAGCAAGACATGTTTCAGAACAGAGAACGATGGAGGGAGAATGGAGAAAGACATCTAGAGTACAGATATACTCAGAGGTGAGGAGAATATTTTCTGGATTGAAACCATCTCCAAATGAAATAGCTCCCTCCCCAGCAAGCTCTAAAACAAAACTAAAGCACAACTCTTGACAAGAGCTTCACGTTTTAGAATTTTTTTTTTAAAGTCCATTAGAATGGATTGTCCTGCAAATATACAACCTTGATTCTGTACCACCTACAGGACTTACTGCTTGCAGCTTCTCACTGTAGAAATTTTTGCTCACCTCTATTCCTGGTCCCTCTTCTCCTCGACCCGCCTTGCCTCCGCCCCTAGGGACCGTCCATTTTCAGAAAACCCTTGCCCTTGTCTGTTCCCGCCTATTTGTTGAACGCATGGAGGAACATTTATTGCCTTATCCCTGAGGACTTGTGAAGATGCAGTTGCCAAAAGACAATGTTTCTGCACCTCGCAGGGCTCCTGCGGAAGGAAAGAAAAGGAATAATTTGTTACTTAGAGCGCCGATTGTTTTTACCTTGAATCCTGCGGCTCTCTCACATCTAGCCCCCACCTACTGCCTCGAACCATTATAGAGCAAAGGCCAGTCGCGAACGCCAGTGCGCTCTCTCCCTCCCTTCCTGCTGCGAGTAGCAGGAAAACAAGCTGCTAGGTGGAGGGGCGGAGGCGGGAGCCGGGGCCGGGCTCCAGTCCGCCGCTCTGTCCGCTGTGCGGGGCTAGAGGAGCCGCAGGGCCCCGCGCGCAGCCCCGCCCCGGGGGCGTCACCGCCCGGCGCCCGCCCCGCCTCCGCGCCTCCGGCCCTCCGCTTTCTATTTCTAGGGGCGCTCGGGCAAGCTGTCACTTTCGTCTCTGGCTGAAGCCTGAGATCGCGGAAGGGTTCGTGGCAAGGAACCTTCAGGCCCTGGGCATCGCCATGGCCCCTGTGCTAAGCAAGGACGTGGCGGATATCGAGGTACTGACTGCGCGCGGGCTGGCGTGGGGAGGGCGGGGAGCGCAGCTGGTGGGTGCCCGAAAGGCCGCTGCGGCCACCGCCGGGCCGGGAAAAGAGTGGGAGACTCGGGAAACTTTGCCTCCGCGGGAGCTCTGCGGGGGAGGAGGAGCAGCAGAGGAGCCAGCGCCCCGCGTGGGCTGACGGGGAGAAGAGTGGGAGTCCGCGGCTGCAGGGGTGTCCTTCGCGTTGGGACCTGGCTGTTTGCTTCGGAGTCGGGGTCCGAAGTTTCTGGGTGGCCGTGACTGAAGCACTAGAAGAGTTCGAGGGAGAGGGACTTTCTTATAAGGGCGTTCGTTTCGCAGTCTATCCCGCACCTCCTCTTTTGCCCTGTGAGTGTTTCGGGATACCTGTCTGCTGCCCCCACCTCCAGTCGCTGAATTCTGCATATTTGCAAAGGTGGAGGATAGAAATAATGGAAATCTATATGTAAGCTACAGCAGCCACTGCTAGCCTTAGTATTGCTTATGAAAGTAACATAGGGAAGAACGAGATAGGTTATTGAGAACATGAAAAATACAATGCCTTCAGAAATACAAAATAAACTGTATATTCCTCTTCTCAACAGTTTTTTATTTTCTCTTGCACTGTTTCTGTAAAAATGTCATCTTTCTTCCTGTGAATAAAGCCCACCGTGAAGTAACATGACCGTTTCCTTCAGTTTCTCCCTAGGACCTTTTAGTCTGCGACGAGAGAAATATGATTACAAGCAGTGATTTTAGACATACTAATCCAGTGTTCACAGTTCTGAGCTAAAATAAACTGCTTTTTAGTTTTTTGTTGTGTTTTGCTTGGGGCTTTTTTGTGCATGCTTGTGTTCTCTTAACAAATGACATTTTCCTTTCCTCCGTCCTTTCAGTCAGTGGCTTAAGTAGAACTTTAAGAACCACCTGTTTGCAAAAGAGCTGCTTTGGCCACTGCGTTGCCTCTAACATTGATTGTAGGAACTTTGTGTTCTGTTTGGGGGATGGTAGTAGTGTTTTCTTCAGACTCCATACTCGGTTTGAAAAACTCATCGTAGTAATTAGAGCCAAATTATGACTGAGCACACGCACATGTTGCGTGTACATGTCTTCTTAATTTTACTTGTGGTTTCTCTTGTGGATAGTTTACTTTTTCATGTTGATCAGTGTGATATATTTAACCCAGTATTTCTTCATGCACAAGGTAAAAGATGATTGATTTATGTTATCCTTTTTGGTTTGTTACTTTGACTTAACCCCCCCCCGCCTCCCCTTAAGCTAACTCAAATAGTAACCTTCTGACAACGTTCATGTAGTACTGATGTAGTGTTTTGAGTTAAGAATGTCAGAGGGCTGGCGGCTTTTGGAGTTTGAATCTCTTTATTGGTAGCTGTTTTGCATTTGTCCATGAAATCAGTTCTTAACCACATTACACTAAGGAAAAGATGCCACTGAAACATTAATGACCAGTTTAATTTCACGAATTGTTTCAACTAATACTATTTAAGAAGGTCAGACCCTAACATTTACTCACCTCAATCCAACCTTAGTCAGCCTGATATTACTTATAATATACAATAGTGGTATTTAAGTTTTTTCAGCTTTTATGTAGTTCACACATGCAACACACTTTAATCAGTAGCATCTTTCATTGCACATAGTTATTTTCTTTCCATCAAAGTAATATCCAGGATTCCTGAGCTAGAGTACCATGAAAGAGCATGAAATTCATCATTAAAATATAATGCAATGTGGAAAAATACATTAAGTCTAGAAGAATACATTCAAGCGTAGATGTCTCAAGTGATCCTATTGATTCACCAAAGTTCATTTTTTTGAATGAATTATGAAGGCTCAGTTTTCTATCAAATTTGAATGCATACATTGGATTTGGTTTTTTTTTTAATGAATTCATTAAAACCGTGGTCTAGAAATTTATCTGCTTGTGACCATTGCCTTAGTCTCAAATATGTGAAGCACACCATCTTTAAAAAAAAATTATCAGTGTAAAACAGAATACATGTTCAATTGATAATTGTGAAAAGAACAGGTGATAGTGACAACCCACTATAACAGTGATTTAATTTTCCCCTTAAGCTACCTGTAGAACCTCAAGTTTCAGTGAAGCAGCCAAGAAATATTTTATTTCTGGGGCAAACAGTTATTAAGGTTTACAGAGTTATTTTGTGTGCTCACTCCATATCTCTAACCTCAATCCAATATTGCATCTGGGTTTGAAGGGATGAGAGCGTAAAAAACAGTCAGAAGGTCACCAGACTCCAAAACTAAAATATCCCTAGGTAGGAAGATAGGGATAGCAAGGATGCAGTAGTAGATAACAGGTACTCGGCAGTAGAACCTAGCTCACATGCTCAAAAATTATTGTCATTATAGAAGATGTATGAGAAATCAGACATTTTCCCAGATATGTTAATGTGGTTCAGGACCACATTGTTTTGGAATCTGGCGCAAATTGCCTGTGGTTGGGGTCTATTTCTACGCCTTTTTAGACAGGTGACTTTGTTTAAATACCTAACTTCTCTGTGTCACATTTGCAGGATTTGCTAAGTAAGGAGAATAATCAGACAAGATAACATGTCACACCACATCTTCTCAAGAAAAGAACAAAATATGATAAAATTAAAAATTTTGAACAACTAAGGAAAATCGCTGCCTATGAAATAACTGTTGTTTTAAAGTTCATTAATGGTAGCTGTAGACTTTTAAAAGATATTTTACTTTGTGGGCTTACTTTTAGGATACAACTGAATTTTATCAAGAATGACTTTTGAATACAAATTCTTTGGGGAAGATTTCAAAAAAGGTGACTATCAGGCGTTGATCACTTTCCCTGACCTCAGCAATACCTTCCCAATAATTCACTTAGTTTGAATTGACAACTGGTCTAATGTCAGTATCTGTACTTTTAAAAGCAACTAAGAAGGATTTTGGAAGAGTTCACTTTTGTTCAGTGTCTTGTTCCTCTCCACTGACATGGATAATTGAGAATTTACTATAGAAGTATAGCTGAAGAAAAATGTGTGCAGGTACAGTGAGCTTTTAATTAACTCTTTGGATATTAATAATTCTGGTAAGTATTTATAACTGAACTGAATTTCTATATACCATTCTACTGTTTCCACAACCCCAAGTCAAGATTTATTCTTAGAATTATCAGTTAATGACTCTTTGGTAGTTATAAATTCATTTCAAATTTACCGTGAATAAAAAAAAAAAGATTTCAGTCCAATATCCATGAAATCATAACTTTTAGAGTTAAATAGAAATGGCTTTTGAATAACTGATCCTATAACTTCTATTCATTTGAGAGACAGTCAAGAATTGTGTGTTTATTAATTAAGAAAATAAGATAATAAAGTGATGGCTTTGGGAAATGGGAGCATAATGGTAACAACTTGAAGAAATTAAATTTTTAGAAGAATTTTGAAAAAAGGCTAGTTAGTTGGTAGAGATGGTAAAAGATATTGCAAGAATACCCTTTATTATAACTGCCTTTGCCCCTGGGGAGGAAGGAGGTAGATCCAAGAAGAAAATATGGACTCAGCTTTGCAGAAGGTATGCATTATTTATTTATATAAACCTAATTTTTTTTTAAAGCCCAGTTTTGTTTCTTTGCTTTTATTGATTGGGTGCCACAAATCTCTGGGAATGCTATCTTGACTTGCTAAGGCTTTTAAAGCATTAAAACTAAAATTTCACTTTTAATTTGTGAGTTTGCATTGTTAAAAATATACTTGTTCTCCCTACTTTAAGCTGTCTTGTGGACAATACTTAATTTTAAAGTATTTCTCCTTTCTAAGGAATTTAGCAGGGCAGTAGAAAAATGCCTGATTACGTGATTTGGAAAGTTACTCCAAATTTGGAGTTATTTCAGTGGAAGCTCCGTAGCTTTAAGGTACTATACACATTTCTATAGTTAAGAATGGTCATATATATATATATATTTCATTATAGTTTTTCTTCTAAATTCTGCCTCCTACACATGAATTCCGATGACTCGCTTTCAGTGATTTAATTAAAAACTGAAATTAATGACTAATGATGAATCTGTCACTAGGGAGATTTTTAGATTGGATCTGCTTAATCTTAATCATAGCAGATAGTGTTGACTGATTGCTTAATTGTAAAAATGTGCTAAAATTCAGTAGCCTCCTTTCTTACGTTGTAGAAGAATATCCAGTTTTGGAAAGCTCCACCTTTGCAGTGAGGAATTAATAAGAATACTATGAAGACCTCTAATCAAAATGCTGAGATAATTGGATGATCATTAAGCAATCATATCTTTCCTTAACTATTTGAATACAGTATTTTACCATACTCTGTATAAGAACTGGCAAGAGCTGAAAAATAGACCTTCCTATAGGATAAACAGGTGTGGTCACTTGTGGGAGAATTCAAATAATTAGCATAATGTCAAGTCACAATATTAGAAATACTAAAATTAAAGACAATGAGACTGAAAAATATTTCATGTCATGAAATAATGTGACAAAGAAGCCATAGGACATTTGAGATAGTCTAGGAGAANGACCTTCCTATAGGATAAACAGGTGTGGTCACTTGTGGGAGAATTCAAATAATTAGCATAATGTCAAGTCACAATATTAGAAATACTAAAATTAAAGACAATGAGACTGAAAAATATTTCATGTCATGAAATAATGTGACAAAGAAGCCATAGGACATTTGAGATAGTCTAGGAGAAGGCAATGGCACCCCATTCCAGTACTCTTGCCTGGAAAATCCCATGGATGGAGGAGCTTGGAAGGCTGCAGTTGATGGGGTTGCTGAGGGTCGGACATGACTGAACGACTTCACTTTCACTTTTTCCTTTCATGCATTGGAGAAGGAAATGGCAACCCACTCCAGTGTTCTTGCCTGGAGAATCCCAGGGACAGGGGAGCCTGGTGGGCTGCCGCACAGCGTCTATGGGGTTGCACAGAGTTGGACACGATTGAAGCGACTTAACAGCAGCAGCAGCAGGCCTCAGTGTGGCTAAAGAGATTGAAGATTAGAACTGGCCAATTTGCCTTTCTGCCTGTTAGCTAAATGGACACAATGATAAATAGTCCTTAAAACTGTAAAGAAAATTCTGTGTCATTTATATCCTACCTTAATTAAAAAATACTTAGTAAGGCATTCTAAGATTGTGAGTTTATCTATAATCAGGATTTTGATTTTCAAATGTGACATGCTTGCCTTCTGGACTTCATTTCCTCTTAATCCCCCATATTAAGACAGAAGGTGTTTTTTGGCCTCAAACATCAGTAACGTGGGTGTTCACAGATATCCTGGAGCCAGTTATACTACTGATAACTCTTAATAGGATTATGTCTTTCCTGTGGTTTATAATTATTACTGCGTCCATTGTTTTTAATTAAAATGTTATACTAGGAGATATGAAACATCTATATTTAATTCAGCATATACCTTTTCTTTCAGACTCTTCACCATAGTTATCTATATATTGATGTTAGGAACTCATTATATTTATATAAAATTTTTGATTTTGTACTTCACAAAATTAAGCTTCATTTCATGGTTAGTTTAAAAAACAAAATAAACACACTGGGTTAAAACAGGCCTGTGTTCACATCCTGCCACCAATATTATATATATTTTTATTTGTATGATTGTGGTCAAGTCGTTTCCTAAGCTGTCATTTCTTTCTTGGTCAGTTGGATTTAATCTTAATTTATTTCATGTGCTAGATATAAGGATTAATTGGAGTCATGTACATAGAATGACTCAGCATCTGTCACTTGAAATATATATCTCTTGAATAATAGTAGTTATTTTATATATTATGATTGAATGTATGTTATACATATGTGTTATATAAATATCATTTGGTTAGAATATTGTCCAACTCCAAGAATTAACTAGTGGTATCAAAGGCTATTAAAATATGTGAGGAAAGAGAGTTAATGAAGTTAGAAGAATTATGAGAGAGGCTTATTATAGATTAAAATATATTGCAGACATGACTTATGAGTAAATTCCTGGATTATTTTTGTCAGCATTAACAATGAAATGGGGAAGTTTTTGAAATTCAGGTCGAATTAAAAGGACTGTCTTCATTTTGCTTTTCATTTCTATTTAAAAATGTTTTTAGTACCCACTGAATAGCAAGCCCTATAGTGTAAGCTATAAAAGATTTAGAGGAAGTATGTGGTGAAGGCTTTTTCTATATAGGATTGTCCACATCTAATACACTGTGGCAGAGAGTCAAATGTAGGAGTCCTCGAACTCCTAACCTTTGCTATTTCACTGCTTTTGTACATGTGGATGAACTGTTGATGTTTTTTGGAATGTTTTTTATGACTAGATCAGGTCAAACCATTGGTGAAATTTACTTCTTGGCATTCTCAATGATATTCAGAAGGAATTATTGTTACTCTTCTGTGAAAAGAAAGAAATCCTTATGTATCATTATTTTAAGAAAAGGTGTCCAGCTCCATATCCTTGTGTTTAGCTGGACGAAACTTACAGTTTCTTTAAGCCATCATATTAGCTTCAAAGAAAGTTTTTTCTGGGCTTCTAAGCATCCTTACACATACTATATTTGTATAGTATTTTATACTATATTATGTATATTATATATTTGATATATGTTTAATATATATTATATACTGTATATTACTGTATTATATACTATGCTATATATGTATAATATTATACATTTTGTAACTGTTTTATGTCCGAGGGAGGAGGGAATTGGAGATCAACCTATTTTGCGGCAGGAAAAGGTAAAGTGTGCCTTTTCTAAAGGATGACTCAGATAATAAACTTTTTGCATTACATTATGATTTAATTTCTTTGAGGATTTCAGCTTGGTTGTGTAACAGCATTCTCACTATCCTCTACCTGTATCATAATAATTAAAGAGACAATCTGTGTTCCTACCTCCCAGGTGCTTGGAAATTGATATTATGAGTGCTTATGAATGTCCCCTTGAGGCAATCCTGACTAGGCCACTTTGAAGAAAAATCTCTTCATCAATAATGAAGCCCTGAGGGCCACTTCTCAGGGGACCAACACAAAATTACATGTCAACTCCAGGCCTGATTTATACAGATGGTGCTCAAGGATGGAGCCTGACTGCACTTCTCGCTCCCCCAATATTTTATTACCTCCCACTCTCTGCTGATCCTCCCCATGCCCCTTCCCACTTTCACTTCTCTCCCCAAGCCTCAGCCTCCAGTTTTCACCTTGTTTTTACCTACTCAAGATTGACTCCTCTAAGTAGATCCACTTCTTTAGTCCTTGTGAAACCCTTTGAATGATATTAAAAATTGTCCATAGTAGCATGTTGAAGCTTTAAAAATCTTAGTATATTTAATTAAAGGCCAGGTGAAGATCTTCAGCAAAACAATAGAAGATAATGTGTATTTACTATATGTTAATAAAAATAAGCATCCTGGGATAGGGGCCAAGGTTGGGCATATTTTTGCTCCACAACTCAGATCCTTTGCGTCTGACCTTGTGGAAGTCACTCAACCTCTGGGAGGAGTCTGCTGATTTCCTCAACAAGTTTGTCATTGATCAGTCTTTCAATGATGGTTTGTAATAGAATATGGGATTGGTGAAATTGTTTGGAAACATGACCTGCTGGGTGATCATATTAAGGAAATGCAAGGTGGTGGTGTCAGAGCTAGTGTAGTTTACATGCTCTGTGGGATTAAGGGCACCATTTATATCAGCTGTGTGGATTTGATGTACATCTGATTTTTGCTTTCTTCATGCTTGCCTGCTTCCTTTTCTTTTTTAATCAAATAAGTAAGTCTAAATCTCCCCTGAGCATGCAGAAGAAGTCTGATTTTTCTATATACGGCTGGAGTTCTGTGAAGGTGATCTGGAATTCATAGATTCATATTTTTGTGTCTGTAGGACGATGCTGTCTTTAACTAGGAATTAACAGAGATTCCAAAAAGGAATCAGTTTCTCCAGTGTGCTTTTTGATCGATAACTGTTGGTGGAAACTAGAGTACAAATAGCTGGGTCCCCGGGCCCACAGAAATACAAGTTTCTTTTCTTGGACTCTGCACCACAGTGTCTTCAAAATTTGGGGGCTCTTCTGCTAAATATTCTTCCATGACAGATTTTGGGGAATGCTGGTGTAAAGGCTGCTCAGTAATTCAAAGAGGAAGTTATTCAGTTCCCCTTCACAGATCCCTGGGAATAAATCATGACAACTTTCACAGCAAAATATTCTTTTTGAGGGGCTAATATTCATTAAAACATTTTTTCATTTCTCTAACTTAATTTAAAAATTATTTTTAGTGATCATTATAGAAGATTTGAAAGATACAAAAAAGGGTAAAAATAAGACCCCAAACATACAGTCACACCACATAAAACAGTCATATGCTAATAATAATTTAGTACTATACTATACATGAGTTTTTTTTCCCCTAAACAGTTTAATCATATACAATATTTATGTATTTATTGAGGTGTAGTTAATTTACAATATTAGTTTCAGGTATACAATGTTATGATTCAAAATTTTTATATATTATATTCCATTTCAAGTTATAAAATATTAACTATATTCCCTGTGCTATACAATACAACCTTGTAGCTTATTCATTTATACATAGTATTTTGTATATCTTAATCCACTACCCATATCTTGCCCTTTTTTCCTTTCTTCTCCCCACTGGTAACCACTTGTTTGTTCTCCATATCTGTGATTATGTTTCTTTTCATTATTTTCATTCGTTTGATTTATTTTTTGATTCCACATATAAGTGTTAACATGTAGTGTTTGTCTTTTTCCATCTGACTTATTTCACTAAGCATGATACCCTCCAGGTCCATCCATTTTGTTGCAAGTGACAAAATTTCTTTCTTTGTTTTGACTGAGTAGTATTCCAGTGTGTGTACACACACACACACACACACACACACACACACACACACACACGGCCCCATCCACCAGCAAGCAGGCTGCCTTAAGATCCCTTGAACACACAGCTTCTGCTACATATGGCCTTGTCCACCAGTGGGCCTGGGACTTGATTCCATGCATGAGGGAGCAGGCACTAGAACTCATATCCCTAGGGCCCTTCAACTAGAGACTCTAGAACCCAGGTCTTCCCTCAAGTGGGCAGGCAGTAATCCCAGAACCCGGTGAGTTCCTGCCTCATCTGCTAGTGAGTGGACACCAGTTCCAGTTCAGTTACAGCTTGCTGGTTTGCCATGGCAGGAGTCACCTTACTTATCAGCAGGCTGACACCACTCTGAGAAACCTTGGCCAGCTGCCCCAGGTTCTGACTCAGCAGTGAGTTAACACAAGCCTTTAGACACCCTGGGGCCATGCAGCCAGAGACCCTGGGAACTGGCTCTGCCCAACAGTGAGCTGGCACTAAGCTTGGGATCCCATGGACCCTAGCCCTGGTGTCCCATGGAGCCTACCAGTGTCCAGCACCAGCCTCAGACTCAACCAACCCTGGCCTGACCCACCATCAGGCCAGTATCAGTTCTGAGATATCATGGACTCCTCAGCCAGTTGCCCTGACTTCCAGCTTCACTTATCAGCACCAAGTTTGGGACACCCAGAGACTCATAGCCTGCCATGGCAGGAACAGGCGTTATCTACCAGCAGACAGACACTAGATCCAGGAATCTTAACCCTGCACCCACCCACTCCAGAACCAGCTCTGCCTACCAGTTAGCCAGCACAAGTCCTGGGACCTCCTGGGGTTCTCCAGCCAGCTGTCTTGTGACCTGGTGCTGACAACCAGGAGCTGGCAGCCTCTGCACAAGGCAAGACCTGGAAACCAACTGGACGAAGGAGCAGCCACATCTACCAAACCACCCACTGTAGTCAGCCTGCTTCAACAGACGTACCCATGCGGCCTGCATAGGTGCACCACTAAAGCATATAGCTCTAGTGATCAGAGGGGACTATACTGTTGGGATGCATAGGGCATCTCCCACAGAAGGCTGCATTTCTCAGGTCAGGAAATGCAACCAACCTACCAGATAAAGAGAAATAAAAACAGCAATTTGGACACAATGAGGCGACAGAGGAACATGTTCCAAAGGGTTAAGGTAAACCCCCAGAAGGAAAACTAAGTAAGAAGAGATAGACAATCTACCAGATAAAGTGTTTAATGATTGTGAAGATGATCAAAGAACATGGGAGAAAAATGGATGAACAAAGTGAGAAGTTAGAGGTTTATAACAGAAAATATAAAGGGAAACCAACTAGAGATGAAGAATACAGTAGTTGAAAAATACACTAGAAGGAATCAACAGTAAATAAAATGATAGGAATGGATCAGTGAGCTAGAAAATAGTGGAAATCACTGATGCTGAACAGAAAAAAAGAATGAAAAAAAAATGAGGACAATTTAAGAGATCTCTAGGAAAATATAGTAAAAACTATCTCATAAAAACATAGTAACACCTGCATTATAGCTGCCCCAAAAGAAGAGAAAAAAGTAAGAGAACAAGCTTGAGGGTATCACAGGTGAAAACTTTCCTAATCTGCGAACGTACACAGACTAGGTCCAGGAGTCACAGAGAGGCCCAAACGGGATCAACCCCTAAAAAGATAATACCAAGATGTATTGTAATTGAAATGGCAAAAATTAGAGAGAGAGAGAGCATATTAAAAGCAGCAAGGAAAGAGTGATGAGTTATGTAGAATGGAGCCCCCATAAGGCTGTCAACTAACTTACCTGAAGAAACTCTATCGCCATGGTATACTTAAAATGATGAAAGGGAAAACCGATAACCAAGAGTACTCAACCCAGCAAGACTTTCATTCAGATTTGATGGAGAAATCAAAAGTTTGTATAGACAAGCAAAAGGAAAAGGAGTTCAGCACCACCAAACTAGCTTTACAAGAAGCATTCAAGAGGCTTTCCTAAGCAGATAAGAAAAGGCCAGACTAGAAACATATAAATTGCAAAAGGAAAAGCTCATTGGTAAAAGCAGATATACACTAAAGATAGTAAATCCACCTCATACAAAGCTAGTAAAGGTTAAGAGACGGAAGTAGTAAAATCATCTCTATCTGTAATAGGAAGTTAAGGGCTACACAAAAAGAGGTAAGATATGTCAAAAACAGGAGTAGTGAGGGAATGAGGAATACAACTGCAGGACTGTTAAAATGTGTTTGAAACTAAATGAGCAACTTAAGAATCACATACATGTATGTATGCATATACATACATATATAGTTATGTATAGACCTCATACTCAATATTAACCTCAGACCCTAAATCTATAATATATACCACACAAAAAAGAGAAGGAATGCAATCTTACATTGGTCTTTTTGTTCTGTCAGAAGCATTTCCCTACATTCTTAGTAACTTTTTAAATAATTTTAAATAGCAGCATGATTCTCTGGGAGTGGAGATAACAAAATTTCTTGAAGATAAACTTCATTATCTTTTCATTCATGCTTTTGAACTGTGGTGTTGGAGAAGATTCTTGAGAGTCCCTTGGGGTTCAAGGAGATCCAACCGGTCAATCCTAAAGGCAATCAGTCCTGAATAGTCATTGAAAGGACGGATGCTGAAGCTGAAGCTCCAATATTTGGTCACCTGAAGTGAAGAACTGACTCATTTGAAAAGACCCTGGTGCTGGGAAAGATTGAAGGTGGGAGGAGAAGGGGATGACAGAGGATGGGATGGTTGGATGGCATCATCAACTCAGTGGATATGAGTTTGGGTGGACTCCAGCAGTTGGTGATGGACAGGGAGGCCTGGCGTTCTGCGATTCATGGGGTCACAAAGAGTTGGACACGACTGAGTGACTGAGCTGAAACTTTATTATCAGACATTTATTTTGTTTTTAGCATAGTTATTAAAAAATAATGCTTCAACAAATTTTTTTCTTGAAATACTGTAAATATTCTTGAGAGGGAGGCTTTAATGGTTTATAGTGCATTTCAGTTACACCTTTCTAACTTACAATGATTCAACTGAATTAAGCAACTTTAAAAGGTATATTTAAAATGGAAAAGGGGCTCTTAATTGAGTGCAAAGACAGAAAGGACAAAATGGAATTGGAACCAATTACTCATTTGCCTCATCCTCATACCACCAATACAAGGCTATGAAATGACATCAGACATCTGGAGGTCATTTCATTTGATGTGAATATGGTTTGATTTGGACTTGGTCCTGACTGATGCTTATTTTTAGTTTATGGCTTTGTTGCCCAATGATGGTTCCTTATTTTTTCTGCCCTGGGATAGCAAGATAAGTAAAGGGGGGGGGGTGTCTAAAATTGCTATTTTGAATGGATAAATCTCAGATTGTCATCTCAAATGAATGAATATAATACCAACTGCAGATGTCCCAGTTTGTGACTAAGAATAGAAACTCATATATGGAAGTCCTACTACCAAAGTCACTCTAGCAGTCCAGATTCTCAAAGGATTCTTTCCCTTTAAGTCTTTATTGGTGGGCTACAGTTCGTGGGGTTTCAAAGCGTTGGATGTGATTGAAGTGACTGAATATGCCTAACTGAAAAATGCGGGCAATAATAGTAACATACCATAAGATTGTTGTATGGTTGAAGGAGACACTACATATTTAATAGTTTTGATACATAGTAGCTGTGCACTTATCAGCTATCAAAATATCAGTGGCTACCAATTATTGTTTTTATTCTAAGCGGCTTTTTATCCCTTTGAAAATATGGAATGGAGGGGAGGGAAAGAAACCTCGAAGTTAAATTTTCACCGAGTTTGGGCAGAGGGCAGTGTGGTAATCAAGGGGTTGGTGCGCTGAGAGGGACATAGAGTTACAAGGAGTGGAATACAGAGGAAAGATGGTGTGAAGATACATGAGAAAAGATTGCCCTATGACTACGGAGGCTGAGATGGAGTGAAGCATCTACATGCCAAGTAATGCAGAAGATTGCCTCCAAACACCAGAGCCTCCACAAGCCACGGGTTTCAGAGGAGATAGGGCAGTTGACACTTTAATGTCAGACTTACAGGCCTCAGAACTGTGAGCCTGTTGTTTTACACCGCTGAGTTTGTGGCGTATTTTTTAAAGGACAACCCTAGCAAACGAATACAGATTTTAATATGAATTGCAGAAAAGCAGGGATATTTGTGGAAGGAAGGAAGAGAAGGAGGGAAGAAAGTTTGGAAACAGAGACAGTGAGGCTGGGGATAAGCTAAAGTATGTAACGGGGAGAGCTTTATAAATTCACATTCATAATTTAAGGAAGTAACTAAGGTCAAATATCATAATATATTTTAAAGAGCCCTAAATATGTTATTAAAGTCTCGGTTCTGCCACTGTATGGCTTTGTCAAATTAGGCTAATTTCTGTTCGTAAAATGGAGATCATGATCCTTTTCCTGTCTACCTCACACTATAATTGATCGGAACAAATGAATTAAGAACAAATGCATTGTAAGCTGGATTATCATGAAGTCATTTGACTTACAGCCATGTACAGTACTTGTATGAGGGAAAAGTATGTTATTATCAGATACGATAAAGAACCAAGTAGATAAATTCTAAAATCTACACAGAAAATTAAACGTTTTTTTTTTTCAAAGCTGAAGTTATCAACGAAATATGTATCTTCATTCAGTTTTATAAGTAATTGTTAAGTATCCGCTATATCCTAAGCACTGGATTAAGTATTAATAAGATGTGGGGGCTGGCTAAAAAGATTAATGTGTCTTTCCTAAATGAGCTTATGCCATCAGAATGCAATTTGAAGCAAATTCACAAATAAGTATAAGTCAAGATCGAAGGTGAAAAGTGCTTGGGTATGATGGTTCAGAATTATGGTGTTAGAATTAAAGTATGTATATTATAAATCCACTTTCATACAGCTTGATGATTTAGTTTCAGTTTTCATTTTATTGAATAAATGATAATAGATCCATGTAAGCTTTGATATAATCTTTTCCCACATTCACTACAGTCTCTTATAACTCGAGGGCCAAAAAATGAGTTAGGTGTCTGTTTCTAGGGATAGATAGAGGAGGCCTGTCCTGGCTGAATCAGGTCAAATGTAAGACACGTGTTAGTGCAGGAGCTGGTAGAGTTAGTGGTAAGAGGGTAAAATGTGGGTCTATGGTGTACTAACAGCACTTTTCCCCCCACCTTACTTAAAAACATTTTTCCAACCTTTCGAAGATACATTAGTTTCAGAAGTGATGAAGCCAAGGGCATAGAAAGGTTAAATGGTATGACTATATGCAGTGGTGAGCTGGAAACTAAAATCTATAAATATGAGCCAGTTTTACATTGCTCTTTATTTAGACATTAAAAAACATGACATGAAAATGAGGAATCAAAGTAGTATAGGAGTGAGGAGTCCTTCAGATGTTCCCTCATTTTTTCCCACTGTATGCATTCACAAAATTTCTCAATAAGATGTTTTATATTCAGTTCTTCAAGGAGTCCTTCACATGTGTAAATGAAGCAAAGTATGAATGGCTTCTAATCCACAGACCAGATGGTTGCGGTGGAGGGAGCTGATGAGGCTTCATCAATCACTTCTCAACGTGGTGTCAACTGACCAGTTTTGCCCTTTGCCAGGCTTCTTTGACCTCTGACAGGACACAGTCCTTATTTGTTGGAGAAATTAAGAAAAGTCGGCAAAATGGACAAGAAAACTGGAATTGGTTTTGGGATTCTAAATATATATGATATATATGTTTTTTCTTTCTTTAGTTTCTGTATATTTAGACATATGTTATAAAATTGATTCACTGGACCCCTTGACTGAAGGACACTATTCTTTTGCAGTTCTACTTTATAACAGTAATGATGCCACTGTGAAGACAATCGCTTCATATTTGAGAATTAGAAAAAAAAAATGCATTACAAGGGTGTGAGCTGTGATTAATTTATATTAGCCTAACCATTGCCTCTTTTGTGTCTTTAGTACGAATACAATTTTGATTTAATTATGCTACGATGGCAAATGCTTAGAGGTCCATATTGTGTAATTATAATTTGCTCTACAATGTTCAAAACAAGGCAATTTGTCTAGTTCTCAGTTAATCTGAAAATGAAATAAATCAGGAATCTATGTAATTATTTCATTTCTCAATTTTAAAATAATATGCCTCCATAAGAACCTTTGGTTTAAAAATATAACCTTTGGGTTTGATAACCTTTATTCTTTGAGTCAACTTTTCTGGGGATATTAAATTACATTGACTAGTTATGCAAATTCTCATGCTATTACTCAAGCTCGCCAGTGCCTTTTAATACCCATGGGAACTACTTTGGATTAGAATGGACCTTTGAGTTCTTTCCATTATTATTAAGGTATTGTTACTGAAATTCACTTGCTGCCCAGTGAATCCTACGGAATAAGCTCTGAGTTACATTGTTTTAATAAAGGCATCTTTAAATATAATTTTTTTATTAGTGTAACAAATACACAATATAAAGATAAAAAATAAAAGCTTTTAATGAAGTCAGTGATTCTCTTTACTATTCCTCCCAGTGACTAATTGGCAAACAACTGACTGAGAGTGAGGAGAGGGGGATGGGAGCAGGGAAGCCATGATTTGCAGTGTTTGCTGATTACTGGGTCATAGGCACATTCTCTGTGGCAGACTTTAAACCCTAAAAACATGAAGTTGGGAAAAAAGAAATGCTGACTGTAGGCTCTCCAGTACCCACTGGAGCTGAGTCCAGCACAGCACTGACTTCTTAGCCGTCCTCTCCATCTCTCCGTTCCTTTTCTTGAGGCAGCACTTTGAGCTGTTTCTGTTTTTAATTTACCCACTAATATGAGTCCAGTTTCTATTCATCTGTCACATTTTGGGACACTTTTCACTTTTTCTTTGACTGTTTGCCTATCAGTTTTAGAAAAGTACAATATTTTAAAAGGCCAGACGACAGAGGATGAGATGGCTGGATGGCATCACTGACTCGATGGGTGTGAGTCTGTGAACTCCAGGAGTTGGTGATGGACAGGGAGGCGTGGCATGCTGCAATTCATGGGGTCGCAAAGAGTTGGACACGACTGAGCGACTGAACTGAACTGAACTGAATAGTTAAATTAAGATTTTAAACCATTAAATATTTGAGCCTCTGGGTTCTTCTAATAGAGTTGAAACTACCAAATAATGGACTAGAAGGTAGAAAACAATGAATTGTAAGATAGTTTCAGGGAAAGTTTTCTAAGGAATAATTTTTAAAAGCTATTATTGGTCCTAAACATATTGCCAGGTTAATAATAGAATTAATAACCACAGGAAATTTCTACAGCCTTGCTCATGTTAAGTATTGATTGATTTGCTAGACTAGAATGTTTTGTCTATTTCCAGATTCTAGTTATGGCAGAAGCTTTACTTTAGAACTGATTCATGAATTGTGAGAAACACCATATATATATATATATGAAATTCTTCTCATATATATATATATATGGTTATATATATATATATAACTTTTTAAAAGTTATCAAATAATTTACTGCTGCTGCTGCTACTAAGTCGCTTCAGTTCTGTCTGTGTGATACCATAGACAGCAGCCCACCAGGCTCCTCTGTCCCTGGGATTCTCCAGGCAAGAATAGTGGAGTGGGTTGCCTTTTCCTTCTCCAGTGCATGCATGCATGCTAAGTTGCTTCAGTCGTGTCCGACTCTGTGCGACCCCATAGACGGCAGCCCACCAGGCTCCTCTGTCCACAGTATTCTCTAGGCAAGAATACTGGAGTGTGCTGCCATTCCCTTCTCTGAATAATTTACTAGGAGGGTTCAATTTCATTTTAATGAAAATTTTTACTTTCCTGATAAAAATTGTTATGTTCAGTATAAAAAAGAAAAGGCAAAGGAGTCTGAGATCTCATTATCTGTGATAATGTTAAATAACTTGTTTCTAGTCTTTTAAGTTTTTATTTCACTTCATGGTAAATACTACAAGAGATGTATTAATCATCTAACCTTGGTTCCTTAAATCTTAGCAAGTGTGTACATACCTTGACTGTTGCTCACAATCAATTCTGTCATTTAATTATGTAACAACCTTGTTAATTTCCATCATAGTCTTCCTTTAAGTCAAATTCTTCTCTATGCCAAAATAATAACCTTAATTACAAGTTAATATCCATCATTTTTGAGGAAAATGTTTATACCTTTGAATGAATTTAAATGCCAAGAAGGCTTACAGAATGTATGTGGGACCTATACAGTGATGGGAAGTGCCTTTTATCAAATACCTGGAAGTTATTATAGGTATTTAGATTGAAATAGAGAACAATAGCTGATTGTTTCCTAGTGGTATGCCCCATTTTAGGAAAGTCTTGAAAGTTAAATGGTTCTGTTTAGGATGCTCTTTTTACAAAATATTCTATGAATAAAATAATAAATCTCACTAGAAGCTGAATGCTACTAATTTGATAAAATTATTACTCATTACACAGCAATCTAACTCTGCTTAAAATTTATTTTCAGTATGAATCTGTAATATGACAGCTGAAGAGTAAGAAGCTTTGTATTGAAAGTGATGGTGATAATTTACTCATCCTGACATGAAGAGTTATTGTTCCAGTGGCAATGGAAAACTTTTAATGCTTAAAGGATTGTTTAAATATAGGGATCATGTAATCTTTCTTGTGGAAACAAAAGGAATCTAGTTTTATCCAAAAATTATGAAACACTGAACTTCTGACCTAGTATGCCTCTGTCTGGTCTTATTATTTATACACTCGGTTGATTCTTGCTCCATTTCTACCTTTTTATATGGCTTCTAGTCAGGCAGAAGTGACTGGGTCAGAGGCAACATGAAATAGTGCACAACTCAAAATATTTGGTAGCTTCTGTGTAGTAATATTCCTATATGAATATGGTAATGTAATGGAATTAGGAGACTTGGTTCTAATCCTGACCAGCTTAAACTTGGGGTGTCCTTTCACCTCCTAAATTCATCCGCAAATGGAGGAGCCTTCCAGCTCTAACATTCTAAGGAGGTNGTCCACTGACAGATGAATGGATAAAGACAATACAGTGCATATATATAGTGGAATATTACTCAGTCATAAAAGAACTTATCTTATTAGCAGTTTTTTGTTTTGCATAATTTTACTAATGAAAATTATGCTTGGTTTTGAGGATAGGGAAATATATAAATGACATCATTGCTTTTGAGGGTTTTTACAGAGCAATTTGATAATAGAATACATATATATTAATTACTTATTTCTTATTTGATATGTCCAATGATAGTGTCAATAGGATATCTTGAAGTTCATGGGTATGAGCTATATAGAGATAGGGACAATGTTTCTTAATTTTTGGAGAAATGGATCTTAGATTGTAAATGAAAACTAGCATTTAAACTAACATAAAGAAGTTCCATCTTAGAAGAGTTACATGAGCAGAGGTATAGATGTAGGATTGTACATGGACTCTATAAACAACAAATAAGGTGAGAGTGGAAGTAGTCTGGAGTGGTAGGTTGTAACACATTGAACAATAAAGTGGTAGTTTTTATTGGCATTAAGTATAAAACAGGGAGACATGTAAGCTTTATGGTCTGTATATGTGAATGTGCACATGCATTTATATGTGTGTATGGAAGATGTTAGTTATATAGGAAAGAAAGAAAGTACAGAATTGAGGTGAATAGTTTAATTAGGAGAGTACCATTATATCAGGCTTCCCTGGTGGCTCAGCGGTAAAGAATCCTGCAATGCAGGAGACACAAGTTGGAACCCGGGGTGGAGAAGATTCCCCTGGAGGTGGGCATGGCTACCCACTCCAGTATTCTTGTCAGGAAAACCTCATGGGAAGGGGAGCCTGGTGGGCTGTGGTCCATGGGGTAGCAAAGAGTCGGACATGACTGAAACGACTAAGCCTGCATGCACACACTATGATATCATGATCCAAGTGAACTGCAGTAGGATCTGCAATAGTTTGTAGATGCAAGAAATACAAAAGGATAGGCCAGATGTGAGTAACGTTGACTGGCATTGTGTGACTTTAAGGAACAAAAAATAGTAGTTGTAGATTGACCACATGTGAAGTTCAATTTACTAGAAAAGTGGTGGTATTATTGACAGAAGTCAAATGGAGTTAAAAATTGGGAGGAAAAAAGAGAATGCATTGGTTTTTGATGTGATGAAACTGAGATAATGATGGAACATGCAAATGGGTTGTTTGGCATTCATTGAAGTAGATCACTGTAAATCAAGACAGAACTCAGGGTTTAGAATATAGGTAAGACTCAGCTGCAGAAAAGTAATCATTAGTAGAGGGGCATTCAGGAAAGGTCCAAGGACTCTTATTTGTGATCAAGAGGGAAAGAGAAGTCACAAAAGTAAAAGTAGTCAATACAAAGGGAGGGCTCAAAGCTCTGATGTCAGGGAAATCAAAGAGGATGTGTTTGTGGATAGAAGAGCCAGTCAACAGTACTGAACACTGTAGAAAACCCATAGAGAGTTGAGAAGCAAACTAAAACAGCATAATAATAAAAAATGTTTTCAAAAGTTTCATTTTCTTGATTTTAAATAGTTCAACTTGCCAGTTGGCCATATCCTTGCCCCCCTCCTATCCTTCTCAGTTGTTACCAGACCCCGCTTGGATCGGTTGGACTCCAGTTGAGTCTTTCCATGCCTGGTGTTGCTTCCACCAGTTGAAGGAAAGCAAGTTCCTGCCAAGCGGAGCAGGAAATTTTATTTATTGATTAAAGAGTGAGGAAGGGAAAGCTCCATGCTCTAACCATCCCTTCTTCCTGGGGGAGGCAGGCAAGAAAATGTCAAGGGGTTACGGGTGAGTACATCATCAATTTGAGAAAGGGTGGAAATTTCCAGAAATAACCAGAGCATGAGTTGTCCTTTGGGCCCTTTTGAGCACCTTGTATCTTGCCAAGTGCGGGTCCCCTCTTTGGGTGGAGATCTTAGTGTGATAATGAGGCAAAGGCAACTTTCTCACACTTTGGGTCTTATCTACGGAGGTGCTGCTGTCATGGTCTGGCTGGAGCCAGTTCAGGGCAGTGTGTTGCCATTTTAGCCCTTTCTGGTTCAGGCTGGTTCAACGGTTTAACCTTAGTTTACATTTAACAACTACAGCTGTGGTGGTTGGGCAAAAAGGTTAGTCTCTGCACAGGTATTAATAAAATCAGGAAATTAATAGGCCATTTCTGATATAAATCACTTGCTATCCCACATGTTTTCTTTTAGCTGTTAACTATGTAAATGAAGGGCAACTAGTCAATCCTTGATTTATTATGCTATTGTGAACCTGAAAATCATGCTGCTTACTCAATTTAGTTAATTAAAAAAAGAAATCTAACCTCAATTAACTAACTAAAGTTCTCCTTTCTTTCCCTTTAAATCTTGTTTTTGAGCTTTTTCATTTGCTCATCAGTATGGCTTTAGTTTTAGCATGCTGGTGGACACTTAGCCTCCCTTGAGCTAAAATGACCCTTGGTCTTGTAAACACAGCTCTTTTAGGGGACAATGTGTCTTTTATTCAATAGTTAATAGGTTAAAGATAAATTGTAATAGTTTTCGTATTTCTTCAAGATTCTGAAAAGCTGATTTTACTTTGAGGCCAAAAAATTACTGTAAAGCAAGTTTTGAGATAGTTACTAATTTTACTTGACTCAAAAAGAAGTATAAATTCTAGAGTATGAATTTTCTTAATTATCAGTGAACTGATGAATATATTTTTGGTAATGTAATAATTCTCTTTAATTCTTTTCATTCATAATTTTATCTTTGGTTTCTGTGTATGTACTTCAGAATGGACTGGTTGGATCTCCTTGCAGTCCAAGGGCCTCTCAAGAGTCTTCTCCAACACCACATTTCAAAAACATTGATTCTTCAGAGCTCAGCCTTCTTCACAGTCCAACTCTCGCATCCATACATGACTACTGGAAAAACCATAGCCTTGACTAGACGGACCTTTGTTGGCAAAGTGATATATCTGCTTTTGAATATGCGATGTAGGTTGCTCATAACTTTTCTTCCAAGGAGTAAGCCTCTTTTAATTTCATGGCTGCAGTCACCATCTGCAGTGATTTTGGAGCCCAGAAAAATAAAGTCTGACACTGTTTCCACTGTTTCCCCATCTATTTCCCATGAAGTGATGGGACTGGATGCCATGATCTTTGTTTTCCAAATGTTGAGCCTTAAGCCAACTTTTTCACTCTCCTCTTTCACTTTCATCAAGAGGCTTTTTAGTTCCTCTTCACTTTCTGCCATAAGGGTGGTGTCATATGCATACCTGAGGTTATTGATATTTCTCCCAGAAATCTTGATTCCAGCTTGTGTTTCTTCCAGTCCAGCATTTCTCATGATGTACTCTGCATAGAAGTTAAATTAGCAGGGTGACAATATACAGCCTTGACGTACCCCTTTTCCTATTTGGAACCAATCTGTTGTTCCATGTCCAGTTCTAACTGTTGCTTCCTGACCTGCATACAGATTTCTCAAGAGGCAGGTCAGGTGGTCTGGTATTCCCATCTCTCTCAGAATTGGTGTTGGAGAAGACTCTTGAGAGTCCCTTGGACTGCAAGGAGATCCAACCAGTCCATTCTGAAGGAGATTGGCCCTGGGATTTCTTTGGAAGGAATGATGCTAAAGCTGAAGCTCCAGTACTTTGGCCACCTCATGCAAAGAGTTGACTCATTGGAAAAGACTCTGATGCTGGGAGGGATTGGAGGCAGGAGGAGAAGGGGACAACCAAGGATGAGATGGCTGGATGGCATCACTGATTCGATGGGCGTGAGTCTGAGTGAACTCCGGGAGAAGTGATGGACAGGGAGGCCTGGCGTGCTGTGATTCATGGGGTCGCAAAGAGTCGGACACGACTGAGCGGCTGAACTGAACTGAACTGAACTTCATATATATACACATATATATTTCAGCTCTTGCAAACATCAGATGTTTTTTAGCATGAGTTTTCATAGTTATTCCTTTTCCAAATAAATATGGGGTATTTGAATATATAAAGCACAGATGCTTTGCAATAATATATTAAATGGAAAAATAGTTTATAAGATGATGAAATTGTTTAATAAAATGGCTATAATACTGGTTCTCATCTTTTTTAATATTTTTGATACCTCTCAATAAGGGTTTGCATGTGACACTTTTTTTTTTCCAATTCTTGTAAAAACATATCACTATGTAAGTTGGTACATATGCTATACAAATGGTTTAAGGAATAAACATATATAATTAATGGTTAATATTAATTTCTTTGTTAATATAGTTTTTACTTTTTAAAATTTAAGCATACCATGTACTATCCCTTTTATTTATTTTAGAATTTTTTCTTGTCTTGATAAAATAGAAATATAGACTCAATATAGTACCATTTGCAATCCAAAGAGAAAAATATCTTTTAAATTAATGCCCTGGATTTACAGCATTTGCATAGTTCCACAGACAATAGAATCCTTTCCATGGCTGTTATGGACTGAAGGTTTGTCCCTCTTAAATTTTGTGTGGTGAAGTGCTGACTCTCAATGTGATAGTAATCGGAGATGAGGCCTTCTCAGAACTGTGAGAAAGAAATGTCTCTGAGATTCCTTAATAGCAGCCCAAGTTGACTAATAAGAGTCTAAGTCAGAATCAATCACCATCTTTGGCATGCTCTGTTCTGTGTTAAGAATTACTAGAGTAATATCAGATGTATAAGTTAGGGTTCCTGTGTTTGAATTCTTAATCTTTTCTGAAAAACATTAAAAGTCATTTTTCAATTAGGGAGCACTTACGTACCTAGTATGTGATGTGTGTTCTGTAAGTGAAGGAGAGTACACATTGGACCTTGCAAATACAGACAGCAGCTTCACGTAGAAGATCTTTGCTTGCTGAGTAGGAGAGTGCCATGATGAAGTTTTTTAAGGTACATAAACTATTTTATTTGTGTCACCTATGGGTTCAGTAGAAATAAATCAAATTTCCCATGCAATGTAACTAGCGTATGAAGGGATTCATTCTATTTCTAGTTGATTTTTTTTTTCATTTTTTATAAATTTGTAACTTTTTACTTGTCTTTCTTAGGAAGGAATTGTAATGTCAATTATCCTAAATGTGTTGGGACCAAAGGTCCGTAAGTTATATATAGTTATATGTGTTATAAAATGGTATCTACATTGCTATATACATGTACTGGATTTTAAAAATCTGTATTTGAATTTCATGACCCTTCCACAACGCCATTTTAATTTGTGTAGAGCATATTGCATTTTCAGACAAAGTGCCTTTGAAATTGCAGGCTTAGGGCAAAAATGACTTCAGGAACCAATGATTTGGTTTCATCTGGGAAACATCTCTACTTACCATCTCTTTACAGTTACCTTTTCACCTGTTTTCTTCATCTTTTTCTATATTCCTGTACTTTGGGCTTCCCTAGTGGTTCTGAGGATAAAGAATCTGCCTGCAATGTGGGAGACCTGGGTTCGATTCCTGGGTTGGGAAGATCTCCTGGAGAAGGGAAAGGCTACCCACTCCATAGTCTTGCTTGGAGAATTCCGTGGACAGAAGAACCTGGCAGGCCCGTGGGTTTGCAGAGTCAGAGGACTGAGTGACTTAAACTTTTGCTTGTTTTCTTCATCTTTTTCTACATTTATACTTTAAAAAATGATTCCTATATATATATTCAAAATGAACAATACAAGAATATGAGTACAGATTGGTTCAGTGGAGTCTAAAATCTAGATCCATCACATACTAATTGATATCATGTATTAAGCACTTTTCTGCATGCACAGTTCTAAGTTTTGTATGTCGTTTTATGTCATCTTCAAAATGATCTTATGGGGTAGGTGCTATGACTAATCAACATTTTATAGTTGAAGAAGTAGAGGGATAGAGAGTTTAAATAACCAGCAAACAGCAATAGAGCTAAAATCTAAGCCCATTTAACCTCTAACACTGTGCATATTGTTTAGTAAATACTTAGCACAATTAAAGTTGTAAAACTTAAGACTGTTAGAGACTCCATCCTTCATCACTTATGTATTAATCATAATGAATTAGTCATTGTGCATAAAGGAGAAAATATTCTTTGAATAGAGTTAATCAAATGAAAAATGTGGAAGATAAGTTATTTGGAAAGGTAGTACAATCTAAAAGAAAAGAAATCTGAGCTTGTACAAAGAATGAAAGTGCATTAAATATAGGAAAATCTGAGAGTTCTTGACTAGGACTGATTGCCATGACTTTTCAAGGTTTTCAGACTTCAAGGTTATTTATATTGACATCTTAAGTGTGGGTGTAAGATGCCAAATTGAGACTGTGTTCTCTCTTCTACTCCCAAACCAGCTGGAGTTCTGAGCTTATCCAAGAGCCAAAGGCACACTTGTAAATTCTTAAGTTACTTACTTAAACTCTCCTTACACTATGATCAGTGATAGACATGGAAGAGGGTGGGGTAATTGGCTGAAATTGGGGTTTATAAGCAAGAGACTGTTAAGCAAATGAAAAGTTCAGTTCTCAACTGCTGAACATTTGTTAGATTGTTACCTGGATGAAGCAAGAGATACTTAACAAAAGGATTAAGCAACAGTTATTTATTTTTCTGTTAACCAGGAGTATTTATTGAAGAAAAAATGCTGACACAATACATTTTATTGAAATTAACTTAGTTATACCAAATTATGAAAAAATGAGAGAAACAAGTTTTAAATTTTATTTACTTATTATTTATTTTTAACCTGGCAAAGTAGGAGACATTTACAAAGAACGTAGGATACATCATCAGAGACAAAATTTAAGCATAATTTAAATAAGACAAAATTTAATGAATTAATAAGTTCAGCCTGTAAATTGAAAATGTTGCTATATGTGTATTATGTTGTATATATGTATAATGGCTCAGAATTAATGACCAGTACTGAAAAGGAAACATTTGCTTATAATTTAAAATGCGAAGGATGGAGGGAGCTTGCTGTGCTGTGCTGTGTTTAGTCTCTCAGCTGCTTCTGACTCTTTGTGACCCCATGGACTGTAGCCCATCAGGCTCCTCCGTCCATGGAGAATCTCCAGGCAAGAATACTGAAGCGAGTTGCTATCCCTCCTTTAGGGAATATTCCCAACCCAGGGATCAAACCCAGGTCTCCCGCATTGCAGGCCTATTCTTGATCATCTGAGCCACTAGGGGCCTACGAATACTGGAGTGGGTAGTCTATCTCTTCTCTAGTGGATCTTCCTGATCCAGGAATTGAACCAAGATGTCCTTCATTACAGGTGGATTCTTTACCAGCTGAGCTACCAGGGAAGCCTGGAAAGAGCTTAATGGTGCATTAGGTTTGAATAATTGATACTGAGATGTAAAGCAAAGCTATGCTTTTAGAAAGAGAATATATTGGCCAAATGACTTTCTGCAGTTGGAATTCAAGCTCTCAGCACTCAGTTCAGTTTTTCGGGGCTAAGACTTAGTGCTTTTATTTGTGGACTGAGGCCCTGAGATTGTAGTCAATAATAGCTCCTTTTTGTGTTCTCTGTGGTAGTAGTACAGAAGACCTCTTCTCAGATGCAAGATTCTAGTTTGTGTGTTGTAGCCTTCTATCTGCTTCCCAGGGAAGAATTGACAGACAGCACAGGGAAAACACATGTCTCTGATTTGATGTCGTGTGTGAATCTGTCTTCTGATCATATTCTATTATTTCTTAACCTAAGTAAAATTAGTGCAGTGAAATTCTCTCAAATTCTGTCTTTTTCCCTCTAGAATCAACAGTACATTTTTATTGAAATGATTGGGGAAGCCAAAGGCCAAATTCTTTGCATGGGTGAAAATCTTCCTTTATAAGCAATATGCCTTATTTCTGAAAGGGTTAATGGGTCTCTTAAACTGCTCAATTTATCCAGAGAGAGGACCCTGTGACCCTGTTAGGACCTGGCTTTGGTCATTTCTTAGGAAGAATGCAATTTAGAACTCTCCTGTATTATTCTGCCAGCTGCTTAGTTATTGATGATATTGACTTTTAGTTTCAAAAAGTCTTGCTTTGGAAAATTGTTTTTAACAGCTCTCAACCACTCATGTCTTGTATTTTTATTTTATATCACTTTTCATTTGGGATATTATTAAGTCAAATCCTTGGTAACCATTCTCCACAATCCAATTTATTTTTACCCAAGATCCATTGAATTCAACTCACTGCCTTTTTGCAAAAGGTTAACCCAATATTTCATGTTGTGTTATACTTTCTGCTTATGCTGTGTAAAAGAAAAGTTACTGTGATAAGCAGCCAATAAATTGCATTCAGAATGTTTATTCTTAAAAGTTACATTACTGTGCCAACATAGATAAACATAATCATTTATAACAATATGAATTGTGGAAGTAAAAACTAAATGAAATACAGCCATCTTTCTTGCATATTATCTACTTCTTTTTTTTTTTCCTTTAAATGTTGGCCACAATAACTACTTTAAAAAACGTTATCTTCTTATTTATCAGTTTGAATTAATGTGTGAGATGACTAATGGTTCAAATAGGATAACTAAACAAACAAAATTGCTTTTGTTTCATGGTAAAAAAGTTTTCTATTTTTTTGGTATATAAATAGGATTACTTATGTTTTCTATTGTTGGCTCTTATTAATAGGTTGCTTTGGAATTATTTAATCATGAGGAATATATTGTTTAAAACTCATAGATTTATTATACATTTGTTGTCCAGAACACAGATATCTAAACTGATTGAAGAAATATCATGTCTAACATATATAGCAATTACTAAAAGTAATCTTCATTTATATTAGGCTAATAAGCACAAATAATGTTTATTAGAATGAATACAGTATTCAGTGAAATTCACTGAATGTAGAATTTACTGTGTATTATTAATACTATTATTTAGTAACAGCTTTATTGAGATATAATTCACATACTGTACAGTTCACATATAGAGTGTAGAATTCAAAGACTTATTGTATTCATAGTTTGCTACTAAGACCTCAATCAATTTTCATCTACCCAAAGAAATCATATACCCTTCGGGCATTCATGCTGCATTTGCCCCTGATCCCCCAGCCCCTGGCAACCACATCTACTTTCTGTCTCTATAGACTTCTCTATTTTGGACATTTGATATAAGTGGAGTAATACAGGATGTGGGATTTTGTAACTGACTCCTCTCAGCACAATGTTTACTATGTGCATGTATCTTGTATGTAAATTTCCCAAATTTCCTTCTATTACTGATATCTGTATTCATTCCATTGTGGTTGGAGAGGGGCTTTGTATGATTTTAACCTTTTTAAATTTATTAAGGTTTGTCTTATGGCCTAGCATCTGGTTTGTCACAGAGAATGTTTTGTGGAAACTTGAGACATGAAATTAAAAGATGCTTGCTCCTTGCAGAAAAAGCTATAACCAACCTAGACAGCATATTAAAAAGCAGAGACATTACTTTGCCAACAAAGTTCCATCTAGTCAAAGCTATGGTTTTTCCAGTAGTCATGTATGGATGTGGGAGTTGGACTATAAAGAAAGCTGAGTGCTGAAGAATTGATGCTGTGGTATTGGAGAAGACTCTTGAGAGTCCCTTGGACTGCAAGAAGATCCAACCAGTCCATCCTAAAGGAAATCAGCCCTGAATATTCATTGGAAGGACTGATGCTGAAACTGAAACTCCAATAGTTTGGCCACCTGATGCAAAGAACTAACTCATTGGAAAAGATCCTGATGCTGGGAAAGATTGAAGGCAGGAGAAGAAGGGGACAACAGAGGATGAAATTGTTGTATAGCATCACTGACTCAATGGACATAAGTTTGAGCAAGCTTCGAGAGTTGATGATGGACGGGGAAGCCTGGTATCCTGCAGTCCATGAAGTTGCAAAAACTTGGACATGACTGAGCAGCTGAACTGAACTGAGAAGAATATGCATTCTGCAATTTGATGAAATGTAGTTATTATCTATTAGGTTTAGTTGGTTTACAATATTCAAATCCATTTCCTTTTTGTTCTTCTGTCTTGAATATAGTATTCTTGGTTGACAATTTTTTTTCTTTTAGTACTTTGGAAATCTTATCCTGCTACTCTTAGACATCTGTTGTTCCTGATGAGAAGTCAACTCTTTGGTGTTGACTTTTAGCTCTTTTGCCAATGTGTCTATGTGTGGATCTTTTTGCATTTATCCTACTTAAATTTGTTCATCTTACTAAATATATAGTTTAATGTTTTTTCTTTTTTTTAAAAAATCAAAATTTCAGTCCCATTATTTTTCTTATATTTTTCACCTCCTTTTTTGCCTTCCTTTCTGAAATCCTGCTACAATATCTTGGAGTACTTAACTGTGTTGGAGAAGACTCTTGAGAGTCCCTTGTACTGCAAGGACATCAAAACAGTCAGTCTTAAAGGGGATCATTGGAAGGACTGGGTGCTGAAGCTGAAGCTCCAATACTTTAGCCACCTGATGCAAAGAGCCAACTCATTACAAAAGACTCTGATGCTGGGAAAGACTCAAGGCAAGAGGAAAAGGGGACGACAGAGGGCGAAATGGTTGCATGGCATCCCTGACTCCATGGACATAAATGTTTGAACAAACTCCAGGAGATGGTGAGGGAGGACAGGGAAGCCTTGGGTGCTGCAGTCTAGAGTTGTAAAGAGTCAGACATGACTGAGCGACTCAACAACAACAAATTGTGTACCATATATCTTTAAGGCTGTGTTAATTGTTTGAAAAATATTTTTTGTCTTTGTCTTTTAGACTGCGTAATATCTCTTGAATTCTCTTAAAGTTTGCTGATTCTTTCTTCTGCAAATTAAGATATACTGTTGAGCCCTTCTAGTAAATTTTTTATTTCAGTTATTATAGTTTATTATCTCTAGAATTTTAAAAAAAATTTTTATGTCTTTATGAGTATTCTCTGTTTGGTGAGATATTGTTACCATACCTTCCTTATAATGGCTGCTCTGAAGTTTTTATTAAATTTTACACCTGAAACCTCTGAAAAGTAATATCTGCTACCTGCTTTTGTTCTTGCATGGACCACATAATCCTGTTTCTTTTAGTGTCTTTTAATTTCGTTTTAATGGAAAATGGAACATTTCAGATGATACAGTGATTCTGGATACTAATTTCCCTCTACCTCATCCCAGAGTGGGGGGCTGGTTGTTGTTAGCCTGTTTGTTTAGTGATTTGGTGGACTGCTTTAGATACATGTTCCCCTGATCTTTGATAGCACTCACATAGGGTGAGGCCATGGGCTTCAGTAACTGTGGTATGACAGTGCTTTTATTGGGACTCTCTGTGCCTTCTCTTTGGATTTCACTGTTAAAGGGTCCACCTCTGTTGGTATCACACCCAGTTCTTAGTCTCTTTGATTACTAGTTGATTGCTCTGTTGTTTTTGGCAATGCCTTGGGATATATTAATAAATTACTTCACAGTGTGATTCAATTAAATTTGGGCCCCGTNTTGAAAGATGATGCTGTGAAAGTACTGCACTCAATATGCCAGCAAATTTGGAAAACTCAGCAGTGGCCACAGGACTGGAAAAGGTCAGTTTTCATTCCAATTCCAAAGAAAGGCAATACCAAAGAATGCTCAAACCTACCTCACAATTGCACTCATCTCCCTTGCTAGTAAAGTAATGCTTTAAATTATCAAACACTTAAACCTAGTAATTCATCTTCTAGTAAACTATCTTAAGGAGCAAATAAGGAATGTAGATAAATAATTAAATAGAAGATTATCCCAATACTGTTTATTTGTAGAGAAAAATGTGGGTGGGAAAATGTGGGTTATAGCTAAGTAACTCAGGGCAGATTTATTCTGTAGTAAATGGTGCAGCCATTAAATTATTATTTTTAAATAAAATTACTTTTGAAGTAATNCTTCTAGTAAACTATCTTAAGGAGCAAATAAGGAATGTAGATAAATAATTAAATAGAAGATTATCCCAATACTGTTTATTTGTAGAGAAAAATGTGGGTGGGAAAATGTGGGTTATAGCTAAGTAACTCAGGGCAGATTAATTCTGTAGTAAATGGTGCAGCCATTAAATTATTATTTTTAAATAAAATTACTTTTGAAGTAATTGCTGCTGCTGCTGCTGCTAAGTTGCTTCAGTCGTGTCCGACTCTGTGCGACCCCATAGAGGGCAGCCCACCAGGCTCCCTTGTCCCTGGGATTCTCTAGGCAAGAACACTGGAGTGGGTTGCCGTTTCCTTCTCCAATGCATGAAAGTGAAACGTGAAAGTAAAGCCGCTCAGTCATGTCTGACTGTAGCGACCCCATGGACTGCAGCCTACCAGGCTCCTCCATCCATGGGATTTTCCAGGCAAGAGTACTGGAGTGGGGTACCATTGCCTTCTCTGTTTGAAGTAATTAATAATCTGAAAAAGACTTATAATTCATATTATTAATTTATGGACAAGGTACAGAACAACACTATATTTCAGAATGGTTGTATATAGTTTTATAGAACCATACCTATACACATATTCATATAGAAAAAATGAAATGTTAATAGTAATTGTATTTGTTTTCTTAGCACTTTGGTATATGTTAGATTTGCTATAGTAGCAAGTGTTAGAGGAAAAATGAAAGTTTTAAAGATATGTTATCATTATCTCAATTAGAAGGTCAGATTTATTGCTCTGGATATATACTTGAAAATTCTATGTATTAACTGTATATACTGTATTAACAAAGAACAGTGAAATATGTTTCCAAAGAGGGAATATGGAACTAGAGTTGAAAGTTATCCTCAGTGTCATTAAGAATGCTGTTCTTCTCCTTTTCATTATTATTCTCTTTGGTCTTCCATGAAGAATTGAATAAAAGTATTACCACACGAGATGATTTATTTTTTAATTTATAAATTTTCATACTTGAGTTTTATAATTACTCATCTAAATTAAAAAACATGCATAAAACAAATATGAGAAGATTCTCTAAGGTGTAGAGAATGCTAATTAACTAGGAATATGGAACCTGAAACATGACAGAGTGATGAATTCCCTGGTTTTTTTTTTTTTTTTTTTCTGCATATATCTTGGAGCCTTGGAGCCGAAGAAGTTAGAAAACCAGAAATGTTAGCTGATACAGACACATACACGCACCCCTCAACAAAAGTCTGCTTTTTCTAGCCAAAATACGAAGAAATGAACAGTTTCTTTTCTGTTCATAGTAAGACGAAAGACTTTTAGATAGTAACAACTATACTCTAGCTGAATACAGCAAACAACAAAAATGTGACCTCATCCCAGTGTATTCACAAACGCTGAGCAGGGAGCCTGGACTTCAATTCTGTGATAAGATGATGAGATGCTGCAACTCCTTTGCTTGGTGAAAGGAAAGAAGTCAGGACTTTCATGCTGACTAGCTACCTGGTAACCAAGGCAGCCCACATCCCAGACCACTGAATTTCTACCTCTATCAAGAAGAGAAGAAACAGGCTGAGGCTGAAAAATACCCTAAAGGGATATAACAAGTAAAAACTTCCGAAATTTAGGAAGAGACACAAATCTACAGATTCAAAAACCTCTGTGAAACACTAGGGAATCCATATCAAAATGTATCATAATTAAATTTCTGAGAACTAAATACAAAAACAGTATCTTGAAAGAAGCCAGCCTGTTTCCCTTAAGGCAAGGGCAGCTCCTTCGGGCAGTTGTGCTCCAGATCCTTGCCCTATGGCTCTAAGACTAGACACTATCACTGGCCCATCCTTGATCAGTGTTTCCTTTTCTACCCTGCTTCATCCCTCCTGTATTGTTGTTGCCTGAAGAGCACTCACTCCATAAATCACATGTTTCAAATTCTGCTTTTAGGGAAAAGTGAAAAGTGTAAGTTGCTCAGTCGTGTCAGGCTCTTTGAGACCCCATGGTCTATACAGTCTGTGGAATTCTCCAGGCCAGAACACTGGAGTGGGTAGCCTTTCCCTTCTCCAAGGGATCTTCCCAACCCAGGGTCTGAACCCAGGTCTCCCACATTGCAGGTGGACTCTTTACCAGCTGAGCCACCAGGGAAGCCCAAGAATACTAGAATAGGTAGCCTATTCCTTCTCCAAGGGATCTTCTCGACCCAGGAATCAAACTGGGGTCTCCTGTATCGCAGGCAGATTCTTTACCAACTGAGCTACAAGGGAAGCCTTTGCTAACTGAAGAACCAAACCTTGATGTTAAGTAGCAGCAGCAGCAGCACTTAACATAAGCAGTCACTGTCTCCTTCCTGCAATTTTTCTTTTCACTTCCCTTCCAGGACCTCAAATTCCTTTTCTCTTCTTTCCTCACTGGCGTCTTCTCAGCTTCTTTGTTGGCTCTTCCTCAGTTTCTCACTCCTAAATATTAGAGCGCCCAGGGTTCAGATCTTTCTGTCTTTCTTGAAAGACTCAGTAAGTTGAACCCCATGGACTGCAGCCTATAGGGATTTCCCAGGCGAGAATACTGGAATGGGTTGTCATTTCCTTCTCCAGGGGATCTTACCAGCCCCAGGGTCTAGTGAATACCTTCACTTAAATCTGTAACAGGCATTTCAGTGTTCACAAGTCAAAAATCCAAATTGCAATCTTACATCCAAAATCTATTGTTCCTGGAGTCATCTCTATCCATCACTTTCTTGAGAGCAAAATATTGAGTCCTCAATTTTATTTGTCTCACCTCCCATACTTAATTAGAAGATCCGTTTGGATATACCTTCAGTTATATTAGCTAGAGTCTGATTATTTCTCATCACTTCCACCACTTCCTGCCTTTCTAAACCATCATCATTTTTAATCTGGATTATTTTAGTTGGTTTGTAATGATTGCTATGCTTATGCCCTTTCCTGGTAGAATATCTTTATAATAATACATCTTAGAAATCCTTTTAATATTCCTGTGATCAGAAACTTTCAGTGATTTTTCCAGCTTATTTGGGAATTTGCAGAGTTTCCTTTGTACACCTCAGCAAGGCTTTCTCCAGCCACTCTGTTTAAAACTCTAGCCTGCCACCATACTAAGCTCTTTTTAGACTTTGCTTAATGTTTTTTCATGGCACCCATCATTGATATACTGTTTTCTTATTCACTGATTTGTTTATTGTCAGTTTTTTCCCACTGCTAAGTTGCTTCAGTCGTGTCCGACTCTGTGTGACTCCATAGACAGCAGCCCTGTCCCTGGGATTCTCCAGGCAAGAACCCTGAAGTGGGTTGCCATTTCCTTCTCCAATGCATGAAAGTGAAAAGTGAAAGTGAAGTCGCTCAGTCATGCCCGACTCTTAGCGACCCCATGGATTGCAGCCTACCAGGCTCCTCCATCCATGGGATTTTCCAGGCAAGAGTACTGGAGTGGGTTACTATTGCCTTCTCCGTTTTTCCCACTAGCATATGAAATCCAGGTGGGCATGGATTGCTATGTTTTGTTCATTATATATTTTGTTTCATAAGCTGTGTCCCCAGTATCATGAACCTTTGGTGCTCACTAAAGACGTGTTGAAAGAATTCAACCCTTCTTTTACATAGTCTTCACATGCTAGATGTAAGGATCACATATATTTTGGTATGCAGTTTCCAGACTACTGCTGCATATTGTGTTTGATTTTAATCATGATCTAAATGAACAACCCAGATTTGTTTCTTCATTTTACTGACTATGCGAAAATATTAAATTATTTACTTCAACTCATTAAAATTACTTAGTTTTGTAGCCATATCTAGAATTCTGGTCATCTGAATCTTGTGTCCCTTTTCCAGTGTATTACCTCCTTAGAAGACACAAATAAGATTATTAGAAAATAGATACTTCAAAGGTAAGGAAAATGCAGATTGTAATGGTTGTCGCCATTACATTGAAGGAATCTTATAGCATTTATGAAGGCAGCTAGAGAGGTCATTTTGAGCCAACTCCCTGACTATCGAATGTAAAAGCTTGACGTTTATGTTTATTTTGTTTTATTTTCTAATTATTTTGCATTAACTTTACAATTTTCTATTTTGATTTGACTCAGATAATCACTGCCTTATCATTCTTTGCAAATCTACATCAAGGTCATGGTTTGGCTTTCTTTGAGTAGAGTTCTCTCTCTTTCTCTTTCTTTCCACTTTGGCCCTTGAAACAACCATATGTGAGGCACTGTAGTAAATGCCACTCAAAGGTAAATAAAATATGCAAAATAGTTAGTTTAAAATTGTCTATTAAATTAAATAACATTTAGTTTTAATAAACAAATATTTGTTTGTAGGCTTTATAGAAATTCTGAAATTTTTTACCCAGGAATTTCTTTTCCTTGCCAAGTTAATATGATTCTAGTGATAAAATTCTGAATTCAGTAGGGGATTTAAACTGGCAAATGTGTTTTTACTGGTTAATGAAGCACAAAGCAGTTATTTCCAGTATCTGTTAAGCAGGTGTTCCATAACTACTGTTTATTTTTGCTGTTTTTTTAAAGTGTTGAACTGTCCTAATTACATAAATATTTTGTACTCCTTTTCCATTAGCAATTTTTAAAGATCAGAAAATGTTACAAATCAGAAAATGTATCCTAGATGAAAATAAAAAGGAAAGGCAATTAAAGACAATCAATTATTTGACATGATTTTGGAAATTTTAGCTAATTTATTTAAAATTCATGGTGTGTAGTAGGTGCTCAAAATGAAATAATAAAAATAAGAATAAACTGTAATATATATTAAGAATTTACTGAGTAGTTATGTTTCAAAGTGCTTTTTGTGAAGTAACCCATTTGAGCCTCAGAACCACACATACTATATTTTATCTTCATTTGTAGATGAAGGAAGCTTAAGAAACCTGTCTAAGAGTTCACAACTAAGAGGCTGAATGTACGCAGTATGGTACCAGAGCTCTTTAAACAGATTTTTGAAAATAATTAGATAAAAATAAATCATTGCCCTTTTTTCTTCTAGGAAGTAACTTAAGTAATATATAAGTTTTGATAACCACTTTTTTCCCCTTCACAGTCTTAGTCACTGCTTCGTTTCTTCATTTATTGCCTGTTTACAATGGGCCAGGCATGGTACCACTTAGAATTCTGGAATGAATATGAACATGATATGGGCCCTTCCAAGAAGGTTTCATGGTTTTTGGAAGAAGACAGCAATATTAATATGTAGTACTCTTTCAAAGGATGAACCATGAAGGAACTTTAATTATCAGTGTGAGTTGGTCAGGTTTGTCTTGAGATGTATCAGTCTATAACTTTCAGTGTGGAAGCTGGGTTCAATGCGGAAGGGGTGAAGCAGGCTCTCTGAGAATATGGTGGAAGGCTGGAAGACAAAATCATGAAGACCAGGGACGGTGGGTATGTAGAAGAGAGGACAAGCTTGAATATAGTTAGGAGGTGTCCTAGTCTGTTTGGGCTACTATAACAGAAATATCACAGACTAGGTGGATTAAACGGCAAACATTTATTTATCATACTTCTGGAGGCTGGGAAGTTTAAGGTCAAGGCACTGGAAGATTTAATATCTGCTGAGGGCCTGCTTCCTCATTCATAGATGGATTTTTGCTGTGTATTCTCATGGCAGAAGGGATGAGTGAGCTCTCTGAAGCCTCTTTATAAAGGCACAAATCCCCTCTATGAGGGTTCTGCCCTTATGACCTAAACACCTCCCAAAGGCCGCACCTTCTAACACCATCACACTGAGGTTTAGGTTTTTCAGTATGCAAATTTTGAGAACACAAATATTTAGTCCTTAGCAGGACATAAATATGATTTGGGAGTTGACTTTATGTGGGCATTTTGTTGTGTACAGGATAAATTGAGAGAAATCTTGAATTCAGTTTGAGATCTTTCGAGTTTGTTGTACCTGTGGGACATCCTGTTTAGTTTAAAGCTTGTAGCTAAGTAAAGGGGTCAGGAATGCAGATGAAGAGTTTTCAATAATCAGAATACAAGTGGGTGATTAAAAGCCTGTGGGTAGAGTTACCCAGGAAGAGTATGTAGAATGGGAAGAGTGTGGAGGTTAGACTTTGGGGACTTCGCACAGGAATTAGGGAGAGGTGAGTTAGGCGTTGGCCTCAGGTGAAAAATGTAAAAGAGGCACCAACAGACTCAGTAATCAAGGTAAATAATACAAACATATAAATCATACAAAATACATAAATGATGCAAGGATATATAAAACGCGTATGTGGAAGCACATGCATACATGCTAAGTTGCTTCAGTTCATGTGCAACTCTTTGTGACCCTGTGGATTATAGCCTGCCAATCTTCTCTCTCCATGGGACTCTCCAGGTAAGAATACTGGAGTGGTTTGCCATGCCCTCCTCCAGAGGATCTTCCAGACCCAGGGATCAAACCCACGTTTCTTACATCTCCTGCGTAGGCAGGCAGCTTCTTTACTGCTAGTGCCACCTGAGAAGCCACATGGGAGCACATTTCTTTCCTTTAGCCTCAGTCTCCAGAGTGGCTCAGCTTGGCACTGATAACCAGACAAGGGCAGGCAGATGAGAATTTAGCCAAGAAGCGCTATAATGGGTGAGGTGAGGAACACAGAGCATGGTGAGAGAGTTCTTACAGGAAGCAGGGGTCAATGTGCTTTTCCTGTAATCCCTGATTAGTCAATGTGGTTATTTTTTGGTACTTTGGAAATTATCCTTCTAGTTTACCTTATCTGCTGAGTCAATTTTTCCATCTCAATTTTATGTGACTATTAAGAGATGAAATCCAAGTAGTTAATAAAATTATTTGTTAGCTAATCTCTTTCAGAAAGTGAAGATGGAAGCTTGAATCCCTGGCTCTGTTAAACGACATGGGGTGCACGTCCCAATATTGTTATTATTGTTTTTATTTACTCACTAAGTCATGCCTTATTCTTTTGTGACCCCATGGACTGTATCGCCTGCTAGGTTCCTCTGTCCATGGGATTCTCCAGGCAAGAATACTGGAACGGGTTGCCGTTTCCTCCTGCAGGGGATCTTCCTGACCCAGGGATTGAATTTGCGCCTCCTGCGCTGGCAGGTGGATTCTTTACCACTGAGTCACCTGAGAAACCCTAGGTCCCTATATTGGTACATATCAAATTCACAATACGAAGTTTTATTTTTAATCTCCAAAATTTAATGAGTTCATGATTCATAGTGAGAAAGCAGTCTGATTCTGCCCTGGCCTCTTCTTAAACCATAGTTAGAAAAAACTTCTCAAGCTGGAGCTTGCTTTTCTGATTGCTGACAATAGCTCTCTTCCCCAAATAGACTCAGTGCCTGAAGGAGTTTCTGGAAAAAAGAAGTAACTGAAACCAAGATTCTTTGCAACTTAATGCCTTCTTCCGTAGGTGAAAAATACATTGTTTGTGTGGAGAGTACAAATATCAGACTAGAAACTCAGGCATGCAAGAAAGAAAACCTCCTTTATTTTTCTGTAACTAAACAATTTTTGTTTTAGAGTGTTTTTAGAGTGTCACTCTTAGAATTCTTTTTTCTGTGTTCATAGCCCTCCCCCACCTTCCCCTATTTCTCTGAGCGAGTTTCTGAGTATTTGGTGGCAAGTGTGGTAGGTGATCTGAGCCCAGCTGATGCTTCATAACATCTTTATGCTAATAACGATCATGGGGACTGTGGAACCATCCTTTACTCCCATTTATCAAGTCCTTTCCTGTCCCTTACCTCTCTTCTACTTTGATGTCACTCTTGAACACATGACAGTCATTCTTAAGTTCTTCTTAACATTGGGGCTTGGAGAACTTCACGGTTCAGCTGCCTCTTCCCAGGGCTTCATCTAGCGAGTAACAGGTTCTCAAACTTGTGATTTATATGATTTATATTTACCTTGCTAGAGTTTGTCATTCCCCCTGTCTAGCCTGAGGAACTGATCTTCTTTCTCGGGATCTAACAATGTTTCTGGACTCGTCTCTTTCCTTTTGATCCTCATTTTGTTTCTCCATTCTTAAAATATTTACATAGCTTAGATGCAAAGGTAGGAGTGGAGGATAAAGTTTGCTTTTAACTCATCACACATATCCTCCTAAACCCACACGGTCAGTCACCCAAGTTCTTTCAGTTTCCTTGAAAACTTGACTTGTGGAATTTGAAATCTCATAGTAAATCTCTGTGCCAGTGCTCTAGGCAGTTACATTCTTCCCTTTAAGAAATGAAAATTAGTGGCCTAGTTGCCTAACATGTATCAACTTTAGAAGGAAGGAAACAAAGTTACAATAAAACATCCCTTATCCCACAGAGTCTGATTTTGAATTTAGATTTAACAGGATTGATGATTATCTCCCATCCTTCATCCAGCAGAGTCTCAAATGAGATCTGTTGGTGTGGGAAGATAGGGTAGGGTAAGTTCTTACTCTGGGTCAGAAAGACTATGAAATAAGGGATCTTCGCCTGACCCTTACTTTGGGTCAGACTAACTAAGACTAAGAGACTAAGAAAGAGGCCAGGGAAAGCCTTTCAGAATCCTGTGTTGGGAAGCTGAGATGGTATTTGCAGGACTGTGAGAGTGAGTGTCTCCTTAAATTTTGTGACATGGACACCTCACTTACATCACCATAGTACTGGCCCTGAAAAGAGCTGCCAACCAAAGGGCTTCCACAGTCCTGGAGGTGCCAGCCAGCCTGGGACACAGGAATGTCCTCATGAGTGTTCAAATTTGGGTAACAACTGCCAACCTGCAGCAGGGACTCAGATGGATTTGGATGGCACAAGTGCACCCAGAACTCCTGGCTGGCTCACTGAGGGGCTTCCCTGGTCATTACATTAGTTCCCCAGTAATGCTACTGTATATAGTATGCATTGTGGGTTTTTTTTTTTTTTTTGAAATTATTAATCTGGTATGGTTTACTATAAATATATTTTAAGAACATTTCTCCTGATGAATTACTGTGTTGAGAACATTGTAATGAATTAGAAAAATAGATTTGTTTTTGAATGGTATATTTTAACTGATCTTTATTGGACAATCTCTTGCATACTTCTAACAAAGGTTAGAAACTATTACTGTATAAGTTTAGTACTTGATTTTATGTTTGTGTTAGGATAGATATTAACTAGAAAAAACTAAGTGATCCTTCAAAGAAAATGCAAGTTTAAAAGTTTAGCAGAGGCAAAAATTTGCAGTTAAAATATACAGTGAAATGTGACTACCTAAAAATTCTGTCAGGATATACATATATATATATAGGATATGAAAATTGTCAGGATATACAACTTTAAGAAAAACAGGGATTCTGGGCCCAAACTCTTGCTGCATGGTCATTTGGACATATTTAGACCTTGTTATTTTGAAATTAGGATGAAGTCTTCTGCTATATGAATTCTGACACATAACTGATATTTACTTTAATATAGAAGCATGCTGCTTATGGGAAAGGCATTTTAGTAGAAGTCTAGTTAAGAATTTCAAAAGAAGAATTTGGGGAAATCTCAATTTCTTTAAGAATACAAAATATACCCTGAATTTGTAATTAAAATAGGAAAGCATTGGTTGGTTTCCATTGTCTACATATGAAATATGAATTCCAAAGGACATCTCCTGAACATTTTTGGGCATTAATCCAATAATTGGAAATATTTTCTATGGCAGTGAACTCTCTTAGATAATATATTGCATCATGCTTTCCCATATTTATAAAACACTGTTACAGATAAATTATTTTACTAAATATTTATAGTATATGTGCTTGAAATCTGAGTTGTACAGTTTAATTAATTACCATATATTAATGGAAGGCCTAATATGTGTCCACCAATATGAAAAGTGGGAAAAGGGACAGGTGCTTTTCTTGCCCTGACAGCTTACAGTCATTGGAAGAAGCATTAAACTCATTCACGACCAAGTGTTACGCATATAGCTAAGCAGGGGCATTATAACTGAAGTAAGTAACCTAGGTTCAGGACTTAGGGTTGAACTTCCCTGAGAAACAGTAAGTTGAAAATATAGATGAAAGAAGGAAAAAAGATGAAGGATCCCACCAGAGTACAGACTATATATTGCAAACACTTAAGTTGGGGAAGGATATTGAACTAAAGGTTCTCTAGCAACGTTAGTGCTGCATGCCTGAAGTGTAGACTATTGGTGGAAGTACCAGGTGATGAAATAGAAGAGGTCAGAGAGGAGTAGTACAAGTAACAATAACAGTGACAATAGTAATAATTATGTTTATTGAAAAGTTCTATTTTTTGATGCTTTCATTAAGAGACATGCATGCCATCTCATTAAGAAAGCACACTGAGCTACCTGCTATAATTTAGAATTTTGCAATATATTAAGTTCTGTCTTTGAAAGTATATATTTTCTCGGTGCTTTATTCCACTCATAGAATAGTATTATCAGAAATTTATTCTCCAGGCAAAATATGTAATAAAATGTTAATTGACTAAAGAGAAGAAAAGTGTTAACTCTTGATTTCCTGAGGCTGTTACAAGAAAGCTTTGCTTTAATTATTTATTTCAGACTGATCACAACTTTCTCCACATCCATGTGACATACAAATTAAACTCATTTGTAATTGTCAGCCATCAGCCCTGTTGCTTTTATTTTGTTCTTCTTTAGTATGAAATTTTATAATGGATAAGTGATGGTTCTGCTTTTTTTTTTTTTTTAAACTGACTTTACTGTTGATTAGAATGCAGTGTACTTGTCTAGTCAGGTTTTAAATTGAACTGGAAAAAACTTTCCTTTAAGTCAGGTGGGTTTCAGCTAGCTTTATTAGCAAAGGAAAGAAATCTTTCTATTTAAAGCTAACTTTCTTTTCTTTGAGGTTGGGTTTTTATGAAAGAAGACTGTGAAACCTGAAGGGATGACATATGAGCAGAAAGGCTGGTATAAGAATGAGTTACAGAGATAAACTAATTGGGTTCAGTTATTGGTTCTGCAATTTACTAATTGTGTGACCTTGAGTAAATTCCTTTATCTCTTCCTACCTCCATTTCCTCTTTTGTAAGTTAAGGATAATAATAGCATCTACTTGATATAGTTATTGTTAGGATTAAATGAATCAATTTGCATACTATCCTTAAAACAGTTCCTGGCACAAATGTATATAATCCTCTGTAACAGTCATTAGTTTGCATTGATGGATTGATGTTCCCAGATCTGTTTCTGTTACTACATATGTAGGTCCAGTGGGTACAGAATAGAGTAACTAAATATGGAAAGAATGTGGAAAGAGACAGGAAAATATTAAGGAAGGTAATGGAAAACAGAACAGACATTTCCTGCATTGCTCAGAAATTTCTTAGCAGAATATTGCATATGTGTGGTCTCTGTGTGTATGTATGTGAGAGAGAGAGAGAGAGAAAGAGAGAAAAAGAGAGAGAAACAGGGAAACAGAGATACCAGATTTTTGAGCTCTGCCTAATATATGCATGGAGTTGGAATGAATTATCTTCCTGAGAATTTTTTTTTTTTTTGCCATGCTTTGGCCTCTCCAAAAAGCTTCAGTATGACATCTTGGTCCTGCCCAGTTTCATTAGTCTATAGCTCTTCGTTGTCATGGGGACTTCACTCTGGTGGACACTCTGTTGTGTGAGTCCCTGCAGGGTACTAAGTGTTAACCTGGAATGTTTCCCTCTCTTAAAAGGGCCAAGAGAGAGTGAAACATTTCCTCTAAACATTTGACAAGGAAGTTTCTCTTTGGAGAATTTGTTCATATAGATTACATATTAATCCAAGAATATTGAAAAGGGAATCCTAAAAATCTGAAACCAAACTAATTTGTTTATACAGAAATTCTTTGCATAGTCATAAATACTAAATTGGAATTATATGATGCATTGTAGGTCAATAAGTACTATATAATAAAGCAGATGTGTTAAGACTCTGTCTATGAAAACAGAATATGTATATTTTAAAAGATATTAATGAAGCATATTACTGTATTTGCAAATAAAAAATATCTTTGCATATGGGAAAATAGAATGCTCTCAACAAAAGAAATCAGCTGAATTGTCTTTAGAGCTTAATGGTATATTTTACCTTTGCAAAACATTTATTTGGTGCTTATAACAAATAAATATGCGAGTTTTGCTGTTTTCCCGAATGGATATACAATGGCAGCTGTCTTTCTAATCGCTCCCCTATTCAAACACTAATCGGTGGAACCCACGTAGAATGCTAGCCGCCTGAATAGGTAGACAATGGCAGCAGCGTTTTTAATCACGGTCCTATTCAAGCACTAATCGGAGTGATGATTAAAGGACATTAGAGGGAGCACTTTGACATCTGATCCTTTGAACTGACGTCTGTGCAGGCTGCACTCCACAGAGCTCACTTGGCCAGACTGATTTCCTTAAATAAAGTGCAGTGATTTCCAGTGTAGGAAATATTACATTAGAGCCTATTGAAATGATTAGGAATTGAGGAGCTTTTCTTTCAGTGAGGATTTGCTGTATGCTGTATACTCACAAAACTAGAACATTAATATTGCATGTACTCTGGGTGTCAAGGACCATAGAGACATAGCTTGAAAAAGGTCCTCCTGTAGTCACACACTTAAAATTGAATCTGAATGTGGAACTCTGCTATCATAGTTCTCCATTATGGAAGTTTCTTTGAATTTTTATGTAACTCAGTCAAGATCAGAACATCCTAACTGCATTGCATTTTTTTTTTTTTTTCTGTAGACCAGGGTATTTTATTGTTACCTCTCTTGAGTTGCTTTAATGACAACAAAAACAAGTATTATGTTATATTCTATGCATGGTTATATCTTTAATAAGACAGAATGAAATGTTTCTATTTTTACTCTCTCAGAATTTCTAATATCTATTTAGATTTTACTAACTGATTCTCTAGAATATGACATATGATTGATCCTGAAAACATTAATATCTATTAAAAATTTGCAAATTGGATCAGTGGTTAACGTTCCAACACCAGTATTTGAAGATGTAGCTTTAAATATCTATATATTTCTATATCTATCCATATTTATAATTTATGTTGAAAAAACTTTTTAATCATTTTATGTTCAGTATATGAGGACTATGAATTAAACTGACAAAACATACTAATAGAATAAAAAACATGCACATTTTATTTGATGTTAATACTTTACTTTTATGTCCATAAAGCCTTCATAGAAAAGAAGTGAAGACTCAAAGAAGCAGGTAGACTCATAGGCTTATATAGCATTTTAACAAAGAGTGGTGTATTGTGGAAAAGTGACCAGACAAAAGAGAAGGGGTTTGACTTCTAGGTGTGGTTAATTGTGGGAAGGTAAGTATATGGGGGGAACTAATGGATGAGAAGATTTATTTTAGTAAGGTTTGTTTGTTCATCTTGGTGTCAACTTTCTGTCTTCAGTGATAAGGATTGTTCTCCTGGTACAGGAGAAGGGGGAAGAAACACTTTCACAAAGGGAAATTTATGTCCTGCTTTTAGACAGATAGCAGAGGGCAGAGAGCTCTTTGTGAATTTGCTTTGTCTTAATTGCCTTCAGCTCAAAATAATCTTTCTGCTGAAGTAGCATATTTTGGGGTAGCATACTCTGCCTTCATGTGCAGCCTCATAGGATTGAACTTGCTGTATTTTTTTTATGCTCCTTAGTTATAAGATTCTTTTTCTACAAGAGACAAATATGTATCATAAGTTCTGGAATAAATATAATTGTGGTGTACACTTTTGAGGATATCTGCCCCCCAGTTTACGGACACATAGTACGGGCCCTTGAATTTGTTCATGCATCATCTGACTCTGAGCTCATTCTAGGGTCAAATTATGAATCTGATTGAGAAAACTGATCCAACCCAGGAAAAGCAGATTCTCTCTTAGAAATCTGGGACAAGAGTTATTTCATTCTAGGCTGTTTGGGCAGAAAAAATATGAAACCTGGATGTTATAGGGTGGTCATTTTCCACCTGACAATTATATTAAAAGAAGAAAAAGCCAGTCTGAAGAGAGAGAAGACTGAGGCAGATGTAGATAAAAAAAGCTGCTTGGATTACTCATGGCTTTTCATCAAGAGAGTTTTGCAGTTTTGTGTTTTGTGATATATTCTTATACCCAAATATAGTCATCTTATTTTGGCTTAAGCTAAAGTAGGTTTTAAGTATAGACAACCAAAAAATCCCAAGGTGCACAATATGAAAATTTCTCATATGTCAAATTCTAATGACTTAGAAAAAGATGTTTAATTTTTAGGGAATATACTAAACGTATAATTAAAGTAGGAAAAGAGAAACAGAGGAAGTAGTAGTAAAATTTTACATGTTGAGTGAAACATTAGAGTGTAATGTAATCAGCTCCTGCTTAGAGACAGACTGCGTGTGTGCTAAGTTGCTTCAGTCATGTCCAACTCTTTAAAATGCTATGGACCATAGCCTATCAGGCTCCTCTGTGCATGGGATTCTCCAGACGAGAATATTGGAGTAGGTTGCTTAGGTGAAAATCGTTTCTCTGCGTTTACTGACTTGATCTTCTTCACTTCTATCAGCTAACTCCAATTTCCTCCAGTAAAAAAGGGAATACTAATAATGAGAGCAATCTAATTAAATTATTTTGAGAATTAAGTGAACTGACAAATTTAAAATGGTATAATACAAAACTTGCTTGCATGCAGACCAAGTCTCTTTAGTCATGTCTGACTCTTTGTGACCCCAAGGGCTATAGCCCTCCAGGCTCTTCTGTCCATGGGATTCTCTAGACAAGAATACTAGAGTGGATGCCATGTCTTCCTCAGGTGGATCTTCCTGATCCAAGGATCGAACCCATGTCATTTGTGTCTTCTGCATTTCAGTCAGATTCTTTACCACTGAGCCACCATGGAAGCCCCATATAAAGCTTAGCACACGGTAAATGCTTACTAAACAATGTTATTTTATTATTTTGTTTTTATGTACATGTGAGGAGTATCTCAGGCTCAGATGGTAAGACACTTATCTAGTATTTCTTTGAAGAATTTTATGTCTCCAGTCTTCATTGTTGTTCCGTCCCTAAGTTGTCTCTGACTCTTTGTGACCCCATCTACTACAGCATGCCAGTCTTTACTGTCTCCTGGACTTTGCTCAGACTCATGTCCCTTGAGTCAATGATGCCATCCAACTATCTCATTCTGCATTGTCCCCTTATACTTGTGCTCTCAATCTTTCTCAGCAATGGGGGCTTTTCCAGTGAGTTAGCACTTTGAATCAGGTGGCTAAAGTATTGGAGCTTCAGCATCAGTCCTTCCAATGAATATTCAGAGTTGGTTTCCTTCAGGATTGATCTCCTTACAATCCAAGGGACTCTGAAGAGTCTTCTCCAACACCACAGTTCAAAAGCATCAGTTCTTCAGTCATAATTTATAGATATTAAATATTGAGAAAAGCAATAGTGCATTTATTTTATGTGACTTTTTTAAAAATATCACATACTTTTTTTTAAAAAATGAGGTAAAATTGGTATGTAACATTATATAAGTTTCAGGTATCAGTTCAGTTCAGTTCAGTCACTCAGTCGTGTCCGACTCTTTGCAACCCCATGAATCGCAGCACGCCAGACCTCCCTGTCCATCACCAACTCCCGGAGTTCACTCAGACTCACGTCCATCGAGGCAGTGATGCCATCCAGCCATCTCATCCTTGGTCGTCCCCTTCTCCTCCTGCCCCCAATCCCTCCCAGCATCAGAGTCTTTTCCAATGAGTCAACTTTTCGCATGAGGTGGCCAAAGTACTGGAGTATAATTCAACATCTGTACACAATGTGATTACCACCAAAGGTGTAGTTACTGTTCATCACTATACAATTGACCCCCTTCATCCATTTGGATATTTGGTTAACAAATCCAGGTTAATATAACCAGATTTTTATGACTAAATAGACCTTTTGTCATAAACTTAGTGTTCTTTATTTTGTAAAAGACAAAACATACCCAGATGTAGTATTTTTAGTTTGTTTCCATGTTACATGAAGTAACTGTAGTTGGTTATTTTGGATTACTTGCATTTTTTCCTTCCAATAAGAATACAGGTAGTATTTACGGTATGACTTTGCTCTTATTATCTATTGGTTCATCCCATCCATATGCTCTTATATTGCCGCTTGTGTGTTTTGAGAATTGGAATCTGCATCTATACCTCTATATTAATGTATCTCTCTTTATCTTTGTCTATATGCCTTCTTTTTAAAGTTATACTTTCTGGCTTTAAAGCTAGTAGCTTTGTAAATTGCAAATCAACAATAATCTACCCAAATCTTTTCCCCACAGCACTGCCTAAAGTAGTTTGACAGTGTGGTGGTTTTTCTTGTACATATTTGGAATAGCTTGTCTATTATCCCTGGGCTCTTGCCATCTTTTGGTTTAGTAGGACAAGATTTAAAAGAGTGAATAAAAGGAAAAGAGCCAGGAGGTCCAGCAAGGAGAACAGAGGTTTGAATGTGGAATAGCATAATATATTTGGGAGCCAAAAATCCAATAGATAATTCAAACTTGAAAAGGGATTCATATCTGAGAGCAATAGAAGAAGGAAGGGTGAAGATGGAAATGTCTAGAAAGGAAAACTGTATTGAACTTGTGAAAACAATTAAGTATACTTTTAGGGATTTGGATGTTTCCCTTAGGGTAATAAGCTCATGATTTTGACTACAATATGACCATCATAAAAGTAATGTTTTAAAATTAATGAGTAATCTTTAGACTATTAATTTGCAACTTTTTAGTTAAGAGCATCAATAAAGGTGGGAGTTATGGGAATAGAGAGAATGGGATTAAAGATTCTTCAGATACTGTGAAGATTATCTAGAAAGAATGAGCAGCTCTCTCATTGGAAAGGGATGAAAAAGTTAAATAATATGTCATTTATCATTCAATAAATATATACTGAGTACCATGGTGGTGGTTTAGTTGCTGTTGCTAAGTCATGTCCGACTCTTGCAACCCCATAGACTGTACCCTGCCAGGCTCCTCTGTCCATGGGATTCTCCAGGCTAGAATATTGGAATGGGTTGCTATGTCCTTTTCCAGGGGATCTTCCTTACCCAGGAATTGAATCTGGGTCTCCTTCTTTTCAGGCAGATTCTTCATAATAGGGGTATAAGAAGGCACCCATATTTTTATTAAGGAGAAACAGACAGGAGTGGAAGGTAGCACTGATGTATGGGGAGAACTACCAGCTGCCTTGGCCCATTGACTGGTGTAGTGCCTGGCATATAGTGAGCACACTCAATGACTGCTAGCTGTTATCTTTGTTCATGATAGATTTTGATATCATTGCTGCTGATTTTTTGTACTTATTGTTGTTATTACAGACATTCAGTGGTAAAATCACTTCTTTCCAATTACTGGTGATATTATACCTTCTGTGGTTCTGGCTGTACCACAATTGCCTCTAGGCAAAGATGAAAAACAAGAACAAGTGGAAGAGAAGATAACTTCCCTCCAATCCAGAGAAAGGCTGATAGAACTTATCAAGCCTCAAACTTTTGGGTATATATTGGACAGGTTATCTGCAAGGCAAAGTTTAGGCTTTATCAGATGTTCTAAGCTTTATTACATTGAATATCATATACTTGTAATTTTTTCACTGAAAGTGTTCTTTTGTAGAGTCTTACTTATCTTCCCTATGAAAAGCATTATTCCTTTTTACTTCATCTTATACCTTCTTGGAAATGTTCATAGTACATTTTGTCTAGCATTGAAGTATTACTTTCCTTGTGATGAATGTCATCATAGTAAGCTGGTTTTAATCTTTTGAGTGGGAAATATTATGAATCAATTGAATAAATGTTTAATCCCCCAAAGACAGAAATAAATGGAAATGGTGGCATTTCAGTCTTTTCATTCATTCAACAAACTGAGTTTGGACTGATGGTAAAAAGATAAATATGATTTAGTCACTGAGTTATGTCCAACTCTTTGCAACCCCTTGAACTGTAGCCTGCCAGGCTCCTCTGTCCATGGGATTTCCCTGGGAGGAATACTGGAGTGGGTTGCCGTTTCCTTCTCCAGGGGATCTTCCTGACCCAGGGATTGAATCTACATCTTCTGCATTGCAGGTAGTCTCTCAATTGAATAAATATTTAATCCCTCAAAGTGAAAGTGAAAAAGTCACTCAGTCCTGTACAACTCTTTGCGACCCTATGTACTGTAGCCTACCAGGCTTCTCCGTCTATAGGATTTTCCAGGCAAGAGTACCGGAGTGGGTTGCCGTGCCCTTCTTCATGGGATCTTCCCGATCCAGGGGTCGAACCCAGGTCTCCCACGTTGTGGGCGGACGCTTTAGCCTCTGAGCCACCAGGGAAGCCTTTAATCCCTCAAAGACAGAAATAAGTGGAAATGGTGGCATTTCAGTCTTCTTTTCATTCATTAAACAAACGGGATTTGGACTGATGGTAAAAAAGAAATGAACAGAGAAGGGCAAAATAGAAACAGTTATATTTTTAAGATAAATCTTGAATAGATAAATTCTAAAACATAGAAAGATTCTAGAACATTGGATAATGTTGGGCATTCTATAAATATTTGTGAAATAAATAACTGGATAGTTACAGAACATTCACCTTTGCCAGGAGGGAGTGCAGTGAATAATTGGAGAACATGATGGATCATTTGAATCTTGAAGATGTAGCAGGCCTTTAAGCAAGCAGGAAAGAGTAGGGGGAAAGGAAACAATACAAGCAAACAAATGTCATGTGTAGCCTCACAGATTTATGGAACAGTGACATATTTTCAATGAACTGCAGATAACTATAGTATTACTAGAAAAGACAGGATAGTAAGGACCAGCTTATAAAGGGCTTCAATTGTATGTTACCGTCCACTCTTTTAGAAGAAGAAATTAAATAGCACTCACTTAATTTTCACAATAATTCAGTGATGTTAAGTACTAGAGTTATCCCTATTTAAAGACAAGAAACAGAGAATTAGAGATGTTAAGTTCCTTGTCCAAGTCAGTAGCTAGTAAGTAAAATATTTAGCATCTAGGATGAAATTGACACCTTTAAATCCTAGCACACTTCAGAATATATAAAAATATATATTTTTACAGGAAAAAATTAAATGTTTGGAATATTTTTGTACTAAACTGAAAAAAGACACATTTATCCACCTTTTAAAGTTGTTTTTGTTACCAGTTTTTCATTATGCAAGTTTTACTGGGTTTTCCCAAAATTCAAATCAAATTTAACTAAAAATCTCATTTCAAAAGAGTGATCCAGGTCTACTCAGCAGCTTGATATACCTGACAGAAAACTGTCTCAAAGCAATAATGTTATTGTACTGTCATAAAGGCAGTAACGGAAAGAGAAGTAAAAGTACTTTATTATGAACTAGAAAATAGAAACAGATATTTTAATAATGGGAATAAACATCTAGAAAGCTACATGTGAAAGATCAGTAAAATTCAGTAATGATGAAAACAGTGCTTAAGTGCTGAAAATAGTGATTTTGATGAAAGAAAAAAGGTGTTTTGAGGTTTGCATTGTATATGGGTCTTACATTGGCACTGTTAACACCATGTTGGCATCAGGAAAGAATCTAGACAGAATATATACTTTTAAGAAATCATTTAAAATCTACCATGAATGGAATATCAAGATAGCAATTTCAGTTTGCATTTTTAGAATGTTTTCCTCCAAGGAAGTCAAAACACTTGGCATTTATCTTATTACCATGGTGAAGTATTTCTGTGGTAGGTACTATTGTTCTGTCATTCCTCTCAAGAGAAAATACATAGGAAGTGTCAGGAGTTTTTTTTAACAGTTACCTAAACTTTTTTTCTGTTTAAAAGCCAATTAAGTCTCAGTGAACGATAACTTTATCCACTTAATTCCTCTAAGCCAAAAATGTTAAATTCTTTATTTCTCACTTTCTCCACACATTGTTTCTAGTCTGTTAAGAAGTTAGCTCTACCTTCAAAATACATACAGAAAAGGCAACTTCTCACCTTCTGCACCTCACGAGAGCTTCATTTATGTTGTGATCCGTGTGAATGGTTTCTCCTAGAATTTGTGTACAGCCGCACAATCATATCTGGTCTTCTAGTTGTTACACTTGCTTGGACATTTGTTTGGCTCAGGCAAGAATACAAATAGAGGCCCACATCCCTTCTGTCTGAATATTTGTAGGCTATAATGTAAGACCAAAAAGTGTTAAAAAATTATGTTCTAGCATCCAGATTTAACAAATACATATTCATAGTGACAATGTTGAAAAATATGTCTTTTATTCATGTCTGTTCTGTTGGTGGGCTGCTGAGGCTTAGATGAGTAATAAACATATGTATTGTTTAAAAATTATTGTATTATATTATGAAATTTATTTTTTCTTGCCTTTGTTTCAGCAGAATTCTACAAACTGTTGTGATAATTGAGGATGTCATATAATTTGTATTCTAGTGACAATAATGTTTTAAACAATTAAACTATAAATGGAATTTAGTCAAAATGTAAAAATTTAAATATAATTCATTAAAATGTAAATGAAAGTTTTTAAACTATTTAGACATTTACAGACTATTTGCATATATTTAAAATGTATTTGTCTAAAATATTCAAATTATGAGAATGACATAATAAAATAATACAAACAAAATTGTGCAATGAAGTAATATACTTTATAAGTTTTA
>SJYA01000795.1:5600975-5612126 GCA_006410615.1 Neotragus moschatus | reverse complement strand
TTCACATATTCTATCTAGATCTATATAGGCATACAAATTTAAGAGTAATATTGATTGTTTAATATTGCAAGTTATTCTTTGGCTGCCACAAGCAGATTTTTATAAGGATTATGTAGTCAGGGGTTGGGGGGGATTGGGGTGGGGAGGAGAAACACATTCCTCTCCAGGCCCTGCTGAGTTCCCTCTACCACACAGCACTCCTTGGTACTACTAGTAAATGATACATGAAGTATTGCATTTATGCTATCTATAGGGAAGGACATTATTTTTATGTTGTTTAGTAATTGAAGGCTTCTGTGACTCACTGCTTCCTTTCATTACAAAGCAGCTTTGTCTCATATGTCAGTAATGGCATAACTCAGACTTGTTCATATTGTCCTGTCTTTTTGAAGGAGATAGGATGGAAGATGTAAAGAAATGTTCTCTGGAGTCTGAATGGTTGATTATGATCATTGGTGTGTAGAATTATGAGAGAGGTTAGACCTGTTTCTACTCCTAATATCAGTTTCAGAATGACAGAAGCAGCCGTTTGTTCCTTAGTAAATTTATTATGGGTGTTTATGTTTGAAATCTAGAGATTCACCAAAGTGACCATCTCTTGCCCTGATCTAAAGCAACATTGAACGTAGTGTATTCTTCTTGGTGATCATCTTGTTTTCCCCTTGTCCTCAGCCATTAGAAAAACCCCAAACCCCATATTATTTTTATCTTGAAACGTAAAATGCAGCGTGTCTTCTCACTGTCTTCCCATCACACTCAAGATAAAATACAGTACTGTAAAACTTGCAACACTGTCCTTCTTATTCCAAGTTTTGTTGTTCTCCCCATGATGTAACTCTGTGGGATTGCTGGGTCATATGGTAGTTCTGGGGCTTACCTAGTGGTTCAGTGGTGAAGAATCTGCCTGCCAGTCCAGGAGATGTGGGTTTGATCCCTGGGTTAGGAAGATCTCCTGTAGAAGGAAATGGCTACCCACTCCAGTATTTTTAGCTGGGAAATCCCATGGACAGAGGAGCCTGGCGGACTACAGTCCATGGGATTGCAAAAGAGTTGGACAGAACTTAACGATTAAACAACAACCACCTGATCGTTCTAGCTTTAATATCCTGAGAAGCCTCCATGTGTTCTCAATATGGCACTATCAGTTTACATTTCCACCAACAGTGTGCGAAGAGTTCCCTTCTCTCATGTCTTCTCCAGCATTTATTATATTTTCTCTTTGATAATAGATGTCCTAACGTGTGAGGTGGTTTGCGTTTCCCTGATAATTAGTGGTGTTCACCTTTTCATGTACATGTTGGCCATTTGTATGCCTTTGGAAAAATGTGTAAGTCCTTTGCCTATTTTCCAATTATGTAGTTTTTGCTAATGAGTTGTATGTGTCCCTTGTATATTTTGGATATTAACCTCTTATCAGATATGTGGTTTGTGAATCTTGTCTCCTATTTCACAGGCTGCCTTTTTATTTTGTGGATGGTTTTCTTTGCTTTGCAGAAGCTGAAGTTTGATGTCGTCCTGCTTATTTATTTTTGCTTTTGCTTTTGGTGTCAAGTCTAAGAATTTTTTCTAAGACCCATGTCAAGGAGCTTTTCTCCTTTGTTTCCTTCTAGGAGTTTTGTATTTTAAGGCCTTTTGTTTAAGTTTTTAATCAATTTGAAGTTGATTTTTATGTATGGTGTAAGAAGGGGTCAAGTTTCATCTCTTTGCATGTGGCTTGTTTTCCCATTGCTTTGAAGTCTGCTCTCTCTCAAGTTAATATATCTACTCTGGGTGGTGAATCTGACAGTATTTTGGAGGCTTTCCTGTTATTGGGTTACCTGGAGTTTTTCACTGTCAGACTTGTTCACATTGAGCCCCCAGCAATTTATCAATTACAGTTTATTTTTTCCTACTCTGGTACTGCTTCCTGGAAATTTCCTCTCCTTAGTCTTCATGCTGGTATACTCTGATTACCTGTGTGCACCTGCCTCTCGCATCTTGGGAAAATGCATTGCTCTGGGTCCTCCCCTCTTTTCCAAGTCTAAGAAAAGCTGTTGATTTGTCAGCTTGTTCAGCTTTTTACTTTTTGTTAAGTTGCAGTGGTGACTTCCAATCTCTTTACTTGCAGAATCAGAAACTGGAAGTCTGACTCCTTAATTTTTTGTGAAACATCATATAGCCTCCTGCTTCATGGCATTTATACTATCTTTTTTTTTTTTTTAATCTGAGATACTCCTTCCCATATATCTGCATAGCAAGCTCTCTAACTTCCTTCATATATCTGCTCAGATGTGATCTAACTGGCAAGATCTTCTTGAGACTGAAAGTCATAATAGCAGTGTCTCCCATTCCAGCATTTCTTTTTTCCTCTGTTGTTCTATCTTTCTATTTCTTATTATCCCTATTTACACTTAATTTTTCTCTATAGCATTTGTTATCATCTACATATTTGCTGATATTTGTTTGTTGACTTTTTCCTTCTCTAGAATACAAGTTTCTTGCAGGCAGTGGCTTAGTCAGTTTTGTTCGCAACTATGTCCTCAGGGCTGAGACAAATACTTGGCAAGAGTACATGCACAAATTAATGAAACAAAAATTCTAGAAACTAGACCATGTTACTATATCAGATCTAATTAACAAAACTTAAATAGTCTCACGTATCAAAATTGAAGTTCAAATTTAAAATTTGGTTTTCCAAATTCATTTGCCTTTGGACACCAATCTTTTCATCTTGTACATTTTGATGGATCAGAGTTAGAAATATTTAGCCCCAAGTGTACTCAATAAAAAGGTCTAAAGTAGAATGCCCAATTATCTCTAACCATCTCTAACAATATTTTTAGTGAGCAAAATGATTCTCAAGTTCTATAAGTAAATATAATACTGCTATCATCCTGGCTTTTAACTGAAAAAAAACTATTTCAGGTCATAAGAAGAGAAATATCAGATAACTTATATCTTTGGATTGTTATGATGAGAAGTTTTTATTTTTGTCTGGAATTATTCTCTATAAAGGACTTGAGGAGGAGCATTTTATGCTTTTTCTGTGGTGCCCAAATGAAATCAGTAATAATGTTTCTTACTCTGATGCACTTAAGACCTGGACATCTTATGAAATTGTGAGATCCTTTGAGGCATACTTTGTAATATTGTTTATAGGTTAAAATTTCACAAACAGAATAATCTAGCTGAAGAGAGCACCACTACTGTAAAGATAGTAGTGGTGCTCTTTTTCCATCATCACAAATTTAGTAATCATTTAGTACAGCACTTTCCAACCTTTTTCTTTATTTTTCTTCTGTTTTAGAACACCATGGCATGTATAGAAATATATACTGAAGTATCAGGGAATATTGGGAGATGTGTAAATAGGGCTTGCTAAATGAGTTAATTATATTTCTGGATATATGTTAATTTATGTAAAAAAAGTTTTGTGGATAGGTAAATACAACATATAACATAAGTATGTCATTATATATAAAACATAAATATGCATGTAAACAATAGAATGTAGTAGAAATCAAGTACAGAAAGAAGATATTAAATGTTTATAATTTATTAAAAACCTTTCAAATATGGTATTTTTGAAATTATTAAGATCAGAAAGGTAACAGACAGACCTATATAGTGTTCAAATATGTTTTCAGATGTGGTAAATTCTGAATGTGTACAGATGACTCAGTTTTTATCATATAAAAATGCTATCACTTTATATCCATCGATATGTCTTGCCACACTTCTAAGCCACTCTCAGAGGCCGGTTAAGAATCTCCCTATGGAAGACATGCTGAGTGCCAGTAGCCTGTGTGATTACTCTACATTTGCCCTCCTGTGGCATCTTTTGATTGAATCATTCAAAGTTGGCAAGGTGATTTGGAAAGTAAGTGGAAAATAAAGGTTATTTTATATATCCTTTTGGAAATACTTCTTGAAGTTTCATCCTAGTTTTAAGGAAGGAAGTTTTTATCAGTGGCCATGTAGCTGTGTGTATTCCCATGACTCCTGTTATAACACAGCAGATGACTAGAGCGTCTCGGTGATGGGTCTTGTGTCTTAGTCGTCTTTGGTTCTTCTATGTGTGTGTAACCACTTATAGCGCAATAACAAAGAATTTTAAAATGCAGTAATCACATTCCCAAATATTGTCATTTATATTAAAAAAAAAGCCAATTGCCGATTGTTACATTATAATATGTTCAAGTATTTTATAATTTTGTAACTGGTTTTAAAAGTAAAAGCAAGGTACTTATATTGGTGTCATATAGGTGAATTTCGGGGTTACTTTTGCCATAAATTTAAGTAAAACAAAATAAATGCAATGTTATTGACTGATGCTCTTTTGAAGTCTATCTCATAATGCTATAATATGCTACAAAAAATTTATTATTAACTTTCAGCAAATATTTCCTGACAATTAACTATGGAGAAAATGGAACAATATAAATAATCAAAGAGTGAGCAAGGATGGCAAGAAAGAAACAGAAAAAAATAAAATGAGAGAATGGTGATGATGAAAATTCTGTGGTAATTTTTCATAATATAAATGAATGACTTTCCAGTAATCAATAAGTAATGAATTTTAGGTCTCAATTATTTTATATTATTTGCAATAAATCATTTTTAGATATCTGCAGAAGTATTTTGATATTTTCACAAATACTATCCTAGAACACCAAAAGCACAGAGATATATAAGCTTGAGTACACTCCTGGGGAGAAAAACTAAATGCATTTCGTGTAGTTCAGTCAACACGCTTACTTTACCCGTTAAAGTTGTTTATTTTTCTTTTCACATTCAAATAACAGGCAAATCTTTCTCCCAACCAACCAATGTCAATAAATAATCTTACACTGTTGAATTCTCAAAGTTCCTGGTCAGCATGTCTAAAAGCTAATTTTTTGAGTACAGTGCACATTTTTCTTCCTCTGCTTCTGCAGCAATATTTCCTCTTCCACATGCAAACACAAAGCCTAAGCTTGTGACTTTAAAAAAATTTGTTGAAGTATATATTATAACTAGAGGTATTCACAGATGTAATCAGATAAAGTTCCTTTTCTCATTCAGACCTCAAAATCACTAACCCATTCTCTGGAAAAGCCAAACACTCATTTCTCTTCTACTCCTAAACCCTCCACAATCTAGTTTCCACTTCCTCCCCATAATGAAATCGCTCTTATCATGGTCACAAGTGGCCTCTGTGTTGCTAAGTCCAGTGAACATATTTCCAATCATCTTTTTTCTTGCTAGAGCTCTCTGTATAATTTGATATATGTATCAAATTCTATCTATCTATCTGACATCTTAACCTGGGATACCGCACAGGAACATTAGTTGCAAAATAAAACAATATTTTCACAGAAATCATTTCCACTTGTTTCTAAGAATTCTTCTATTTCTTTGGTCAAGGACCAAAGATAATATCACACCATTCAGATGCATTCATTAAATTCAACCTAGCTTTTAGATCTCTCTGAGGTTTTATATCTTCTCAGAAACTTTATCTGATTACTCCCTACCGAGTATCCTGAATCTACCTCCAGTGCATCCCAACCTCCCTCCTTTCTATTTTGCCTGACTTTCTCTCCCTTGCTTTATTCAATTAACTAATCTGTTGAGAATTTATGAATTCCCTGGTACCGCGATAAGCATTTGGAATACAACTAGACAAAAATCTTTTCTTCAGCGCACTCTCATTCTAGTCATAGGAGATGGACAATAAAAGCTTACAAATAAGTAAATTATATTATACTGTTTAGAAATTACTTACATTGTATTTGCATTGCTTATTTACTTGTCACTCTTTCCAATGATACTATAAGTTCTTAAACCTACTAAGTGTCCAGCATCTTTTTAGATACTTGCAATTTTTATTGACTCTAAAATCTACCTTTCCCACTAATTGGTGAGTTTGTTTCCCAACTCAATTAGCCTAGCCTTCCTTACTGTATTCCAGGGTCTTACCTCAATATAAATTAACTTTAGAGTAATGCTACTTTCAACCTTCCCTGGTGGCTAAGAGGTTAAAGTGTCTGCCTCTAATGCAGGAGACATGGGTTCTATCCCAGGGTCGGGAAGATCCCTTGGAGAAGGAAATGGCAACCCACTCCAGTACTCTTGCCTGGAGAATCCCATGGACGGAGGAGTCTGCTGGGCTACAGTCCATGGGGTCCCAAAGACTTGGACATGACTGAGCAACTTAACTTTCACTGTCAATTTCAATGCCACTTTCATGCTTTGCTAGGACCCTAAAGAGAAGTTCTCTTTGAGCATATCTATACTATGTTACATGCATTATTATTTTCCTTTTATTCCATTTTGGGTGTTTATATGTTTATTGATTGCTTTCTAGAAACTTACTATTGTATGTACTCTTATATAACATTGTAACTTAAACTGTCATATTGGATTGATCATAGAGTTATAGACTTTTAAAAGAGTTAGTTGCTATATATAAAAACAGATTTTACTGATTCCTGGGTAGTACACATTGATCTATTTCATTAATTTTAATGTCTACATAATCAGTTCAGTTTAGTTGCTCAGTCATGTCCAACTCTTTGCGACTCCATGGACTGCAGCAGGCTAGGCCTCCCTGTCTATCACCAACTCCCAGAGTTTACTCAAAACTCATGTCTATTGAGTCGGTGATGCCATCCAACCATCTCATCCTCTGTCATCCACTTCTCCTCCCACCTTCAATCTTTCCCAGCATCAGGGTCTTTTCAAATGAGTCAGTTCTTTGCATCTGGTGGCCAAAGTATTGGCTACATAATATTCTATTACATAAATATATAATTGCATGTTTAATCATCTTTCTTTTAAAGACTTATACCACTTCCCAGTTGTATACCATTACAAGCCATGCTGTAATGAAACTCCTCTGTCTACCTTTTTTATGTATATCTACATGTTCCTATAGTGTAGAGTCCTAGAAGTGAAGTTGCTGGTTCTAACAATGAATGATGGAAATATTTCCTTTATAAAGGGTTTACCAGTTTATTCTTCCCCTAAGAGTCCTTTGGACTGCAAGGAGATCCAACCAGTCCATACTAAAGGAGATCAGTCCTGGGTGTTCATTGGAAGGACTGATCTTGAAGCTGAAACTCCAATACTTTGGCCACCTTATGCGAAGAGCTGACTCGTTGGAAAAGACCCTGATGCTGGGAAGCATTGAGGGCAGGAGAAGAAGGGGACGATAGAAGATGAGATGGCTGGATGGCATCACCGACTCAATGGACATGCATTTGTGTGGACTCCGGGAGTTGGTGATAGATAAGGAGGCCTGGCGTGCTGTGGTTCCTGGGGTCGCAAAGAGTTGAACATGACTGAGAGACTGAACTGAATGAACTGACTCCCCCTAAAGTGTAGATGCTGTTTCCCTTTTCTTCTTTACAAATCTTTCATCTCTCTGTGTGTGTCTGTGGTGTGTACAGGTGTGTTTTATTTCTGCATCTTCTGGTGATCATATAGCATTTCCTTATGAAGGGAAGGGGAGTTTGCCCTTGAGTCTGTGGTGTAGATCTTCTGTCTCTGCTGTATGCCCCTATAGCATGCTACATCACATTTCATCCTAATTATAATACCATTACTATTATATTTTACTTTTTAACTGTTATTCTTGTTTCTTAACTTATTCAGTTAGATATATCATTAAGGTTAAAAAATAATGATTATAACTTGGATAGATCTTTAGTATGGAGTTTTTTAGTTTTATATATTTAGAACAAGTTTTTTTTTTCTTTTGACCTAATATATGTTGAGAGAATGAATGTTNAGTCAGACATAACTGAAGCGACTTAGCACACAAGGATGCTAGAACCTGTAATTATTTTCTAGCTATAAATATTGTAAAATGTGATCTCATAAAAATATTTAGAATTTCTATTGTCTTTCATAAGTATGAGAATCTAAGATATCTTATTTAACCTACCAGAGAAAGATTGAAAAAAAGATGATTTTTATGAATATTTGTATTAATAGTGGAAGAAATCTTTGTCATTTCTATCTTTCTGTTTACCAGTGAGTCAATATATAGTGAAAGAAAGGTTTTCCATAGATTAGTAAGGAGATAGAAAGGGAAGGAATCCTTGTTACTGCTCTGTGTTTAAAAGGGCAGTGGATAATGTTGCCAGACCATACAGAATTCCAATAGAGAGATTTTCTTTTAACCTTTAATTTTTTCATTTAGAAAGAGTAATGCTTAGGGTCGTCTGGGTGATAGGCAAGCAGATTTCAAGGTGAAGAATAAAATACAGATAACAAAAACAAATTGTTTGACACTTTCAAAATCAAAGAAGCAAATCATCCAAAAGGGGTACAGTGAATAAAAATTACATTGTGGTAATATAAACATAAGCAAAAAATGTCCAGTAAAAATTCAAAAACAGAAATAATTTCAAACTAACTATAGATCATTATACATTTGTGGAACATACAGCATGTATTTTGATTCAAAATTAACTACTGCCACATAATATTTGTCACGTACATTCTGCATTTGGCATTAAAGATTTCATGTATATATTCATTAAGCATATATTATGACTAGTATTAAAATTGTTCTGACAGTAGTTTAGATTTGATAATTCTTAATGGAAATACTAGGTGGTAAGGCCTATTTTTCTTTCCTAAAGCCTAGATTTTTCGGTAGTTTAGATTTTTTAAACCAGGTTTATTTTAATAAACTTGCTAGTTTCACCAATACATTAAATTTAGTAACTGGTTATAGATTTAAGTTTGAGTTTCAAATGTTTCTATCACAGGATATTCCTGGTAAAACTCTTACTATAGTTAAGTTAAGGAACACTTGTAAAATAGCAAAACAGAAGTACTGCCTTTATACCATCTAGAAACAGAAGAAAACAAGCAATGTATCCATTACATTCACTTTTCAATAAACTTTGTATATAAAAACTTATCCTAAGAATTGTAATTCTATAAAGTTTCCATAATCGCTTAAGTAATAGCCATAAAAAAGGGACAAGTCACATTTATTATTGATCAAAGACAAAAATACCTGCTGTGTTTCTGGATTATTTCAGTGGATTTAAAAACAAAAATACTGAAATTATAGTACCTACAAGTTGAATAAAAAGAAATCAATTTACTTATTCACATTTATACTATACACAGTTATAGAACATTTTCCTATGGATTATAATCCTATGATGGAGAAGGCAATGGCACCCCACCCCAGTACTCTTGCCTGGAAAATGCCATGGATGAAGGAGCCTGGTAGGCTGCAGTCCATGGGGTTGCTGAGTTGGACACGACTGAGTGACTTCACTTTCACGTTTCACTTTCATGCACTGGAGAAGGAAATGGCAACCCACTCCAGTGTTCTTGCCTGGAGAATCCCAGGGATGGGGGAGCCTGGTGGGCTGAGATCTATGGGGTTGCACAGAATCGGACATGACTGAAGTGACTTAGCAGCAGCAGCAGCAGCATAATCCTATGAAACTTTCATTTGAGTCATATCTCTTAATTGTAAAAATTTGAAAGAAAAAAGTCAAAATTCCTTTAGTAGAGGGAGAAGAAAACCATCTTGCTATCTTCTGGATCTTCAGAAAGAGCTTGTGGGAATGTCAGATGAACTAGGAAATTGAGTCACGTCTATTTTTCAAGCTATGTGATTAAAGACAAAATTCAGTGCTTGGCATAGAGACCATTTTTGTGGTCAGGGGAGAATGTACTGAGTGAGGGAATTTCTTCAGGAGATTGGATGCTTTTCACTTTGCAGAACTGGAGGAAGATCAAGAGTTCCTCTTCTTAATCCTGTCCCTGAGCACCCCTCTGTAACATCTGACCTTTGACATATAGACCACCAGAGTCTAGACTAGCAACTCCAAGTCAAATGGGAGAGTTGAGCCTAAAGAGGGTCCAAAAATTCTACGAGTGCAAGGTCAGTTTCACTTATTCAGGACTTGCTCTGTCAGAAGGGAGTTGGCTTGATGGAAGGACTGCTCATGTGCCTCTAATCCTGGGCTGGGGCAGGTGGCATCTGGTCTGTTCTGGAGTTGAAACTGCATCTGCACAACATCGCACCTTGATCTCCTCCTTCCTCAGAGATCTGTTTATCTAGAGCATTTCCAGGTAGTCCTCTTTGGTCTCTGTTAAGTACCCCATTTGGAGTATTGAGGATGTTAGCATAATCAAAGCTATTATTTTTCCAGTAAGCATGTATGGATGTGAGAGTTGGACCATAAAGAAGGCTGAGTGCCAGAGAATTGGTGCTTTGAAATTATGGTTCTGGAGAAGACTCTTGAGTATCCCTGGATCTATAAGGAGATCGAACCAGACAATCCTAAAGGAAATCAACTCTGCATATTCATTGGAAGGACTAATGATGAAGCTGAAGATCCATTACTTTGGCCACCTCACACGAACAGTTTATTCATTGGAAGAGACCATGATGCTGGGAAAGATTGAGGACGGCAGGAGAATGGAGTGGCAGAGGATGGGATGGTTGGATGGCATAACTGATTCAATGGACATGAGTTTGTGCAAACTCTGGGAGATAGTGAAAGACTGGAAAGCCTGGTGTGGTACATTCCTTGTGGTTGCAAAGAGTTGGACATGACTAAGCAAATGAACAACAGTATACTTTTCAGAATATTTGATTTCTTAATAATTTGTCCAATATGTAGGGATTTTGTTTTCTTATGTTATCAGGGTTTTTCCTCAGCTCAGTTCAGTTCAGTTGCTTAGTTGTGTCGGACTTTTTGTGACCCCATGAATTGTAGCACGCCAGGCCTCCCTGTCCATCTCCAACTCCTGGAGTTCACTCAAACTCATGTTCATAAAGTCGGTGATGCTATCCAGCCATCTCATCCTCAGTCGTCCCCTTCTCCTGCCCCCAATCCCTCCCAGAATCAGAGTCTTTTCCAATGAGTCAGCTCTTTGCATGAGGTGGCCAAAGTACTGGAGTTTCAGCTTTAGCATCATTCCTTCCAAAGAACACCCAGGACTGATCTCCTTTAGCGTGAACTGGTTGGATCTCCTTGCAGTCCAAGGGACTCTCAAGAGTCTTCTCCAACACCACAGTTCAAAAGCATCAATTCTTCGGCGCTCAGCCTTCTTCACAGTCCAACTCTCATATCCATACATGACTACTGGAAAAACAATAGCCTTAACTAAACGGACTTTTGTTGGCAAAGTAATGTCTCTGCTTTT